>CAHIKZ030000187.1:300000-447500 GCA_903632075.3 Acanthosepion pharaonis | reverse complement strand
AAGTTAACACATTTAACCAACATGGCTTCCATGATAGGATGTTCAACCTTCTGTTATCAGAGGTCAAACCTGGAAGGGTTAAATGTTAACATTATTGATTATTTAAAAAGAATCAGTTTAATTGGCTCACAGGAGAAACAGAAGTTGTGAAAGAGAGAGATCATTTTTTTATAGCATGCAAATTATTACATATTTTTGTATAATTCATTGTTCTTATTTAAAAATGGAATTTATTCCCAACTGATAAAATCAACCACATAAAATGGAGACAAAATAACTTTCTTTTTTTCTTCACTTCATCAATTTGACAGTATTACAATATGTCAGTTAATTATTTGAATTTTCTCTGAAGTTAACATGACAATAAAATAGACTTCTATAAAATAAAAACAAGTGATATATGACTTATGGAATTAAAACATATCTGGTTTCATGGCAATTCAATTTCTAGTTTTGGTGGTGCTGAAAAGTCACATACTTGAGTTCAGTGGAAGAAATGGACAAACAACAAAAAGATGAATAAGACTGGTTAACATTAATGAAATATTCCATAAGTCTGGAAAGTGGAATTGTAATATAGCAACAACTCTAAGTAGATGTTTATGAAGCTTTGTTTGACTAATTCACCTTTAGTGTTGAAAACGTTTATTTTATTATAGTGGGTGGTTACAAGCAAGAGGGGAGATGGTATGTGCTTATTTTATTACCACAGAAATGTAAACCATCTATCCTTATTAATTGAATAAAAGATTTTATCCAAAATTCCTCCATCCAAATAAAGAAGGTTACCAAGTACAACAGCAGACACATGAGGAAGGCTCAGAGTACAACATTTGAAACATAGTAAGTATAACAATGAAGATTAGCATGTTGGTCTGAATAATAAGGTATATAATAATTATTTTTTTTCTCTTTAATACATGCCAATAAATCTATATTATGGGAAATACAAAATCTGATCAGCTTCAACTTATAATATTTGTAATAAAATATAAGTATATGTATATATTTGTGTGTGTATGTGTGTGTGTGTACATAAAATTTTAGATATAACTAAAAAATATATCTGTAATAAAGGACAATATGAATAAAGACAAAACGAAAACTTATCTTAGCTGACACATTTCATCCTCTGATTGACTTTATCAAGTCATTTGAAAGGATTTTATTCTACAAGTATTTATAAATAAGAAATAAAAACTGGCATATACTATCTAGTTGATAGCAGTATATAGCATATACTGCTAGTCTACTGGTGGACTAAGTTAAAAATTTCTACTGGGAAAACTTGTAAAAGGGCTCAGTCAAAAGGACCTACTTAATCCTAAAACATAGTCAAAGCAATCAAATGAAAGTAAATGTTTTACGCAAATAAAATGTTACATCTATTCAATATTGTTTCATTTATTTGTTAAACAAATATATTTTATATGTTAAGCAAAAAGAAAATTAAAATAATATCCATAAAAATGAAAAAAAAACACTTCATCAAACAAAGAAATGAGGATATCTCTCACTTTGGGGCCCACTGGGAAATTCCCCAGTATCCCAGTGGGCCAGTCCAACACTGCTACTAACTCCTTAACACCTACTATGCAAAACAATTTATCCAATCTTAACAATATAAAAATAATTACAATGATACCCCAAACTATTATGGATATAATCAGAATGAAAAATACCCATAACAATAATAATTCTGAAGCAGAAAAATAAACTGCCACAATTTTACAATACATTGGGGAAACTGACAGAAAATCAAAAAAATATATCTATGAACACAAAAGGGATCTTATACACAACAATTTGTCAAATGTATTAGTCAAACATAGGAATAAAGTCAACCACAAATTCAATCTAAAGAGAAAGTAGTTACTTAGACAGAAAACTCTTGAGAGTGCTACTATCAAATCTTACCAAAATATAAATCTGTGCACCAGATTTTTTCAAATATCTCCATTCCTGAAAGAATTACTCCTTTCCCAAACCAACATACATGACAATATAAAATCTTTTAAAAATTAAAAGAAAACACTTAAATTCATAATCTTCTATTATTTAAAATATATAATACATGAATTAATCCATAACTAAAATAATAATTAAATGATAAAAAAATGTTTATTTGACCTTAAATTACATTACTTAGCATCTTCCATAATTTAACTTATCTTTTCAGTTAGCCTGACTTGAAAAACTAACATTTTTACTTTGGTTTATAAATACTTGTTGCAAAATAAAATTCTTACATTTGCCTTGATAAAGTCCATCAGCTAAGAAAAGTTTTTCATGTGTGTGCGTGTGTGTTTTTTTTCATTGAATATAACCAACAAAACTCCTTGTAATACCAAAAATGAAATGAAGGCAAGGGTTATGGCAGCATTCAAACGAGGAGACTATTCAGAAGAATTACAGGAGATTCCAAAGTCGTCTGGACCCTGGAGTTGAAGCCAATGGTGATTTTATTGAATAAATTTACTCTTAGTATTTCAAGATATTTTTGTGTAATTTTGGTAAATATATCTGTTAAAATGAGATGTCAGTGTTTTTTTCATTTTTTTGCACAATTTAGACAACAATTTATCCATCACACCCTGTGTTTTGCTGTGCTGCAATTAATTTGTTTTGTAGCAGCTTCTTAAATATTTATTGCTGTTGTAACTGCTGTGAGGAGAATTAAGCTTAACCATTTTATCTCATTAATTAGTGAACTGTCTTAAAATTCTTCTTAGATCAAATCAATATTCATTCTTCTTTATTTTTGTCCAAATTTTCCTTTGTAACTCTTGTCATTTTTTCATAGAGCATTAAAACTTAGTATTATTTTCTATTAGAATTTATGCTTTTACATGTCCAAGCCAAAATATCTAATGATTATTTCCATGGATGAAGTAGCTTTCTCAGCACTTTCACTCATCTCCTAATTACAATAGGCTTGAATAATTTCAATTTTTCCAATTTCTTCATTTTCACCCTTAGTGTCCACAGAACAATTCTCAATGCACCAAATATCTACACAAACCCCACCTCAAGTTTCCTAGATACAATTGTGGTTTAAGCTTTCACTGATCTTCCTTTTTGCTTTTTGTTGCTTTCTTTTGTTTCTATGTAATATAACTTTGGTTTATGAAAATAAGAATTTTTGAAAGACATGACAATAATTGTCATCATTTTATTCTTTTTAGTATACATTATATACATCACTATTGAGAGAAAAAAATCTAAAGATTAAATTTGTCCTCTTGGACTCAATCTATTGTGCTATTTGTCTAAAATCATTACTTTCAATAATTTTCAAAATGAATTATAAAACTACCATCATTCTTTCCTTTTCATTTTTATTTAAATGTTAGCTTCCTATATATAAATTTTATATGTGGAAAAAAGGAGATTGTTCTCATTCCAGAAAATAACATGAACTGCAAAAAAATGTAAATGATTAAAGTCAAAACATATTCAAACATACTGCAAACATATTCATTTTATGAGGGGATCAGATAAAAAATATAGAATTGGGAATCTTTAAAACTTATCTTCAGATTTAACACTTTTAACATTTGACTTATTAACATCTAACATAGCACACCCAACACTGAACATCTGACTTAGCCCCCACAAGACTTTTAACATCTTAGTCCCCCAGCACTTTTAGCTTAGCACCCCCAAGACTTTTAACATCTGATTTATTACTCAACACTTTTAACATCAGATTTAACCTCCAACATTTTTAATATCTGACTTAGCCCCCAACACTTTTAACATCTTAGTCCCTCAGCACTTTTAATATCTAACTTAGCACCCCAACCTTTTTAACATCTAACTTACCCCTCCCCTCCCCTCCTGGCAACAGTTTTAGCATCTGATTTAACTCCCCACACTCTTAACATCTGATTTAGCAATTTTAACATGTAACTTAACCTCTGCTGTTTAACAACTGATTTAGCCTCACGACTTTTTTATGTTGTAGAGTCATATGCATTTACATATGCAATAAACTATTTCAACTTTGTACTTTGTCATAGGCCAGTGATCACTGTCTTAATGATAGAACTGCTAGAATACAATTGAAACATTCTTCATTTTGGGTTGTTGAATTCTTGTTATTTAGAATTTTGGTTCAAGAGAGAATGAGAAGTTGAATGAGGAATGAAATTTCTTCTTTCAGATTGGCAGGACTCTGGTGAAATCTGATTCTCACAATTCTGTTGATTATTTACATTATTTACATTGTTTGGACTGTTGTCCTCATCTTTATTGCCATATTCGCAATGTTTTGTACACCGGCCTTCTTCAGGTGATTGGAATTTCAAACTGAACCCTTTATTTCATCCACCGGGGTAGATTGTTCTAGTTCTACATCCAATACCTCTTCCGGATGTCTCAGTTATCTCCCTTTAACTCAACTCTCCAAGTTTTTGTTCACCATTGCAGTAGACAGGTATTGAACTCACAACTCTTGGGGTTAAGTCACTGGATCCAACTAACGCTTTTATCTACTGGGCCATGTGTCCTAGAGGAAAAATGGCCCAATGAAGAAGGCCAGATCATATGGATGCCAAAACATTGTGAATATGGCAATAAAGATGAGAACAACAGTCCGAACAATGTAAATAGTGAAGATAATTACAATAACTCAGAAATATAGACAGAATTCTGTCGATGTTGGCTCCACACTGTCAACTCTTTGAGTCTATATACTCTACTCTGGCTGTCTGTTGACTTTCTGAATGGTTAAATGTCTATTTCTTCAGATTGATTTCCCTTGAATCTGTGAATCCACATGCATGGTTAACTGGTGACCCACCTAAGTGTTTTACTTGCATTAGAGTATGTTTGACCTTTATGTATGTTTTATGAGGTCATCATGCCATTTCTCTTTTTCTAAATGAATTTTCAGGACATAGGCAATCATGAATCTTCACAAATTCCTTTTCTTTATTATCTGTAAATTGCCATGCATTCTTGAGATAGATAGTAGAATGGTTTTCCATTGCTTTCTCCACAGTTTGAAATTCAGTTTTCCTTCTCTTACACTGGTTATCATCCAATGTTAGAGAGCTTATTTTACTCTACATTACCCTATTTAACCTATAACTGATAAATATATTTAATCCAAAGCTGGAGGAAAGAAGAGACAGATTTGTGCCTTTTCAAAAGGCATTAGTGTGAAAGTGAATGCAGTGCACAGGCCTTTTTTCTTTAATCATTTCACCCCAAGCAAGGCAATAAAGCCACTGAGATACAAGGTGTTACCGAGTATGAAAGAATAAGAGAAAAAGAAAAACATTATTAAGAAAAGGGAACAATAAAAGAACAGAAAATAAGAAGACAAAAGATAATGATTGACATTGCATTTAAATTTTTCAATATCCAAGTTGACTGAAAAGCAAGAAGCCAGAAGAAAGTTCCACAAATGAGATGTGTAACAGAAGAAAGTCTTACCATAGAACTTGTGGTTACATCTAGCCAGTTCAGCTGTAAAATGACGAGACCTTGCTGCCAATCTAGTACTGTGCTTAAATTCATAAAGTCTAGGTACCAAAGAGGAAAGTTCATCAGAACATTTACCATGAAAATATTTATAGAAAAAGCACAGAGAAGCTATCTTATGGTGGTTGTTAAGTGACTGAAACTGAGATGCCAGGTCAGGACTGATAACATTGTAGATTCTTCATTGAATTTTGACAAGAATCTTTAGATATATAGCAAAAGCACTAGACCAGAAGTGGCAGCAATATTCAATGCATGTTCAAATAGTAGACTTATAAATGTGTAAGATAGATTCTGGCAAGAAAATTATCTAGAACAACACAGTGAACCAACTTTCCTCACAGCAGACCTAGCAATTAATTCAATATAGTCTTTCCACTTTATGTCAGCAGAAAACATTAGCTGAAAAAAACACAATAAGTCACTCTCCTCTTGCACTCTCTTTATCATGGAGGTTAGCATCAGCCATGCTGAAGTGAGGCAAAAAAGGTTCTCTAAATTCAGTAATTACAGGCTGCTTTTGAATTTGAACTTAGCTCACTGATTCCATTTTCCATTCTACATCCATTAAACTACCCTTCACATCCACAGTGAAGACATACTGTTCATTATCTATTGGGACACTCACATATAATATTTGAGAGAAGGTAAGACTCTTTTCTTAGATACAGTATTTTGTCTGGATCTCCAGATTCCAGAGTATTTTACTCTTTTTATTATCTCAATTTCTGGTTTGTGCTGAGACAATTTGTTTACCTAAAACCCAAATTATTATTAACTATTTAGTTGTGCCTGTTTGTCTTGCTGCATTCATTTATGATATCTCTACTGTATGTGACTTACCTCAGATGTTGCTAAAACAGACTTTGTACTCAGTCAAATTCAAAGAAACAAGATACATCAGCAGGTCAAGCAAAGAGATAACCATTCTATCCACTAGCCACAGATTTGTGCCTCAACTTATTTATGCTGCTCTTGTCTTGCAATCATGTGGTTGATCCAGCCAAAGATAAACACCCACCCAAGAGGCAAAAAAGAGGAGAGTCTCTTATATCCTGGCAACAATGTAGAATCCATGTTTGGAGAAAGTCATTGATTGACACTAATTGATAAAATCCAAAGACAAATAAAATGTCATGTTATGTGTTTTTATTAAAATATATGATAAATAACATATGACATTATGCATTTTCCTCTAAAAATGCTATTTAAAGTTTTTTTATTTTGACAATATTTTTCATGACATAATTATTTCAGATTCAGTAATTATAGGCTGCAATGATAAGAGATTTTATCTTTTTTTGTCTCCTGCAAGTTTTTGTTTAAATCTTTTTATCTGTGATAATCTCAAGTTGCCTTTTATTGAAGTTATGGAAGGTTGAGGTGGGTGAAATTCGACCTTATAAAAATATTCAACTTATTCACAAAGAAAAGAAAAGAAAGCAGATTATGTGTAAATACAACATTTTTTTTTTAATCAAGAAATTGTTGAGATGAATTTCACAAACATTGTTGTTTTTTTTGGTCCAGTTTCTTCTTATGAAGTGAGTTTTTGTCTGACAGGAAATAGACTTGATACAGGAAAATTTCTTAATAACTCCTCTTCCTACTTAAACTCAAACTGTTACTCAGACTGTTACTCAGACTGCTTACTTGATATATTATCTTTTATTTATACATGGCCTGTGGATGTAAAAGCATGGACATAGAATCTGTATAAATATTTAACAGAAAGTTTGTTACTTGAATTGTATAATTTTTGTAATAACTTGTAATAATGATGATATATGGTTAAAATTTGAAACATTGCAGATTAATAAGCAGATGCATGTTTTAATTGCTGCGTAGAATTTTATATTTCTCCATATCAGTTAATTATATTTTATTTTAAGTTGTTACCCACTTAGTCAGGATATCATATTCTATCAATAATTTTCAATAAAAAGATATTTTTATTGTGTCTGAAATTGATTAATTAATAGAATATGGTTGAATAATGTGCTTGCTATAATTTGAATTTGTCTAATTTGTTTATTTTACCAAATCTTAATTTATATAAATTTAAAAAATTTTTCTTCATAAACTCTACAAAGTAAAACGTCATGTCCAGTTCGGATTATTCAAAACCTGTCAATTACATTATTATTAAAATCTATTTTACTTCAATCTGTATTTCATAGTATTGTACTAATTTTTAAACAGCAGTCAAATCTATGGCAGGTAGTTTTATGCTAAGAGAAAAATCTGTAATGAAGGTGTGGACAATGTAAGTGAGACCCATCAACATGGGAACTGAATTTGGCATGCTGAGTTCAGTTCTTACTCACTTCTGTTTCATTTACTTTCTACCAATGCCCTTGAAAAAGGCATGAATTAATCTTCCTCAAGTTATGGGTCAAATATCAAAGCAGACTGGCCTCTCTTACCTTGGTGGCAATCAGTCTAGGAGAAGAAAAATTCTGAATTCAAAACTAACCTGAAAACAGATAGGCTCTGTCAGGCTCCCTTGTACCTAGATGCTATAGATGCAGTACATATGGTGCCCTTATGACCCTAATGGGTTATGGGATTTATGACAATGTTATGTAACAAACCTGGGCTGAAGATAGGTCACAGAACAAGAAAAATTAAATTTTAATATTAACTTTTCTAACCAATCAAAAATGAAATATTATTAACCAATCAGGGAACAATTGAACTTGTCATTTTTTGAATTCATTTTGCTATAAATAGCTAACTTTTATGGTGAAAACTTTAGTATTTAAATAACTCTTAGAAATTTCACAACAAGCCTTGATCCAATTTACTAATCAACATTTCAACTTGTGCATTCTTTCATCTCTTTCATTGCTGGGATGAATCTATAAACACATTTTGAGCTTGAATTCTTTCGTACAACTTATCTTGTTCCTAACTGTAAGAATTCTTATTCTCTATACAATTTGCCATAACTAATTTAAGTCTAGTGCTAAATTTCAGCCAATAGTTAAATTAATTCAAGCTTGCCTACCATTACTTCTACTATGACCATACATACATACATACATACATACATGCATACATACATACTTAGATACATGCATACATACATTCATGCATACATACATGCATACATACATACATGCATGTATGCATTATATTATTTCATATAAACAATTCTTTTATCATTTTTTTATCAGTAACTTAAAATTTTGACAAGTAGTCAGGTTACTTAATTTTTATGCAAGTATTTGTACTGAAGCCTCTGAAATGCTTGCTTAAATTTTTTAACACTTGGGTCTAATAGATAGAAAAGAAAGTCATTTTGATGTAAATAAATAAGCAGAATCAGAAGAATTTATGATTACAGTATGAAATAATGTAGTTGTTAGTACCTCTTTTCATTTAATTTTACTTTTTCTTTTTTCTTTTTTTGTGTTATTTAAATCACACTGACATCAGTAGTGTCATTACTTAAGATTTAGTCAAATTTGAGTAGAGTTGATTATAAACAAGTTGCATATTAAAAAATATAAAAAAAAGTGGCCAATAGCTTAGTGGGTTAATTTAATTACAGGATTTGTGAGTTCAATCCCTGGGTTGAGTGTTTGATGACATAGTATTTGCGAGTTCAATCCTTGAGTTGGGTGTTTGATGACATAATATTTGTGAGTTCAATCCTTGGGTTGGGTGTTTGATGACATAATATTTGTGAGTTCAATCCTTGGGTTGGCTATTTGATGACATAGTTTTTGTGAGTTCAATCCTTAGATTGGGTGTTTGATGACATAATATTTGTGAGTTCAATCCTTGGGTTGGGTGTTTGATGACATAATATTTGTGAGTTCAATCCTTGGGTTGGCTATTTGATGACATAGTTTTTGTGAGTTCAATCCTTAGATTGGGTGTTTGATGACATAATATTTGTGAGTTCAATCCTTGGGTTGGGTGTTTGATGACATAATTTGTGAATTCAATCCTTGGGTTTTTGATGAGTTTTGTGAGTTCAATCCTTAGGTTGGGTGTTTGATGACATAATATTTGTGAGTTCAATCCTTGGGTTGGGTGTTTGATGACATAATATTTGTGAGTTCAATCCTTGGGTTGGGTGTTTGATGACATAATTTTGTGAGTTCAATCCTTAGATTGGGTGTTTGATGACATAATATTTGTGAGTTCAATCCTTGGGTTGGGTTTGATGACATAATATTTGCTTCAATCCTTGGGTTGGCTATTTGATGACATAGTTTTTGTGAGTTCAATCCTTAGATTGGGTGTTTGATGACATAATATTTGTGAGTTCAATCCTTGGGTTGGGTGTTTGATGACATAATATTTGTGAGTTCAATCCTTGGGTTGGCTATTTGATGACATAGTTTTTGTGAGTTCAATCCTTAGATTGGGTGTTTGATGACATAATATTTGTGAGTTCAATCCTTGGGTTGGGTATTTGAAACTTTGACCCATAGAAACAGGGCAAGTAATAACTGAGAATTGCCACATAAGAACAAGGTGTAGACAGAGACAGCAGAATGAGCACAATCTAATCCTTTTGATTAAATAAAGGGTTTACTTTGAAATTCCATGAAAGTTACCTAAATCAACAGATACCTGAAGAAGGTTGGAGGGGACAACAGTGAAAATCTTCTGATAATAACACCAGAGATAGATACACTACTCCAAATTTAAATAACGGTAACTCCGAATACCCTAAATTCAGACAGAAAGTGGACAGACTCCCACATATGTAAAATGGCTGTAAGAAATTCTTCCTTTTCTATGTGTCATGTCCCTTCAGGACATTGAAAATAATGGCTCTCCTTTGCAGCTCTTTGTAAATTTTGTTTTTTAGCAATCTCTCCTAAACCCTGTTCTGTCAACCATTTACACAAGCTCATTAGGTAAGTTATGCACTATTTGCCTCTGTTTCTCTTACCTTCAGTATGTCCTGTGAGTATAAAATTTTCCAAGCCCTCTTTCCTCATTATGCACCCTTGAAATGTCAACTATCTCTTTCTGACTCTAAGTATAAGTGTCCATTTTTGTTTCCATTTTCTCTAAAACTTTGTCATTGCTTACATGTTCAGTCCATGGTATTCTCAGCATCTTTCTGTAGAACCACATTTCTGTTGCTTCAAGTCTCTTCTTCATCTTAAAGGAGATTGTCCAGTATTCATTGGCATATAGGACGACTGATATTACATAACAGTGAAGTACTCTTTTATTTATTTCTAATGAAATTTTCCTATTTCTTAATACTTTGCTTAGCTTTTAGAAGGAATCTTTCACTATCTTCATATATCAGTCGCACTTTCTGTCTTCTGTTAAAACTCTTCCCAGATATTTAAATTGTTGTACTTGCTTGATTTTAGTATCTTCAATTTGTAATTTGCATGTTGGGCTGTTCCTTTCATAGAAGTTCTTGTAGTAGTTCTTCTGCTATCAACACTGTATCATCTGCATATCTTATGTTGTTAAGATTGTGGCCGCCAATAATTATTCCTTGTAGGACATCTAGTTTTCTCAGAACTGAATCACTGAAATAAGTTGAATAAGTCAAGGGAGAAGGCACTTCCCTGTCTAACATCTCTTTCTATTTTTGTATATTTACCTGTTAAAAATAACTTACATACATAGAGATATTACCAAACACAAAATAAGAATGAAGATTAATTTAAAATTATTCATCCCTTTAACTGCATGCTTATAAAATTTATGATTTTTTGTCAAAATAAATTCCTTTGCTAAATTTATGACAATATATTTTATTCTTTATCCTATGATAATGGGAGAGAGCTATGCAAGAAAGATATATTCACATATTTATATTTCCCTCATTATGGGCATTATCATATCCATAATATAATAATATTGTACTTCACAGATGGAATGGAATAGCTGAATGGAAGAGGAATGATAAACATTCTTTCTTCTCAGAAAAACTTTTATACCATTAAAACATGCATAAAACTACATGTACATATGTGCATGTGTCTCACAAAGAGAAATTATAATACATATGCAACAACAAACAGTGAAAAAATTACTTGTATTATTTCCCAAAGGGAAAACTTGAGTTAGTCTATCAATCTGATGAGGCCATGTGGTTTTTATTTTAAGACCTACCACTGTAGGCTAAAGATGTCCATCTTCTCTGGGCTCTACATCACAACTGACCTTCTTCACCCTATCCTCTAATGTCACTCAATGGCTGTCACATCATAAATTGAATATCTCAATAAAAAGGGAGACTTTTGTATCCCTACACTATTATTTTTATCCAAGGTGTTCCTTAACGATTATGAAAATTATTGTTCTGCTGAAATTTACATTTTTGTAAAGTATTTTCAAACTTTGTAGATTTTGAAAAATGTTGAAATTGCTTTCTGATTGTATTATACAATTATATTTTCTTTTAAATTGTTATAAATAAATTAACTCATGATTTTGTAATATCATCTAAAAATGTCTCTAATTTCTGGTGAATAAAATAATTTTGTGCATTCAGTTAATTTATGGTAGAGGTTATTTTTGTTCTTTCTTTGTACATTTGCATTAATGGACATAAGTCAATAATTGTAAGCTGCTTTCTAATATTGTATATAGTTGCTAATTAACTACTGAGCATGATCGACAAGTTCCTTGCTAAAAATGTTCTCAGTAATTGTTATTTTGTAGTAATTTAGGTCTCCACATCATGGACCCCAGTCACATGGTTGCCAGGCCTGGTTTAAGAATTGCTTTGTTTGTTTCCATTAAAAAGCCACAATGCAAAGTGCATCCATATGTATAATTTTATGCACCATGTTGTTTTTAAATGGTTTGTGCAGATATTACACTCTGATCTTAGGCAGAGAGCTAGGAAGATCCAAGGCAGAGTAGACAGAGCTATATTATGTAAATAAACTTATTATTTGATATGCATATGAATACATCTATCTCTCTCTCTCTCTCTCTCTCTCTCTCTCTCTCTCTCTCTCTCTCTCTCTTTTCTGTATTTATGTGCCATGTCACTTCAGGACATGGGTAACCATGGCCCTCTACAATTTTCATCTTTTTGCTGTAATTCTTGCTCCCTTTTCTCTTTGCAATAATTGTTCTGCTACCCTCTTTACTCAAACTTGTAGGTTAATTGCTTTCATTCCTGCTTCTCTAGCATTCAGTTCCACCCTTTGAGTATAAATTTCTCCAACCATTTTGCTCAATATGTGACCAAAATAATTAATATTTCTTTCTTATTTGTAGCTACAGTTTCTTTGTAGTTAGTTCCTATTTTCTTTAAAATTTTTGTTTCTTATTTACATTATTCGGACTATTGTCCTCATCTTTGTTGCCATATTCATTACAACATTTCGGCCGTTGTACACTCTGGCCTTCTTCAAGGACACATGGCACAGTGGATAAAGGCGTTGGTTAGATCCAGTGACAGGACCCAAAGAGTGTGAGTTCAATACCTGGTTAAGGCAGTGGAGAACTTTCAGAGGGAAATTAGCAGGAGATAACTGATAACTGACATCTATCAAACATGGCACGTGGAACTAGAACAGTCTACCCCAGTGAGGGAAATAAAGGGTTCAGTATGACATTCCAACCACCTGAAGAAGGCCGGAGCATACAACAGCCAAAACATTGTAATGAATATGGTGACAAAGATGAGGACAATAGTCCGAATAATGTAAATAATGTACGTAATACCTCATCTCAGAAATATAGACAGACTTCTTTGTTTCTCATATTTTATCCATTGTATTCTAAATATTAGTAAAATGACATCTCTGTTGTTTCAAGTTTCTTCTTCATCTTTTCTTTGTTTCTAAGGACATTTTCAATCACATTTACCTTATTCAGCTTTTGAAAAGAATCTTCTCCTATTCCTATGTGCCTTTGGCTTTCTGTCTCACTTTTTATCATTTGTTATGATATTGCACCTACTTGATTTTTATGTCCCCAATATGTTATACACACTTTGAGCCATCTCTTTTGCATTTTGCTTTCATACAATTAATAGTCACTTTTCCTTTCAAATCTTCCGACAACACAGTGTCATCTGTGTAATATATGTTGTTAAGATTAAATCAGCCAGTAATAAACTCTGGTAGATGCTCTAAGAATTTTAGAGCCATCTTGTTGTGCAGATTATATAAACCTTTATCATTTTTGCCATAATTTCCATTTTGTGTATTCACTTAACTGATTTTCTATCTGCATATAGTCTGTTTGTTCCCAGTAAAGTTTAAGGATTATTTGAATATCTTTTGTGTGTAGATCAAATTTTCCAAACATTTCAAGTTCTACCTGTTCAACTTTATCAAATACCCTTGTGTAATCTATGAAATATAAGTATAGATCTTTCTACTCTTGTTTTACTCACTCTGATAAAACCTTGTTCATAAAAATTGCATTTCTTGTTCCAGTGTCTGGCATAAAGTCACATTGTTCTTGCATTGTTTCTAGTCTAATTCTGCTGTGATGAACATATGGCTGACTAGTTAGAATGTTTGGCATCCAGCCATGAGACCTTGGTTTGAATTAATTCTTGCAATTTGCTCTGATATTTGGCAAAACTTATCTATTTCTTTTAAGATGCTTTCTGACATGTATGCATATAATACCATGATTGCTATATTGAATTTCTTCTTTTTTCAGTTTCACCAAAACTTTGTTTAACATTTACTTATATCCTAAAATGCTCTTCCTCTTGTCTTTCTCTAATATTAATATGACCCCCCGACACTTCATTTTCCCTTCCTCCTGCATAGTTGATTCTGTGATCACCACTTATAAAAACTGTTTTTGAATTTGTTTCACATTCTCCTTTCCTGATTGTGATCTTATTTTTTCTGCAGACGGTCATTGGATGACAGTCTGGCAATACATATTGCATGTGTCTCTCCTTACTGAGTAAGAAGTCATTTACAAGGGAGCTAACTCACTCAACACCATTATCTGATACTTTGAATTGCCATGACTATTCTTAGGGAGAAATAACAGAGTGATTTCCCTTTGCTTTCACAACTGATTTTTATTGAGACACCATTTGTTGGGAAATGTGTTTTGACTCTGAGGAAACATTTTCTTTTTCGTAGGGCTTATTTTCCTTTCTACTGGATTGCTAATCTCCTTCCTCCTGGAATGGGGTTGCTTGTTTAGCTACCAACAATCATACAATATGCATTTTATAATAACATTTAAAATATGGAAAATGTGTACACACTTGCCTTCTATAAATCTCAAAAATGATCCACCATATTTTGGGTAGTTTTTTACTGACTAGTCAGCCTATCTCCATGTTGCATAGATTCTCATTTATGTCAGTATGAACATAACTGGGAAAAGGCCTCGTGTAAGTTCACAAGGGAACAGAAGATGAAATATCACCACAGTGAGAAAAGAAAATGCTAACCCTGTTTTCAACATACAAGGTTCTTTATTCACTGGCTGAGCACACTTATTCGGGTGTACGTAGGCATCACTGAGGACGTTTTGCTTTTTTTTATTATTACTTCTGCTCAATGGCTGCTATAATATGACTTATTGGATAGAAAGCTCCTGACTCATTAACTGTCTGACTACATAAACACATGACCAGATTTCCCTATCTTCCAGTTGAGTGGACTTGATCCCAAAAGTTTTTATTTATATATACATTTAATTTTCATTTCCCTATTTATGGAGAGTGTGTGGTTACTTTGAAACTCTCACATCTTGATTTCACTATCATCACAGTTAGTTGTCATAACGCCTCTTGTTGCTCCAGATCCAAATAAAATCATTTACAGTCCACCTGACAATGTGAATGTCTTAACCAATCAAATTGTGCCACATTTGATGGAACATAACTAACTTCTATTTACATTTAATAATATTTAATAATTAAAGAATATATATAATAAAAGTTTTAAAATAATATAAAATTAAGCTAGGTATATATCTTGGTTGTTTATGTCATCTAGCTAAATATTAACCTACACCCATTTACACAATCTTGTTAGATAGCTTGCGTGCTATTTTCTGCAATCCCTCTTGCCTTCAATATGACTTATGAGTGTCAACATTTTTGAGCCCTCTTTCCTCATTAAGTTCCCTAGAAGTTTCTCTTTCTGATTTTAGGTATAAATATCCTTTTTGGTTTCCATTTTCTCTAAAATTTTGTCATTGCTTATATGTTCAGTCTATGGTATCTTCAACATCCTTCTGTAGAACCACATTTCTGTTGTTTCAAGTCTCTTTTTCATCTTTAGGGAGATTGTTCAGCATTCATTGGCATATAACAGGACTAATATTACATAACAGTTCATTACTCCTTTCTCTGCTTCTAATGGAATTTTCCTATTTCTTAATACTTTGCTTAATTTTTCAAAGGCATCCTTCACTATCTCAATACACCTTCAGATTTCAGTGTTGCACTTTCCATCCTTTGTTAAAATAGATATTTAAATTATTGTACTTGTTTGATTTTGATATCTCCAATTTGTAATTTGCATTTAGGGTTGTCCCTTTTGCTGACAGCCATGCATTTTGACTTCTTGCAATTGATGTTTAGTCCTTTCTTCTTGCTTTCCTTCACTACTTTCTGTAGCAATTCTTGTAGTTTCCTTTCTGTGTCTATTATAAACACTGTTGTTAAGATTGTAGCTGCTAATAAAGAATTCTGGTAGGACTGCTAAATATAAGACTTAGTAGATATTTTAAAGCATTTTTTTAAATAAAGGTGTTGCTAATGAACTATAAAATATACTTTCACTTTACACCAAGAATTTCCTCATAATTTGAGCAGATCCAAAATGCATCATCTTTTGTAGCTATCATGTATTTGATTTACCCAAAATTGGCTGGAGATGTTCATTAAATCTCATCTTAATTGTGCCCAGTGTTCCAATAACAACTGGTACTCTTCTTATCTCTGAATTTCACATTCACTGGTTTTCAGTTTTCAAACTTAAATATATTTCATTACCTTTTCTACCATTTTCCAGGTAATTTGCAGGAAAAAATGGTAAGTGGTTACCTTCTTTTTGAAATCACAATATTTGGACAGTTTATTGTGGTTCTGATGAGATGTATTTAGAGATTCTTGATAAAATCCAAAGAAGAATCTGCAGTGTTATTGGTCCTGACCTGGCATCTTGGCATCAGTCACTTTTCCACTGCTTTAATGTAGATTCCCTATGCTTTTCCTATAAATATTTTCATAATAATTGTTCTGATGATCTTTCCTCTTTGGTACCTAGATTTTATGAATTTAAGAGCAGAACTAGATTGACATCAAGCTATCATCATTTTACAGTTGAAATGGTTAGATGTAACCGTAAGTTCTATGTTAACAGTTTCTTCTCTCAGACTTTTCATTTATAGAACTCTCTTCTCGCTTCTTGCTTTCCTGTCAACTTTGATCTTCAAAAATTTAAATGCAGTGTCAATCATTATCTTCTGTCTTCTTAATTCCTGTTCTTTTATTGTTCTCCCTCTTTAATAATTTTTCTCATAGTTTCTCACACTCAGTAACCCTTCACATCTTAGGGGCTTTATTGCCTTGCTTGGAGTGAAATGATTAAAAAAAAACAGAATAAGCAAGCAAGGCCTGTCTGGAAAGTATCCTGAAATTTGATGTTAATGATAAATAATCTACACAGGAAAATGCTAACTTTATTCTCATTAATGTACACTCTTGAGATCTTACATGATAATCAAAATAATCTGCAAAATCTTCTTTATCAGATTCTCTTTAATGTCATCTACAGTTTGAAATCTTATTTTCCAATGGGTATTTTAGCTTTGTGAAAAGACAGAAACAGCAAGGAAGTGCTAACATATTTGGTCAAGGTGACGATTTGCCAAAAAAAAAGGACATGAAGATATTTTGTTGAATGCAGTAACACAGTATACAAATTAATAGACAGATAAGTAATTGTGAAAGAATATCTGTTCAGGCATTTGCAGTAAGTTCCTTTTTGATTGATTTTCAAATTACATCAAAACCAAACAACTAGTTCTCAAGATATTTAAAATGGCTGAATATTTTCCACAAAACCCTGATAAAACTTTTTGATTCTTTATTATCAATTTTTTGTTTTATTTCCTGCTTATTTGTAAAGCCGTTGATCATAAATTTTGTTATTTGCAATGGAATATCAAACTTAGTTTGTGAAAGGACTGAAAATATAAGCTTTACTTTTTAATAGAAATTTAGTCTTTTATCAATATGCCTAAAGATTTCAAATATTAATTAAAAGCACCTACTGCATCTCATTATTTCTGCTTCTAAAAATATATAATCACTGATCACTCAGTTTCGACATCATTAAAAATCTGAAGGGCACTTGTTTTTTAATACACATTCTTTTGAGTGAAGTGTATTTTTATGAAGGTTTGTGGAAAAAAATTGTTACACATGTATATCTTTTTCGGCTCAGCAGTTAAAAGCTGCCAAAATTGTGAAGGATCCATTTTGAGTTTATGGAAAATTATTTTTTTTGTATTTTGTGCCCAATGAGAAAACTTGGATGGAGTCTTCTGTGAGCCTCTTATTCCAAATAAATAGAACTCAAGTCAATGGACAAAAGCAGAAGACATTTTGACAACAAGGAGACAAGGCAAATTAACATCAAGGAGCAGAAGACATTTTGACAACAAGAAGACAGTATCAACAAGCTAACTGCAGAGAGACTAAAGAATTTTGAAATTCAAGTGAAAATTCTCCTGCTGTTAGACATCAAAGAATGAAACAAATTCAAAGAAATTTTTCCAAGTATGAACTGTGTGAATTTAAAGGGGACTTTTCTAAAATTATTATATGTCCCAGAGATGATTGTGGGGTAAGTAAAAGTAGGTGTTTTCATTTTTTTCTGAAAGGTGTTTGCACCTTTGTTTTCTTTCGTCATTTTCAAATCATAATTTTTTTCAATTTTTCAACAGTAATCCTTTTTCAAAACAGCAGAAATTTGTCTTAATAGGTGAAATCTGCCTTAATAGGTGTACAAAAGGAAATTTTTGTACAAATTTTGTATTTGTACCTTTTTTGTTTTTATTTATGCAATAAATGTTTTTCCTTTAAAATCTTATGCAGTAATTGAGTCTTGTTTTGTGATTTGGACTTATTTTGACCTCAAGGAGAAGAGAAGCGTTTTCATGATAATTATTCTGATGAATTTTTCTCTATGGTACCAAACTTTATAAATTTAAGTGCAGTACTTAATTAGTGAAAGGTCTAAACATTTTACAGTTGAAATGGCAACTAGATGTAACTGTAAGTTCTATGCTAACAGTTTCTTCTATTGAACTTCTCACTTCTTCTGGCTTCTTGCTTTCCAGTCAACTTTGATCTTCAAAAATTTAAATACAATGTCAACTGCTATATTCTGTCTTCTTAATTCCTGTTATTTTATTGTCATCTCTCCTTAATAGTGTATTTTTCTCATAATCTCTCGCACTCTGTAACCTCTTTCATCTTAGTGGCTTGTTTGGGGCGAAATAATTAATAAACAAAAAAATTTTAAAATGTGGAAACTATACAATTTGTTTCCTTACCTTTAACATGTGTTATGATTAAGAAAAAAATCTTCCAAATTTGCTAGGATTATTTCCTAGCAATTTCTTGCTGCTATTTTCATGATTAATACAATTACATGAATTTCTAATCACAAGTATTTTTGTGTTCATTTTTTTTTTTATTGATTTACACTTTCATGAATCATAATTTTTAAAATGGCTGCCAAAATAGTCAAATTAAATGGCATGTGCAGATGTGCTGTGAATGTTTTCCCTTGAAGGATAAGTTTTCGATGTGTTGATTCTTAGAATTTTTAATCTTTATCATGTGTCATTGTCTTTTAATATTTCAGAAAGACTAAACAATAGAATGGCAGATGTTGCATCAGAAATTTTAATCTCTTTTGCATTCTTGTAAATTTTTTTAATCTTCATTAAATTCTTTGAGACAAAAAAAGTAGCCATATGCTTATCTCTTCAGCCAAGATTTCAAAATGTCTATTAAAATGAACAAATAAATGAAAACCTCAGAAAGTTCATTCATTTTATTACATGAAGAGCTGCTGAGAAATTTTCAGGCCTTGCTCACTTCTTCAATAACCAAATATCAGAATTTTATTTTTTTGATGAAATAATATATCAAATATGTTAAATTGAAGAATATGGCTGAATATGTGGAATAGAATGTGTTTCATGACCTTTTGATCTTTCCCTTCCTTCTTGAGATGAGAACTTTTCAGCCTCTCCTAGAATAACCGTTAGTCTCTGAATATAAGCAATAAGGTATTTAAGATATGTCACTGCTTATATTTCATCAGATATATTAAAGTGGTAAGTATATCTACAAAGAAGGTTGTTAAGAATTTAATTACACAAAGACCAAATTTGTGTTTTTTGTGCAAAATGTAAGATCACAATTGATCATCTAAACATAAATGATTAAATACATGCAAGCTTTTTTAACTTTTAACCTTTTGTGCACCTTATAAATATTTAAGGCTGGCTAACATTTACAGATATATTTCAATAAAAGGATTACCATCCAAAATGAAAAAAAGGATTACAATGTAGAAACAGATACAAGAATTCAATTTTGTAAATGACAAAAATAGAAAGCACATTCAAGAAGGCAGTAAAACAAAGGTGCAACCACCTTCTAGAAAAAATGAAATAAAATTACTTTTACATGTCCCATGAGTGTCTCTGGGGCATATAACAATTTTAGAAATATTTTTTTTTTATATTCACACTTTTTGTGCTTTACTGAGGCTTTTGGGGAAATTTCTTTTAATGCTTTTTTCACTCTTTGCTGTCCAACCACAAGAGAATCTTTACACTTGAACTTCAAAATTCTTTTGGGCTCTCGGCAGCTGGCTTGTAACTCTGTGCCTTCTTATTGTTCTCTTCTTGATGTCAAAATGCCTTCTCCTTGATGTCAAAATGCCTACTCCTCCTTGATGTCAAAATGCCTACTCCTCCTTGATGTCAAAACGCCTTCTCCTCGTTGATGTCAAAATGCCTTCTCCCCCTTGATGTCAAAATGCCTACTCTTTCTTGATGTCAAAATGCCTTCTCCTTGATGTCAAAATGCCTACTCCTCGTTGATGTCAAAATGCATTCTCCTCGTTGATGTCAAAATTCCTACTCCTTCTTGATGTCAAAATGCCTTCTTTCCTTATCTACTGACCTATTTATAAAAAAAACAGAAGCTCTCAGAAGGCCCCCATTTGAGTTCTTATTGGGGTTGAGACCAAGCCTCTCATTGGTCAGTAAATACCAAAAAAAATATTTTTCATAAACTTGAAATGGAACCATAACAATTTTGTCAATTTTTAACCGCTGAGCCTAAAATGATATATATATATGTAACAATTTTTTACACTGTCTGACCTTCTTAAAAATATACTTTTCTTATAAGAATGTGTACAAAAACAACCTAGATTATTAAACTTTAATTGTTACACCAAAGACTAGCAGTAATAAAAAATAAAATTTTTCAACAAAACGATATAGAACAAAAGCAAATACAGAATAGGTGATATTTTATAGAATATTTGTTGCATAAAATAAAAGCATCAAAAAAGTCAGGTTGTAGAAAAATGTATGCTGTTGCTAATCACAGTGTCCAAGTTCAAATGTCTACATTTTTTAACAAGGAAATGTCCTCCTTACTGACTGACTAGACAGGGATCCTTTCCTGTTAGGGTATGTGACCCTATGCAAAGGTAAAAGAAAAGAGAAGAACATGTTTATTTCTGAAGAATACAGAAAATGTGGCCCAAGGCCTAAAAAGGTGAGCGTTAAAGGAATGTTGGTAATCATTGTTCTTTCTTTTCACATAACTAGTTGCAATCACTGATCAATATTTTTTTTTATATTCACACTTTCACCAAAATTATATTTATCCCTTTCACCAAAATTCCACATTTATACTTGACTTTTATATCTCAATCAACATAGCGGCACAATTTCTCTATAAAATCTAAAACCTTTTTTGCAATTTTAATGAAAGGAAGAGGCAAAAATGATAAAATTCTCTCAATGTTCATTTATAGGAATTTTTTTTTCTAAAAGACAAAGAATTTGAAAATATGGGGTTTAAAAGTGCTGGTCAGCTGCCTCTGCTACTATGTATATGCACTGCAGCCAATCATGTGTGTCAGCAGCTGTTGTTGTGGTATAAACTATCCACAATAGCATGTTACTTTTTGGAATAAATCATCTTCAGGTTAAGCATTTTATAATTTTGCCATTACATTTTATCAGATTCATATTTCCTCTTTTTTAAAAGTTTTGCTTATTTGCTTAATCTACTTTCTTTTGGAAAGCTGGGAATAATGAAGTCATCATTTAGTTGGTTTTCTTCATCAAGGTCTCTATTTTAGTTGTCCAGGATTTTCATTATTAAAAATCTGAACATCCGAATTCCAAACAATAATAAAATAAAAATAAAGAAAAACATGGGTATGTCTGTTAAATAAATCATTTGTATTTACAACATATGTATGTGAATTTAATTGATTCAAAAAGGAATAAAAAATAGTCTTTAATTGAGTTAAAGTCAATGGATGATTAGTACACAGGAAATGCTGTGGTTTATAAAAGACTAACCACAGAAAAATCTGAAGTTGAGAAAAGACATTTATCATTAGTAAAGATTCACTGACCCTCTTTGTTGTTGCTGTTGGAGATGATTCAACTGACTGACCGTGCTGCTGTTGGAGGAGATTCATTTGAATTCACTAATATATGTCTTTTTCAACACTTACTGTAAGGAAGAAAAAAGCTATTTAGCCACATCATTGAACAGCTTGGAGATAGTGGCCTCTCTGCTGTTCAAAAACCTGAAGACTATTGCATATCTGTTTGCTAAAAGTCAAAATCTGGGTTTTTATAAGAAAATTTTCCTGAGAGCAGTCTTGAGAAAAATAGAGTTTTACTTTTCCCTGATTGGACAAATATTTCCCATGGTGATGCTAATTTTTAACCAATAGACACTTTGATTTAAACAGTGTGTATTGTATTGTAGAATCTCTTTGGTATGTTTGTAATATTGTTTGCTATTGGGTAGAAAATAAAGTCTGAGTGTGTTTTAATATGGGATATATGTGAGTACATAATTGTGTTGGAAATAACAATTCTTTCCTATAAACTCATGTACTTTTCTCTTTTCTGGTACAAGGCAACAGATATGGGGGTGTTTTTGTTAATTTACACTTGGTCGAACTTATCCTTCTCAATGGCAACCAAATGTTACAACATAAATGGGGGTGAAGTGAAGTTGACCTCAGGACTTAGTTGTTTTGGACTGGCTTCTCTGGGCTTCAAAGGACATGCTGGATTTCTATGATAGCAAGAAGAAAGCTGCATAGCATAATTCTATATAAAAAGAATAGATTTATTACAGTATAGCATAGAATTGTGTGTATTGGGTCAGTTGTGTTGCTGGTGGTGACATTAATAGCTTGCCAGTTCATCACAAATGCTCCCAGTATCAGTAGTGGTGCTCTTAAAAGCAGATGGGGTGGATCATGAATCATCATTTTTTTGTCATGTTTTTGCTTTAGGGTAAACATTAATGAATGACACCTTTAGAAAGATTTGTTTTGTGAGCTAGGTGTGATACTCAGAGTCCCTGGTTTTCATGTAGAGTGAATTAGAAAGAAATCTTATTTGCAGAAGACTATAACATCAACTTAAAATAAAATTTAGTTAACTTATATTTCATGGAGAAACAAAAATTACACATTATTTAAAATATATATCAAATTCTTAATCCACAAACTGTCAGCTTTTAAGCGTGTATAATCATTAAGTTATTATAAATAATATACTCTTCAAGTAACACACTTTCACTATTGCATCCTGCTACTTAACACATAGCTGGGGGAGAAGAAATGGATTCATACTTTTCCCAAGGGTACTTGCACATAAGTTAAAGTAACAAATTTGATTGGAATTTGAATTTGGTTCTCCAGTTTCCAATTCCAAGCCATTATCCATTACACCACCTGCACATCCAAGATTACAGCGCCTGGTATTCCCAAGCAGTCACCCAGGTTAATATTGCTTAACTTCTGTGATCAAATGAGAGCTAGTGTTTCAATGTGATGTGACATTTACTACTTATTAGATAAAATTCACTTATAACCAAATAATTATAATTATTTATTTTAAATACCTCAGTTTATAAATCAGTTGTACCAAATTTAATATTGGGAATAAAGAAATTGAACATTGAATAGGCTGCACTAAGAGTACTTTTGTCCAACTCTTGCTACAAAATCAAAATATTAACTGAAAAAGCCAAATCATATTCTTAAATAGCCACTTCAGATCTGGATTCTCATATGGATCGCAACCCATACATGGCTTCCAACACATTCAGAAATGCCAAAACTATCATTTACATAGAACCATTTTCTCAGATCAATGATTAAAAATACTTTCAAGCAAATGAATCCTTTAATTCTTAAAGAACACAATCCTTCATCAGACCCTGTAGACTCTGGCACTACAAAATGACAAAGAACTTTACCAAATAACAAAAACTACATCACTTAAAGACTACCAACAACAACAACTATAATAAGTAGCACATGCAATTAAAAGGATAAGCAATGATATAATCAAGATGTTGACTTTTCACACTGCCTTAAACAAAAGGTTAGGAAGGAAACACCGTTTAATACTAGAAAGAATGATAACAACTAATGAACTTGAAAATTGTTTTAATAGAAAGCTTGTATAAATTTCAACTGATGGAAATGGAAATACAAACTGTTCAGTTACTGAATGCCTAATGTTTCCTGTATGGAAACAGTGAATCTCACCAATAGCATAACATTTTTAGTTTGAAAACAGATTCAATGAAATAATAAAACAATAGCAAAAGGTTAATAACTTTCTTAAAGTTAGAAATGAAATATTAATTTTGTGTTTTTTATTTATGACTTTTTTTCCTGGTAATATAATACCAAAATAGATTTGTTGGTGTAAATGTTAACATCTTGTCTTTTGGAGGCAAAGTCTGTTTGGCAAATCAATAATTGTCCTGTTCACACCTCATTGATTGCAAATTTCATGGAAGTGTATTTTAATGCTGGCAAGAAATGTATCTTCACTAGGACTCTCAAATAAAGTTATATAAGTAAAAGCTTTTTGTTGTTTCTTTGTTTTCAACATTAACACATTTATGGCTGTGAAGTTCGAAATATTTAACATGTAAATTGAATGTGGTGATGTTTTTGTTTTGAAAGATGTATTGCTTTGAATATAAAAAAATTAGGATAATGAATTCATCGTGTGACAATTTATAAATATTATAAAGGAAGACCCAAACAGACAAACAAGGATTTAGGGAAATAACTGGGCAATCCATTGTGTTAAATTATGCCATCATAATAATCATTTTGGATCATATTAAGGAAAATATGATAAGACAGTTGATGATGATGATGATGTTCACTAAAGAGAACTTAACAAACTGTTTTGAAAAGAGGAAGGCATGCTGAGCTAAGTGTATGAGGTATCAAAAGTAGTATTATGAAGTGGACTAAAGCAGTATTGTTCAAGTTAACCTACTTTTCATTAGTATTAAATGGATGGATCATTTCCAAACAGCCCTCATATCTATCTATCTATCTATCTATCACACCTTGTTCATATCTATGTATTTATCTACCTATTTATCCATCTACTTATCTATCTACTACAGTTTGTTCATATCTATCTATCTATCTATCTATCTATCTATCTATTACAGTTTGTTCATATCTATCTCAACATGTTACACGCACACACATATATATATAGTTATATATATATATACTTGTTGAGTGTTATCAAGTTAACATTATTTACCCAAATAAATAAATGAAGTATATATATATATATATATGTATATATATATATGGCTATGTAGCTGAGTGGTTAGAATATTCACTTTCTGACCATGATACCGAGGGATGGGTTGAATATCATCTTGGTGTCTTTTAAAGTAGACCTAGTGATCACATGTTTTGCCACTTCACTTAAAACTTGACATCTTGTGCTTTTTATCAATAGAGGTAATATAATTGATTTTGCTGATATTTGATATTTAATTATATTATTCTCAAAATAATATGTTCTGAGTATGATTTGAATAGACATTGAAATATTTACAAAGTCCTGTAAATTTCTGGTTTGCTGAAAGGAAACTAGAAAGTCTCCTACAGAAGGTAGCAAAGGAAAGTGAGAAGAAAGGACTAAGCACAAATTACAAGAACATAGAATGCATGGTTATCCATAAAATTCAAATTACAAATTGGAGATACCAAAATCAAACAAGTACAAAAATTTAAATAATTAGGAAGTGTTCTAACAGAGGATGCAAAGTTCAACAATGAAATTCAAAAATGCATTAGGATAGCCAAAGATGCCTTCATAAAGCTAAGCAGAGTATTAAGAGACAACAGAAAAATTTCATTAGAAACAAAGAAAAGAGTATTGAACTGTTACATGATATCTCTCCTGCTATATGGCAGCAAATGCTGGACAATCTCCTCAAAGATGAAGGCAAGACTTGAAGCAAAAGAAATGTGGTTCTACAGAAAGATGCTGAGGACACAATAGACCAAACGTGATCAACAAGGTTTTAGAGAAAATGGAAACTAAAAGGAAACTTATACTTAACGTTTCTGGGGCACATAATAAGGAAGGAAGGCTTGGAAAATCTGATACTCACAGGACAGATTGGGGGAAAGAGGGACAAAAGAAAGCAGCACGTAACATACTCAATGAACTTGAATAAATGGATGGTAGAACAGAGTTTGGGAGAAATATCAAAAAGACAAAACTTATTACAAGGCACAGGAAGATGTGGAGGGCCACGACATATAAAAGAAGAAGAATCAAATATTTACTGAATTCATTTTCTATTTGTATGCAGGTGATTTGCATAAAATCGTCTGTTATTTTTATGTTACTTCAGGACATGACAACTTCCTATTCTTTGTTGCTCAATATTTTTTTCTTTTTATTATCTGTCGCACTTCCTATTTTGCCATCCATTTACACAAGCTTCTTAGGTCAGTTAGTCACTGTTTCTCTCTTTGTTTCTCTATGTTTGGTCATTTAGTCTACCATATTGTTAGTTCAATATCTGTCTATATTTCCAAGATGAGGCATTGTGACTATTTACTTTATTTATATTGTTTGAACTGTTGTCTTCATCTATATTGTTATATTCACAGTGTTTAAGCCATTGTATGCTCTGGCATTCTTCAGGTGATATAAATTCGAATTTCAAACTGAACCCTTTATTCAATTTAGAGACACATGGTTATTAGTGGATAAAAGTGTTGCTTGAAGTAATCCAGTGACTTGAACCAAAGAGTTGTGAGTTCAATACCTGGCCACAGCAGAGAGGAACAAAAACTTGAAGAGTTGAATTACTAAAGGGAAATAATTGAAACTGAGATATCCAAAAAAGACATGGCATGTGGAACTAGAACACTCTAACCCAGTGGACAAAATAAAGGGTTTGGTTCAAAATTCCAACATATATCACCTGAAGAAGGTTGAAGCATACAATGGCCGAAACATTGTGAATATGACAATAAAAATGAGAACAATTGTGTACATATTGTTCCTGTTTGTATTGAGTAAATAAAAAACTTATGGCTTTGTTTTCTTGTGAACACTATTTTTCCTGCTTTCATTTTTCTTTTTTTAAATCAACCAACTCTGGGTTTATGTCTGCTAAAATAAAAATCATCTTTTTAGAATTTTATCTTTTTTACCATGAGCTGTTGACAGATTTGTGGTTAATAGTTTTCCTTCTTCAATATATTTTGCACATAATCATTTTCTCAAATCAATGATTAAAAATTGGTTTAAGCAAATAAATCATTTTGGTCTTAAGGTAGACAATAAATTCTGTTTATTATTTTTTTTTTGTAAATTATCAAGAGCAACAAAAATGTATAAATTCACTTTCATATGTTTAGAGGTTTTAATGCAATTCTAATTATTGTTTTTTTTTAAAACAATAAACATTGCTTGTAATAGCAGTGTCAATGGATTATTTTGCAAGCATGAAGATCCATGTTTGCCAAAATTTATTAAGATTTACAAAGAATTGGCAATTGTGGAGAGCCATGATTGCCTATGTCATGAAGGCACAGGACACACAGAAGAAGAATCAATGCCATATGATATACTTGTTTCAAAAAGTAATAGTATTCCATTTTAAGTTTCAGGTTTTCAATTTTTAACCAATCAATGACTGTTTTTAATTAACCAATCTATGACTGTTTTCATTATTTGTTATATTCTATAAAACTTCATTGAAATCATAAAAATGAATTTGCATATTCTACATTGTTTTCTTTTGTCTTTTTTGCTTACAGATTTCTTTCCAATTTCATTGAGTCATAAAAATATATCATTTCATTTCCATTTACATATCAACTGACATTTATGAGAAAATTTGTTTCCCATAAAAGGGTATGTATGTGGCTATAATATATTCTTAAAGGGTATGTACATGGCTATAATATATCCTTAAAGGGTATGTACATGGCTATAATATATCCTTAAAGTGTATGTACATGGCTATAATATATCCTTAAAGGGTATGTACATGGCTATAATATATATCCTTAAAAGGTATAATACATGGCTATAATATATCCTTAAAAGTGTATGTGCGTGGCTATAATATATCCTTAAAGTGTGTACATTGGCTATAATATATCCTTAAAAAGTGTATGTACGTGGCTATAATATATCCTTAAAGTGTATGTTACGTGGCTATAATATATCCTTAAAGGGTATGTACGTGGCTATAATATATCCTTAAAGTGTATGTACATGGCTAATATATCCTTAAAATATGTACATAAATATATCATAAAGGGTATGTACATGGCTATAATATATCCTTAAAGTGTATGTACATATTTATAATATATCCTTAAAGGGTATGTACATGGCTATAATATATATCTTAAAGGGTATGTACATATAATATATCCTTAAAGTGTATGTACATATAAATATATCCTTAAAAAAAAATGCACATGGCTATAATATATCCTTAAAGGGGCGTACATGGCTATAATATATCCTTAAAAGGTATGTACATGGCTATAATATATCCTTAAAAGGTATGTGCATGTACATGGCTATAATATATCCTTAAAAGGTATGTACATGGCTATAATATATCCTTAAAAAAGAGGTATGTACATGGCTATAATATATCCTTAAAGTGTATGTACATGGCTATAATATATCCTTAAAAGGTATGTATATATATCCTAATATATCTTTAAAGGGGTATATCCTTAAATGGTATATATAATATATCCTTAAAGGGTGTGTACATGGCTATAATATATCCTTAAAAAGTATGTACATGGCTATAATATATCCTTAAAATTAGCATGTACATGGCTATAATATATCCTTAAAAAGGTATGTACATGGCTATAATATATCATTAAAGTGTATGTACATGGCTATAATATATCCTTAAAGGGTATGTACATGGCTATAATATATCCTTGAGGTATGTACATGGCTATAATATATCCTTAAAATTGTATGTACATGGCTATAATATATCAAAGTGTATGTACATAGCACATGGCTATATCCTTAAAGGGTATGTACATGGCTATAATATATCCTTAAAGTGTATGTACATGGCTATAATATATCCTTAAAGGGTATGTACATGGCTATAATATATCCTTAAAGGGTATGTACATGGCTATAATATATCCTTAAAGTGTATGTACATGGCTATAATATATCCTTAAAGTGTATGTACATGGCTATAATATATCCTTAAAGTGTATGTACATGGCTATAATATATCCTTAAAGTGTATGTACATGGCTATAATATCCTTAAAGGGTATGTACATGGCTATAATATATCCTTAAAGGTATGTACATGGCTATAATATATCCTTAAAAGTATGTACATGGCTATAATATATCATAAAAGGTATGTACATGGCTATAATATATCCTTAAAGGGTATGTACATGGCTATAATATATCCTTAAAGGTACATGTACATGGCATATAATATATCCTTAAAGTGTATGTACATGGCTATAATATATCCTTAAAAAGGGTATGTACATGGCTATAATATATCCTTAAAGGGTATGTACATGGCTAATATATCCTTAAAAGTGTATGTACATGGCTATAATATATCCTTAAAAAGGTATGTACATGGCTATAATATATCCTTAAAGTGTATGTACATGGCTATAATATATCCTTAAAGGGTATGTACATGTCTATAATATATCCTTAAAGGGTATGTACATGGCTATAATATATCCTTAAAGTGTATGTACATGGCTATAATATATCCTTAAAGGGTATGTATGTGGTTATAATATATCCTTAAAGGGTATGTACATGGCTATAATATATCCTTAAAGTGTATGTACATGGCTATAATATATCCTTAAAAGGCCATGTACATGGCTATAATATATCCTTAAAGTGTATGTACATGGCTATAATATATCCTTAAAGGGTATGTACATGGCTATAATATATCCTTAAAAAGGTATGTACATAGCTATAATATATCCTTAAAAGGTATGTACATGTACATGGCTATAATATATCCTTAAAAGTGTATGTACATGGCTATAATATATCCTTAAAGTGTATGTACATGGCTATAATATATCCTTAAATTGTATGTACATGGCTATAATATATCCTTAAAGGTATGTACATGGCTATAATATATCCTTAAAAGGTGTGTACATATTTATAATATATCCTTAAAGGTGTATGTACATGGCTATAATATATCCTTAAAGGGTATGTACATGGCTTTATAATATATCCTTAAAGGGTATGTACATGGCTATAATATATCCTTAAAGGTATGTATGTATATGGCTAAAGGGTATGTACATGGCTATAATATATCCTAAAAGTATACATGGCTATAATATATCCTTAAAGGGTATGTACATGGCTATAATATATCCTTAAAGGGTATGTATGCTATAATATATCCTTAAAGGGTATGTACATGGCTATAATATATCCTTAAAGGGTATGTACATGGCTATAATATATCCTTAAAAGGTATGTACATGGCTATAATATATCCTTAAAGGGTATGTACATGGCTATAATATATCCTTAAAGGGTATGTATGTGGTTATAATATATCCTTAAAGGTATGTACATGGCTATAATATATCCTTAAAATTATATGTACATGGCTATAATATATCCTTAATTGTATGTACATGGCTATAATATATCCTTAAAAGGTATGTACATGGCTATAAATAAAGGTATCCCTTAAATAAGAAAGGTATGTACATGTATATATCCTTAAAGTGTGTGTACATGGCTATAATATATCTTAAAAGTGTATGTACATGTGCATTGTATAATATATCCTTAAAATTAACATGTACATGGCTATAATATATCATAAAGGGAATGTACATGGCTATAATATATCATACAAAGAGTATGTACCTTGTGCCAATATATCATAAAGGGTATGTATATGGCTATAATATATCCTTAAAGTAAGGAGTGTATGTACATGGCTATAATCCTTATATCCTTAAAAGGAGGTATGTACATTAAAAGGCATGTATAATATATCTTAAGGTACTTAAAATATAATATCGTAAAGAGGTATGTACATAGCCTAATAATCCATCCTTAAAGGGTATGTACATGGCTATAATATATCCTTAAAGGGTATGTACATGGCTAACATATCCCAAAGGGTATGTACCAAAACATAATATCTCAGGCAAAGTTTATATACTCATGTATATGCTATAATATATCCTTAAAGGTATATTTTGTTATTATAATATATCCTTAAAGGTATATACATGGCTTATAATATATCCTTAAAGGGGTATGTATAGCTATAATATATATCTTAAAGTAATAATACATGGCTATAATATATCATACAAAGGTATGTACATGGCTATAATATATCCTTAAAATTATGTACATGGCTATATATCCTAAAAGGAATGTACATGGCTATAATATATCCTTAAAAGTAAGTGTATGATGGCTATAATATATCCTTAAAAGTGTATGTACATGCTCTATAATATATCCTTAAAAGGTTATGTACATGGCTATAATATATCCTTAAAGTGTATGTGTATACTATAATATATCATAAAGGGTATGTACATATATAATATATCATAAAGGGTGTATATACATGGCTATAATATATCCTTAAAAAGTGTGTATGAACATGGCTAATATATCTCATGGCTATAATATATCCTTAAAGTGTATGTACATGGCTATAATATATATCCTTAAAGGGTATGTACATCGCTATAATATATCCTTCAAAGGTATGTACATATGCTATAATATATCCTTAAAAGGGTATGTACATGGCTATAATATATCCTTAAAGGGTATGTACATGGCTATAATATATCCTTAAGGGTATGTATGGCTATAATATATCATAAAGGTATGTACATGGCTATAATATATCCTTAAAATTATGTACATGGCTATAATATATCCTTAAAAGTGTGTATGTACATGGCTATACATATCTCAAAGGCTATGTATATATCCTTAAAAGGGTATGTACATGGCTATAATATATCCTTAAAGGGGATGTTTGAAGGCCATAATATATCCTAAAGTATACATGGCTATAATATATCCTATGTATGTGGTTAAATATATCTAAAAGGGTTATGTACATGGCTATAATATATCCTTAAAGTGTATGTACATGGCTACAATATATCCTTAAAGTGTATGCACATGGCTATAATATATGTAAAGGTATGTACATGGCTATAATATATATATGTACATGGCTTTAAAAAGGGTGCATGTACATGGCTATAATATATCTGGCTATAAATATCTTAAAGGTATGTACATGGCTAATATATCCTTAAAGTGTGTGTACGTGGCTATAATATATCCTTAAAGTGTATGTACATGGCTATAATATATCATAAAGGTTATGTACATGGCTATAATATATCCTTAAAGGAAATGTACATGGCTATAATATATCCTTAAAAGGTATGTACATGGCTATAATATATCCTTAAAGGGTATGTATATGGCTATAATATATCCTTAAAGTGGTATGTACATGGCTATAATATATCCTTAAAGTGTATGTACATGGCTATAATATATCTTAAAGTGTATGTACATGGCTATATAATATCCTTAAAAGGTATGTACATGGCTATAATATATCCTTAAAAAGGGTATGTACATGGCTATAATATATCCTTAAAATGGGTATATCCTTACATGTATGGCTATAATATATCATTAAAGGTACATGTACATGGCTATAATATATCCTTAAAGGGTATGTACATGGCTATACATATCCTTAAAGGGTATGTATGGCTATAATATATCCTAAAGGGTATGTAACATGGCTATAATATATCCTAAAAAGTATGTACATGGCTATAATATATCCTTAAAGGGTATGTACATGGCTATAATATATGTACATGTCTATAATATATCCTTATGTACATGGCTATAATATATCCTTAAAGGGTATGTACATGTTATAATATATCCTTGAAGGGTATGTACATGTCTATAATATATCCTTAAAGTGTAAGTATGTACATGGCTATAATATATCCTTAAGGGTATGTACATGGCTATAATATATCCTTAAAGGGTATGTACATGGCTATAATATATCCTTAGGGTATGTACATCGCTATAATATATCCTTAAAGTGTATGTACATGGCTATAATATATCCTTAAAGGGTATGTACATGGCTATAATATATCCAAAAGGTATGTACATGGCTATATCCTTAAAGGGTATGTACATGGCTATAATATATCTTAAAGGGTATTAATAATATATCTCAAAAGGTATGTACATGGCTATAATATATCCTTAAAGGGTATATGTATATCTGCTAGTTTATGGCTAAATATATCCTTAAAGGTATATACATGGCTATAATATATCCTTAAAAGTGTATTATGGCATGGCATATAATATATCCTATAATATATCCTAAAGTGTATATATATGGCTATATATATCCAAATAAAGGTATGTACATGGCTATAATATATCCTTAAAGTGTATGTACATGGCTATAATATATCATTAAGTTTATGTACATGGCTATAATATATCCTTAAAGGCATGTACATGGCTATAATATATCCTTAAAGGGTATGTACATGATGCTAATATATCATAAAGGGTATGTATGTGGTTATAATATATATCCTTAAAGGGTATGTACATGGCTATAATATATCATGGCTTAATATATCCTCTCAAAGTGTATGTACATGGCTATAATATATCCTTAAAGTGTATGTATGTGGCTTATAATATATCCTTAAAAGTGTATGTACACATACATATCCTAGGCTATAATATATCCTTAAAGTGGGTATGTACATGGCTATAATATATCCTTCAGGGTATGTACATGACTATAATATATCCAAAGGTATGTATGGTTATAATATATCCTTAAAGGGTATGTACATGGCTATAATATATCAGCAAAGGGTATGTACACTCTGTAATATATCCTGAAGGGTATGTACATGGCTATAATATATCCTTAAAGGGTATGTACATAGCTATAATATATCCTAAAAGTGTACATGTACATGGCTATAATATATCCTTAAAAGTATGTACATCGGCTATAATATCAATAAAGTGTATGTACATGGCTATAATATATCCTTAAAGGGTAAGGGTATGTACATGGTATAATATATCCTTAAAGGGTATGTACATGTCTATAATATATCCTTAAAGTGTATGTACATGGCTATAATATATCCTTAAAGGGTATGTACATGGCTATAATATATCCTTAAAGTGTATGTACATGGCTATAATATATCCTTAAAGGGTATGTACATGGCTATAATATATCCTTAAAGGGTATGTACATGGCTATAATATATCCTTAAAGGGTATGTACATGGCTATAATATATCCTTAAAGGTATGTATATATGTGGTTATAATATATCTCAAAGGGTATGTACATGGCTATAATATATCCTTAAGGATGTACATGGCTATAATATATCCTTAAAGTGTATGTACATGGCTATAATATATCAACAAAGGGTATGTATGTGGCTAATATATCCTAAAAGGTATACACATGGCTATAATATATCCTTAAAGTGTATGTACATGGCTATAATATATCCTTAAAGTGTATGTATGGCTAATAATATATCCTTAAAGGGTATGTACATGGCTATAATATATCCTTAAAAGTGTATGTACATGGCTATAATATATCCTTAAAAGGTATGTACATGGCTATAAAAGGGTATATGAACTATAATATATCCTTAAAAGGTATGTACATGGCTATAATATATCCTTAAATGGTATGTACATGGTTATAATATATCCCTTAAAGTGTGTGTACATGGCTATATTATATCCTTAAAGGGTAATATTACATGGCTATAATATATCATAAAAGGTATGTACATGGCTATAATATATCCTTAAAGGGTATATACATGGCCATAATATATCACAAAAGGTATGTGCATGGCTATAATATATCCTTAAAGTGTATGCATGGCTATAATATATCCTTAAAAAAGGGTATATGACTTTATAATATATCATAAAGGGTATGTACATGGCTATAATATATCATAAAGTTTATGCACATGGCTATAATATATATCATAAAGGGTATGTACATGGCTATAATATATCCTTAAAGGGTATGTATGTATTATAATATATCTTAAAGGGTATGCACATGGCTATAATATATCCTTAAAGGGTATGTACATGGCTATAATATATCCTTAAAGTGTATGTACATATAATATATCCCAAAGGTATGTATATATGTTATAATATATCCTTAAAGGGTGTGCATGGCTATAATATATCCTTAAAAAGTATGTATGGTTATAATATATCCTTAAAGGGTATGTACATGGCTATAATATATCCTTAAAGGGTATGTACATGGCTATAATATATCCTTAAAGTGTATGTACATATCCTTAAAATTATATGTACTTAATATATCAGGGGTATGTACATGGCTATAATATATCTTAAAGCGTATATACATGGCTATAATATATCCTTAAAGTGTATGTACATGGCTATAATATATCCTTGGGGGGTATGTACATGGCTATAATATATCCTTAAAGGTATCCTTAAAGGGTATGTACATGGCTATAATATATCAACAAATATCCTTAAAGTGGGGTATGTACATGGCTATAATATATCAGGGGTTATGTACATGGCTATAATATGTCCATAAATGTACATGGCTATAATATATCCTTAAAGGGTATGTACATGGCTATAATATATCCTTAAAGGGTGTACATGGCTATAATATATCCTTAAAGGGTATGTATGACATAATATATCCTTAAGGGCATGGCTATAATATATCCTTAGTGCGTGGCTATAAATATATCCTTAAAGTGTATGTACATGGCTATATTATATCCTTAAAGTGTATGTACATGGCTATAATATATCCTTCAAGGGTATGTACATGGCTATAATATATCCTTAAAGAGTATATACATAAGGTATACGTTCATAATATATCCTTAAAGGGTATATGGGCTATAATATATCCTTAAAGGTATGTACATGGCTATAATATATCCTTAAAGTAAGTGTACATGGCTATAATATATCCTTAAAGGTATGTACATTTATAATATATCCTTAAAGGTATGTACATGGCTATAATATATCTTAAAGGGTATGTACATGGCTATAATATATATCCTTAAAGGGTATGTACATGGCTAATATATCCTTAAAGGGATGTACATGGCTGCATATATCCTTAAAGGGTATGTACATGGCTATAATATATCCTTAAAGGGTATGTACATGGCTATAATATATCCTTAAAGGGTATGTACATGGCTATAATATATCCTTAAAGGGTATGTGTACACATGGCTATAATATATCATTAAAGGGTATGTATGTACATGGCTATAATATATCCTTAAAGGGTATGTACATGGCTATAATATATCCTTAAAGGGTATACATGGCTATAATATATCCTTAAAGTGTATGTACACTATACATATCCTTAAAGTGTATGTACATGGCTATAATATATCCTAGGAAGTATGTACATGGCTATAATATATCCTTAAAAGGGTATGTACATGGCTATAATATATCCTTCAAGGGTATGTACATGGCTATAATATATCCTTGAGGTATGTACATGGCTATACATATCCCTAAAGTGTATGTACATGTATATATCCTTAAATAGGTATGTACATGGCTAAGGTATATTCTTGAAGGGTATGTTATAATATATATTGTGCACATATCCCTTAAAGGTATGTACATGGCTGTATATCTTAAAGTATATCCTTGGTTATATTATATCTGGTATGTACATGGCTATAATATATCCTTAAAGGGTATGTACATGGCTATAATATATCCTTAAAGTGTATGTACATGGCTATAATATATCCTTAAAGGAAGTGTATTGTCTATATATCCTAAAGGTATGTGCATGGCTACACATATCTCTGAAGTGTATGTACATGGCTATAATATATCCTTAAAGGGTATGTGTACACGCCATAATATATCTCAAAGGGTATGTACATGGCTATACATATCCTTAAAGTGTATGTACACATGGTACATATCCTTAAAGGGTGTGTGTGTGGTTATAATATAATCTTAAAGGGTATGTACATGGCTATACATATCCTTAAAGGGCATGTATGTATTATAATATATCCTTAAAGTGTATGTACATGGCTACACATATCCTTAAAGTGTAAGGCTATAATATATCCTTAAAGTACATGGCTATAATATATCCTTAAAATTAGGGTATAATATATCATAAAGTGTATGTACATGTGTATGTACGTGGCTATAATATATCCTTAAAGGGTATGTACATGGCTAAAATATATCCTTAAAGGGTATGTACCTTAAAGGGAATGTACATGGCTATAATATATCCTTAAAGGTATGTACATGGCTATAATATATCCTTAAAGGTATATGGCTATAATATATCCTTAAAGGCATGGCTATAATATATCCTTAAAGTGTATGTACATGGCTATACATATCCTTAAAAGGGTGTATGTGGTTATAATATATCCTTGTGTTGGTATGTACATGGCTATAATATATGTATCATAAAATTATGTACATGGCTGTCATATATCATAAGGGTATGTATGGCTATAATATATCATAAAGGGTTATAATATATCCTTAAAGTGTATATACATAACTATATTATATCATTAAAGTTTATGTACATGGCTATAATATATCCTTAAAAGGGTATGTACATGGCTATAATATATCCTTAAAGGGTATGTACATGGCTATAATATATCCTTAAAAGGGTATGTATGTGGTTATAATATATCCTTAAAGACATGTACATAGCTATAATATATGTGTAAAATTATATACCTTGGCTATAATATCCTTAAAGTGTATGTACATGGCTATAATATATCCTTAAAGGGGTATGTACATGGCTATAATATATCCTTAAAGGTATACATAGCTATAATATATTCAAGAGGTATGTACATGGCTATAATATATCATAAAGGGGTATGTACATGGCTTAAATGGTATGTATATGGTTATATAATATATCCTTAAAGGGTATGTACATGGCTATAATATATCCTTAAAGGGTATGTACATGGCTATAATATATCCATTAAAGGGTATGTAAAGTGTGGCTATAATATATCCTTGAAGGTATGTACATGGCTATAATATATCCTTAAAAGTGTATGTACATGGCTATAATATATCCTTAAATGGTATGTACATGGCTATAATATATCCTTAAAGTGTGTATGTACATGCCTATAATATATCCTTAAAGTGTATGTACATGGCTATAATATATCCTTAAAGTGTATGTACATGGCTATAATATATCCTTAAAGTGTATGTACGTGGCTATAATATATCCTTAAAGTGTATGTACGTGGCTATAATATATCCTTAAAGTGTATGTACATGGCTATAATATATCCTTAAAGAAGTGTACATGGCTAATATATCCTTAAAAGGTATGTATGGCTATAATATATCCTTAAAGGGTATGTATGTGGTTATAATATATCCTTAAAAGGTATGTACATGGCTATAATATATCCTTAAAGGGTATGTGGTTATAATATATCCTTAAAGGGTATGTACATGGCTATAATATATATCCTTAAAGGGTATGTACATGGCTATAATATATCCTTAAAGTGTATGTACATGGCTATATATCCTTAAAGTGTATGTACATGGCTATACATATCCTTAAAGGGTATGTACATGACTATAATATATCCTTAAAAGGGTATGTACATGGTTATAATATATCATTAAAGTTTATGTACATGGCTATAATATATCCAAAGGGTATGTACATGTATAATATATAAAGGGTATGTATATATCCTTAAAGGGTATGTACATGGCTATAATATATCCTTAAAGGGTATGTGTACACATATAATATATCTCTTAAAGGGCATGTACATGGCTATAATATATCATTAAAGTTTATGTACATGGCTATAATATATCCTTAAAGGGTATGTACATGGCTATAATATATCCTTAAAGGGTGTGGGTTATGTACATGGGTATGTACATGGCTATAATATATCCTTAAAGGGTATGTACATGGCTATAATATATCCTTAAAGTGTATGTACATGGCTATAATATATCTTAAATGTACATGTACATAATATATCCTTAAAGGGTATGTAATATATCCTCTAAAGTGTATGTACATGGCTATAATATATCCTTAAAGGGTATGTATGTGGTTATAATATCTTAAGGGTATGTACATGGCTATAATATATCCTAAGTGTGTACATGGCTATAATATATCAACAAAGGGTATGTACATGGCTATAATATATCCTTAAGGTATGTACATGGCTATAATATATCCTTAAAGGGTATGTATGTGGTTATAATATATCCTTAAAGGGTATGTACATGGCTATAATATATCCTTAAAGGGTATGTACATGGTATCCTTAAAGGTATGTACATGGCTAATATATCTCAAAGGGTATATATATAATATATCCTTAAATGTACATGGCTATAATATATCCTTAAAGGGTATGTACGTGGCTATAATATATCCTTAAAAGGTATGTACATGGCTATAATATATCCTTATAAGTGTATGTATGTGGGTTATTCTATCCTTGAGGGTATGTACATGGCTATAATATATCCTTAAAGGGTATGTACGTACATGTATGCTATAATATATCATTAAAGGTATGTACATGGCTATAATATATCCTTAAAGTGTATGTACATGGCTATAATATATATCCTTAAAAGGTATGTACATGGCTATATATATCCTTAAGGGGTATGTATGTGGTTAATATATCCTTCAAAAAGGTGTGTGTACGTGGCTGCAATATATCATAAAAGAGAATTATGTGTGGCTGTAACCCTTCCTTAAAAGTGTATGTGCACATATTATAAATATATCATTAGGGTATGTACATGGCTATAATATATCATGAAATTTACTGTACATGGCTATAAAATATATCCTTAAAGGTATGTATAGTTTATAATATATCCTTAAAAAGGTATGTACATGGCTATAATATATCCTTAAAGGGTATGTATGTGGTTATAATATATCCTTAAAAGAGGTATGTACATATATAATATATATACTAAAGGTATGTACATGACTGTCTATCATAAAGGTGTATGTACATGGCTATAATATATCCTTAAAGGGTATGTACATGGCTATAATATATCCTTAAAGGGTATGTACATGGCTATAATATATCCTTAAAGTGTATGTACATGGCTATAATATATCCTTAAAGTGTATGTACATGGCTATAATATATCCTTAAAGGGTATGTATGTGGTTATAATATATCCTTAAAGGGTATGTACATGGCTATAATATATCCTTAAAGTGTATGTACATGGCTATAATATATCCTTAAAGGTATGTACATGGCTATAATATATCCTTAAATGGGTATGTGGCTATAATATATCAAGTGTATGTACATGGTTATAATATATCCTTAAAATGTAGTGTATGTACATGGCTATAATATATCCTTAAATGTATGTACATGGTGGCTATAATATATCCTTAAAGTGTATGTACATGGCTATAATATATCCTTAAAGGGTATGTACATGGCTATAATATATCCTTAAAGGGTATGTACATGGCTATAATATATCCTTAAAGGGTATGTACATGGCTATAATATATCCTTAAAGGGTATGTACATGGCTATAATATATCCTTAAAGTGTATGTACATGGCTATAATATATCCTTAAAGGGTATGTACACACACATAATATATCCTTAAAGTGTATGTACATGGTATGTACATGGCTATAATATATCCTTAAAAGGGGTAGTACATGGCTATAATATATCATAAAGGTATGTATGTGGGTTATAATATATCCTTAAAGGTATGTACATGGCTATAATATATCCTTAAAGGGTATGTATGTGGTTATAATATATCCTTAAAGTAAGTATGTACATGGCTATATATCCTTAGTGGGTATGTACATGGCTATAATATATCCTTAAAGGGTATGTACATGGCTATAATATATCCTTAAAGTGTATGTACATGGCTATAATATATCCTTAAATATCCCAATGTACATGGCTATAATATATCCTTAAAAGGGTATGTACATGGCTATAATATATCCTTAAAGGTGTATGTACATGGCTATAATATATCCTTAAAGGTATGTACATGGTTATAATATATCCTTAAAGGGATGTACATGGCTATAATATATCCTTAAAGGTATGTATGTGGTTATAATATATCCTTAAAGGGTATGTACATGGCTATAATATATCATTAAAGGTATGTACATGGCTATAATATATCCTTAAAGGGTATGTACATGGCTATAATATATCCTTAAAGGTATGTATGGTATGTATATCATGACTATAATATATCCTTAAAGGGTATGTACATGGCTATAATATATCCTTAAAGGGTATGTGTACATGGCTATAATATATCCTTAAAGGTATGTACATGGCTATAATATATCCTTAAAGGGTATGTACATGGCTATAATATATCCTTAATGGGTATGTACATATAATATATCCTTAAATGGGCATGTACATGGCAATCGCTATAATATATCCTTAAAGGTAAGTACATGGCTATAATATATCCTTAAAGGGTATGTACATGGCTATAATATCTCTGATCAAGAAGATTGGAGGCTTTGAGAACCAATAGAACCACCTCTCTGTAGTGCTGTTGCTCCCAAGTCCACCCCTAACTTGGTGTGGTACCTATTAGGGTCCAGCTATCAGTTAAATAGTTAACTCCCAAACAAAAACAAACTCTATGAAAGTATCGCTTATACCTCTTTATTATAAAAAAATACTAGCATGATTATGATTATACAAAATTACCAACAGTACATTTATCTGTAATTGAAGGCATACAATTGCATTCAATTTATTTTTAATTGAAACCATAAATTGTCTTCAAAATTATTTTAGATTTCAGCATTAAATAACCAATAGAATGTGATATGCCACTAAACAAAGATCTACCAAACAAGTTATGGAATTAGATTGAGAAGTTTAACAATCTCAAAAAGAAATGAATTCAACACATACGTGATTTTTATATATATATTTATATATATGATAGGATAAGAAACAAATAGGAAACCTTTATAAATTTAATATGTTTTTGGCCTTGTTGTTTTGTTTTTCATTGTTTAGACTGACGTATTTGTCTCCTACATGAAATCTGATTGATCTGGGGAATCCACTTATGCTCAGTCATTTGGGGTAATATCTTAAAACAAATGTGGTGACTCAAATACGTCTTTTTTAGCATAACATTGATTATTGGCTTCTTTATGGTGATTTAGGATGCAAATATTAGTCACTGGGAAGAACACAGAATATAAATTGAGCGTTTAAAGGAATATTATTGAAATTCATTTATATAAATACTATTAAAAGAAAATAGTTTTCTTATTGCCAACAAATTGTTCTGTTTACAGCTATATATTATAATGAAACAATATAAATCCCACTTAACTGGAAGTCCTTAGTGTTGTAGTAGAATGGTTTTATGTGCTGATATCATTAGTATAGCTCTCATGAAACAACTGCTGGTTGAAGTGGAACAAGTCTAACATCCGTCCTTACAGATCTTGGAAGAAAAGAGGCCAAGGAGGAAATTGAATGATAACATTCTTTATAATTAACAACATATTCTGGCAGTGATTGGTTGGTTGATGCTATACTTGATCTCCCTAGAGGAATTAAGTTGAGCCAAGAACTGATAACTCACCAACCTAACATATATTTTTCTTATCTCTTCTATATTGTGCTTTGAACATTTTTGGAGAAGTTTGTTTGAATCTGCAGAGGGAAGAAGACATTTTATTTTGGTTTTGCTCATGAGTGTTCACATCCGGTTGACATGTAGGTAAATGAAAGAGATCTAATTTGAAGCAGATTATAACATATATTTATATGATAGGTTAGCATTGGAAATGATGATATGGTTGCTACAAGATTTTTTGAACAAAAGATAATGTATTGTGTTGTATGTGACACATGGTTCACCTGTCCCTCCCAGATAAAGAAACCTGATATTTTTTATCACTACTGTAGCATCCTGCATTTGAGGGAAAAAAAGAAGAGGCTTTATTAGCTTTTCTTTTATACTTTATACAAAATGCCGCTGAGTGGACATTAAGAAAATCCTTGAACAACAAAATTGGGATAAACTAACAAGATCTTTCCAAAGATTTTTGTTTAAATTTTAGTAAAGTCAGGTCATGAACTTTTCAGCACCCCTTATATTTGTATTTCATATGTTGATGTTAGTGTTTGCTTTCAGGAAATTTTTTTAATAACATTTTATATATAAACTTTATGATTTATAAGAGAATAATTTCACATTGGTGAGAAAAACATTTTATGTTTCCTTTGAAACATGATACTAAGGATCAGAAAATACATTTTAGAATATAAATTACAAGCCAGTTATATTGGTAGACATCTTGATCATTTCTAACTACACTCATCAAGAAATTATAAGAAAATTTGTAAAATATTATTGATTTCTTGTTAATTCCTGTCTCAATCTCAAGAACATTATAGCATACATGTAAAGGCAATTGCTGATATACAACTAAAATGCTTTATTTTATGTTAATCGTCAAATGAGTTCAATTTTATAATTAAAATTATTTCTTGGAGTTCAACAAATTCTTAAAAATACTAGGAATTAGTTGCTTTTCTGTAGTTCTAACTAAAAATGGTTAACTTTGTATTTTCTTTATTATTGTGTGGGTGCAATGGATGACATCTCAGAATGAAATTAGGAACTGGGTTCAAATTCAGTCAGCTTCATCACATTTACTTATGAGCAAGTATCCTTGAGAAATGTGTGAATCTATCTCCTCTCAGCTATGGGTTTAAATAATAGGACTTGTATCAGGAAAATCATATCTCAAAAATTATTAATAGAAATATTCACTTTGCAAAAAATTCCTATTCTTATCATCTAAAAATATGTTTTTGACTTTGAATAACCACAAAGAGTTGATAAACAATAAAAACCATTATAATTACTAGATATCAGTTTTATAAAAAAATCCAGACTCTTAAAATTTTCCACAATAGAAGTATTTAAATAACGAAATTAAATTGTAATAAGGTGGTTCTTATCCAGAAATTATAAATTCAAGATAGTAATTTCCAAAATTAAAGATAGTCTAGAAAGTCCAACATCAGAAAAGCGTAAAACATTCGCATCATAACTCACAATGCACACAACTACCTCTTCATCCAGTAGTGTCCTTTATTGGGATAAGAAACGTTGGCGATTGGTCCAATACTGGTGAAATTCTGAAATAATTACCGTATTTCAAAGGCCTACTAAAAGCTGCCCTGGTCTTGATTCAGATTTTCTTTTGACATTAGCACAAAGAATACAAATCCTTTCCATATGGTAACAGTTGGTTTTCTCTTTTTGCCACCACAACTTTCAAATATTTTATAAGTCTGAACCTTCTTTCAAACAAATTTCACCAAAAATTTAAAATTCACAGATGAATATAGAGGGGTAGTTACTGAATTTAATAGAGGTTTCTGTTAACCACCTACTCATAATTTGGTTCTGATATAAATAAACACTTCCCGTTATTAGGTTTCTTAACAGTAGTAAATGCATTTGATAAGGTATGACTTTAAGATCTACTTGAATTGCTGGGAAAAAACTGATTTATTAGGTATATTAGAAACATCTGATATATTAGAAAAATCTGCAACATTTACTGAAATAAACTGGCTATAAGATAAATAAATTAAGAAAGTACACAAGCTAAAAGGGTATGTAAGAAAAGAATACACCTTCCTTTTCAGGTTTATTTTAACCCAAACAGCACCTTAAACCTAAATTTAGAATTCCTAGGTTGTATTAGCCAACACAATCTTAGATATGCAAATGAAACCATATTGATGGCAGACTGAAAAAAAAATTTGAGAACATCTAGACAAAGGTGAAAGGAGAGCAAAAGAAAGGTTAATCATCAATTGAGAAAGAAAACCGTTGTATAGTCATTGGCAAGAAGAAAGACAGTCAAGATAGGAGTTACAAATTGGAATCATCAAGCAGAGTATAGAAATTTAACTCTCTGGGAAGTGTTTTAAAAGACAATGGAAAAAGTTTCACTGAAATCTGAAGTACACTGGAATAACAAAAGATGCGCTAAAAAATAAACTAAGTATTAAAAAATAGAAAAAATATATTTCTAATTTCTGTTTATATTTTTGAGGATGAGGTATTATAACTCTTAGACTATTTACATTATTCAGAACTGTTATACATCTTTATTGTCATATTCACAAAATATTTCAACTGTTATATACTCCAGACTTCTGAGAGATATACATTGGAATTTCAGACCGACCACTATTTAGTCCACGGGGTGAGATTGTTCTAATTCATGTATACCTTTTCTAGATATCTCGTTTCAGTTAATCCATTTGTAACTCAACTCTTCAAGTTTCTGTTCACCTCTGCGCGACCCTTAGTGCCTTCAAGGGTCCTGACTAATAAATTAACAGTATTAGTTAAAGTAATCAAAACTTGACCAAAGTTGTGAGTTCAATATCTGTGAAGAAATGAGGAACAAGAAAACAAACAAGAAAAATGAAAACAAAAAGGAGTTGAAACATCTAGGACATATAATGAGAAAAAGAAACGAGGAATTTGGCACAGGTCCATATTGAAGGCAAAGAGGCATAAGAGAAACAGTGATAACCTGCTTAATGAGCTTGTGTAAGCTGGATGATGGCAGAACAGGGACTGATAAAGAATGTAGAGGATAAACATTGCTTAGAGCTACAAAGGCTGGGAAGTTTAATGAGTCATATTGTTCATATATTTAAGTGAGAAGGGTCATAAAAGAAGTAGCAGTATTATTTAACTTCAGTATCATAAAATCTGTTTTGAATTTCAAAAAACATAAATGTCAATAAAATGATTTTATCAACACATGTTGCCTTGTCTGGTGTGCAGAGTGCGGCTGATACTAATTTATACATTAAAACTGAAACATTAAATAAAGCTTCAAAGATGTTGCGTAGAAGTGGGCTGTGATGTGAATCAGGAGTCAATAAAAGGCTAGAAATCCCTAGTGCGCATACAGTGACCGGCATGAATTATACTAGTATAATGTAGTACACATATACTTGCTCATATCGCGTTGGTCATAACTGCAGGTCGGCACAACTTGTATCCTAACAGACAATATTTGTTTGAAGCTGAGTTCAAAGAAACATTGTGGATATAACTTTCTCCATAAGTATTAACCTGGCTAGATTGAAAAACAATACTGAAGATATATTAATACTGTGTTTTGGTTCACATTATCTAAAACCGCGTTAACAATCTCTGTCTATATTTCTGAGATGAGATATTGTAATTATTTGATGTTACTTTGTTTGGGCTGTTGTCCTCATCTTTTATTATAATTTCTATTTATTTTAATTTGTATGCTGGCCTTCTTCAGGATCTATCTACATTTCTGATGAGGTATTTTCAATTATTTATTCTTTATTGAGACTATTGTCCTCATCTTTTTGTCATATTCATGACATAGAGAGGAATTACAAGAGGACCAACAACTCGAAAGAAAGTAGCTTTGGTGTTACCTATGAAGATTGCTCCGGAGAAAATACAAAAGATATGTGGTCTATATAACATCAGGACCAACCTTCAGTGTAAGACTTCACATAGAGGAGATGATTAAGAACATGATTAAGGACTATTATGCCATCCATGCAACTGTGAAATATAAAGGAAAATGAGTTTTATAAGATAAGACTGCAGAACAAAATAAAAGCCTAACATGAAGCCAGAAAAATCAGATATGGCCCAGGCAGCTATATATGGAAGGAAGGAGATCACCACCTGTGGGATGAGGTTGAAAATAACAGACAAGAGAACATCACTGGAAAATACAAAACTTGAGATCAGCACCTATGCTGAAATACAAAAATCTTAATATTAAGCATAGAAATGAATACAATATAGAACCAGAGCAAAAAGGAATTCATATGATGTTCTAAAAGAATTGATCACCCAGTGGATAAAAACATTAGTAATCAGTGACTGACTAAAGGATTTGTGAGATTTCAATACCTGGCAATTTGTTCCTGAGCACCACTCCTTGGTACCTCAACTGCATGAAATTAAGCAAACTACTAGATTGGAAACTGGGTGTCATGATTTTACTGTTGAAATAGCTAGATATAACTGTAAGTTCTATTCTAATAGTTTCTTTTCTCACACTACTCACCTGTGGAACTCTTCAGATTCTTGGCACCTGTACCACCTACCAGTCTCCTTGAAAATTTAATTCAATATTAATTGCATTTTTTCACATCTTACTGAACCCTATTCTTTTTTATTCTTTCTCCTCTTCTCATTTTCTTTTACTCCTTGCATCTTAGCCGGCATTATTGCCTTCTTTAGGGGTGAAATGAAAAAAGCTGACAAAGGATTTAGCATACAACATTGGTTTTTCCAAAGTTAAAAGTGATATTACTTAATGAAACAAGTTTTCTAGTATATAATGAATCTTTGGTTACGTCCTTACTGTCTGCAAGAATTATAGACTTACATGCCTTGCTTTGTTTCATCTTTTACATAATTCCAAAATTCATCTAGGTACACTAAACTAAGTTAATAGTAAAATAATTAGTATGAATATGATAATTATTCTGATGAACTTTCCTCTTTAATTATCTAAGACTTTATGGATTTAAGTGCAGTACCTAGATTGGCGGCAAGGTTTCATCACCCCCACAGTTTAGAGGCGGTGACATGTAACGAGTAAATCCTATGCTAACAATTTTGCTTCTCTCTTTACTTCTTGTTTGGAATCTTTCTTCCAGTTTCTTGCTTTCAGTTAACTTTGCAATTTGGTAGTTTTATTGCCTTGCTTGTGGTGAAATGATTAAAAAACAAATTACTGCTATTTTTAGTTATTTATTATATCTTTTGTATCATGTTCTTTTGTAATTTGATTTGGACAAAATTAATAATGTTTATAATACCTTCAATAATATGTGAGATTTCTTTTAAGCAAATGAATCAAATGTTATTGCCAATGATACTGTTTTTTAAATGTTATGCCTTCATATCAGATATGGAACAAAGTATATTATAAACCTTTTAATGACTGGTGTATATCATATAAGGTACAAAGTTTGTTATCAGCCCTGTATTACCTATTCTATCATATTAGTACATTAGAGTAGAGGTTTATATTTGTAAAACTGCCTCCATTTTGATAGCACATTTATTTATAAATATATATTTTAAGACATATTCCTTTATAGATAAATATTGATTAATGCTCTGTTTATAATAAGCAGTATTAAACAACATTTACCGGTCACAGATGTCTGCTGAAAATTTCCTGGGACATTCAGGCCAATCAAATGTTAATTTAATACTGTTTATAAACAGAAGAATTACCAAATATTTGTATCTATAAAAGAATGTATAAACATAAAAATGTCTTAAAATAATTGTCAGTTTGTCCATTTCATAATATATATATATATATATATATATATATATATATATATATATATATATATATAGGAATAAAGTGTCCTCTAACATTTGAGTTTGAACATAGATCATCCATTGGAAACAAAACACAGGCAAATCCCATTATTAAATTAAGTAGACGACGTGACATGGAAGAAACATAAGTAGAAAGTAGCACTGACGTCAAATGATTGCTATTTTATATATATTACTATACGGATCAGCTATTCTCTATTTACTATACTATTTCTCTATACTGATCACTATACACATTTACTATTCAAGCGGTATTATCGAGCAAGTACTATTAGTGCAAATGGCCTTGGAGGCATCTGACACAGTATTGTTCAATAGTGTTAATATAGTTGTATCTACGATTACAAAGTCTCTACTACAACAAGCATTACAAAATTAATAAGTATTCATTGACATACAAGTGGCAACAGTGTTGCTGACATCACAAAAATATATAAATGTCTTTTATTGTGTGCATTCAGTTAATAGTACTAGGAATCTCCTTCCATGGTTTTGTTAAATGTCAAAATTGAGTGTCAGGTTAATACATAACATAAAATATTGTTACTAGGGTGATCAATTTTGCCTTTAAAATAATCCACTATTTTTCATTGAAGAATAAAATCCAGTAGAAAAAGGTAAAAATAGTATCAATAAATAAACATTAATTTGATAATGACAGGGCCAAAAGTTATTTATAGATTTGAAAGTAATGTTATTTTGTTTTTGTTAATAAAGTTCTGAATAGAATATAAATTGTATTTGTATGCGTATGTGGGGCTTGGTAAGAATGTTGCCATGTATGTTTGTAAAGAGTCAGTACATGTATTATTGCATGGTTAATAGTAAAAGGGGATACAAGAGATTTAGAATTTAGTTCTTACTGAAGTATGGTTCTGCTGCCTATCTCTTTGTAGTTCATCAGTGCTATTGCTTTTTGTGTATATGGATGTGAATGAGGTCATAAGAAAATCAGCAGCTAGAGTGACATGGACCTTGGTGAGCATCTATGCATATCTATTTAGAGGCTGGTTTTAGTTTTTATACACTTTTCATAAGAATATCAGTTCAATTATATTATTTATTTCTTCTTATTGGCCTTAAAAAACTGTGATATGTCTTCCACTAAATTCAAAATGATATTTTGGGTGGTATCTACCTAAATTATAATGACTAATACTGTATGTATTTTGATTTGTATGATGGTTTTATTGGTGTGTTTTAAGTGTAAACACTTTATTGAGTGTTATTGGTTTATGAATATTTTTTTTGACACAACACAACAGAACTACATAAGAACAATTAAGATACACATAGATATGGACAGCAGAATGAAATTAATTTATTCTGCTAAGATTAAATAAGTAGTTAAGTCTGAAATTCATGAAGATTATCCAAAGACATCTGAAGAAAGGCCCAGAGTTGGCAATGAATGAAACTGCTGTGATAATAACAACACAAATAGGATAATAGTCTGAATGTAAATAACACTCAAAATAATGGTTGTATTTCAAGTTCATTTAACAGAAATAAGTTTTTCACTTTCCTTATTCAGCCCACTCCTTTACTTGACACACAACAGGCTATCATTTTCATTCACAAAATCTTCAGGTTTTTGCTTCTGATAACAAAATAGTATTTCTAGAAATAGGAAAAAAAAACAATAAACGAAAATGATTGATAATTAAAAACTGAATTTTTATGATATATAACCTCAAATGATTTCCATGACACGATATGAGCGGAAAAGAAATTTTCAGAGAGATACAATCTAAGCAAACATTTATAACAGAAGAGTATGACAGTGAAAAAAACCCTATTTTAAATCAATTTAATTTATAATATTAATACTCTGTAAATTTACATTGAACACTATTTCCTAAATAAAAATATCTATAAGAACACGGATTATATCTTGCTATTTTCTTTCTTTATATATATATATATATATATATATATATATATATATATGGAAGTCAGACTGAGTCAGAGCAAGAACAGATATTTTAGAAGAGGCTATATTTACATAATACACTTAAATTGGATATTTGAGTAGATAATAATATAAAAGATTTGAAAAAAATTCACATATTTTGGGGTTTCAACATATGGTCCCATCAGGTGGTTACTAGTAAATAATTAATTCATAGCACTATTCAAGCTCCTTATATAACAACTAAGCACAAAGTAGAAATATCAGAAGGGAGAAATTGAGGAAGAGTTAGAAAAGAACCTGAAGAGAGGAAAGTTAGAAAAAAAAAATTGTAAATGCAATCATACAGGTTTATTGGGCTAGAGTATTTTTGTTTGAATTGTGTCTACATTTTGACATTATCTCCCACCCATTGATTAACTGGAGTTGACTTTAGGTGCATACTATGGTCAGCTTTTCCTCTTGATACAATTTACAAAACACTGCCATTATAGATGCAAAGACTTAACCATTCTCAGAACCTCCATCTTACACGGGGCTTCTACATCTCTTTTGAACTGCCACGCACCAGGTTACCTCTGATGTTACCGGCTCTCAATTTAAGGAGGACTTTTCTTGAGTATGACTTGCATCCCTATAGATTTTTTGCTCTGTCTATGAAATCTTTAACACATATATAGACCATGCTACTTGATATTACAGCTAATGTCCAAATGACACTTGTCTTTGTCCTACCCCAGTTGCAGGATGACATCAGTGTTGTTTATATGTACCGATTGTCTTGAACTTTAACGTATTTATGTTTCTTTATAATACTATCTAGATTTAATTGGTTCCTTGATAACTTAATTTTGCATTATTTTTTGTTAAAAACTTTTGTGTAGATGAGAAGACTTTGGAAATGCTTGGTAGACAATTTGAAATATTTTCTTTTCTAATAGTTCTTAATTATAAATTAAAAGGCGAGGTTGAACTGGATATGTTCTCTTCTATTTCTATTCCTCACTTGCTGGTTGGGTTGAGGATTGATGTTCAATTTGTTTTTGTGCCTCTCTCTCAATACTGTGTTTCATGTGCTTTTTTTCTTTGGTTCAAAAATATCTTTGGATGAAGAAATTTCTTCAGGATGTGTAGTAATGCTTGGTGAATGGTTGGATTGGTATATATTTCCTATAGTATTCAGCTTTGTATGTGGAGAGACAAGTGCCAGCAGCAGGTTAAATTCAACATCTAAATGTTGTAAGATCTTTTGTTCATTTCGACCGTGTTTTCAGATTTAAAATTATGGAAAAGCTTAAAAGGTATTTTTCCTAATCTTATCATTAACCTTTCTATTACCAGAGCTGCAATAATTAGACCATCGTCTCTGTAGAGGTTGTGATTGTCAATGTGAACAGTTTGTTGATTTTATTTAATATAAAGGAGGCCCCATGGGCTCTGGCTTTAGCACCATGAAAAAAGATCCTTGCAGGATGTCAAAACCATCTTTAGCAGCCTTCTTCACCCAACCATCACTATTGTGGTATACGAGTGGTTGGGACAATGCAAATTATATCAATATTGAGACAATGCAAAATTATATCAATATGTTCAGTGAGATGTCGAAGGCTTTTGCAAACTCCTAGTGCTTCAATATGCTGGGGTAGAAGTCTTTAATGTCGTACTTGATGAAAAAATGCTTAACCTTATATCTTCAATGCCATGAAATCGGAGATGCATTCGCTTGTGCCCCTTCCATTGGTTTTCTTGTGTAGGTACTCATGACAAGTTGTATATTTTTTAAATTTTGACTAATTATACCAACTTCAGTTTGTATTGGGATTTATCAGGTGAAACGAAGGGCTTTCAGGAAGTCACTTTCTTCTGTAAAGAATCAAAAATCTCAATAACAGTTACCTCCCCTTGACTTCATTGTATGTGTGTGATTACATCATAAAATTTAAAAAATCACACACAGTACATAAGTTTAGCATTTTCACTTCACAAGTAAAAAATTTAATTTTTCAAATGAACACAATTTTATCTTAGATAAAACAGAATCCTGAATGACATTATTCTTTAATGTCAAAGTACTCAGGGAATAAAATGAATATACATCAACATTTCTTTCTTTCTTTCTTTCTTCATAAGGATATAACAACATCCCTAAGCTGGAGGATCTCATTAAGAATAAGTAATCAAACTTGTCTAAATTATTTATTAGGCATGTCTTAATGAAAGCTTATACTGGCAAAAAACCCAGCAGCAATAGTCTGCTTCATGCTTAACATAATCTTCCAGGCCATGAAGATTGCCTTTAAAAATATAAACGCTATTTGCTTTCTTTAAATTGTCTACTATTGCTGATAGGGTCTACACTCTATCCCCCAATATTGACCACTTTAACCCATAAATGTAGCATAACAAAAACTATATTTTATCATATATATATATATATATATATATATATATATTCTTATTTATTAATGTATATAAACTATATATATATATATATGTGTGTGTGTGTGTGTGTGTGCATGTGTGTGTGTGTGTGTGTGTGTGTGTGTGTGTTTTGTTTTTTATAAAATCAACCCAAACAAGGCAGTAATATGGTTTTACAGGTTGTGGAAGAATTAGAAACAGAAACATTAATGATAAGAGAAGAAGAAGAGAGAACAATCAGGTGACATTGCATTTAAATTTTTGCAGATTAAAGTTGACTCAGTACAAATTGAAGGAAATTCCACAGGCAAGAAGTGCAAGAGAAACTGTTAGCATAAAATTTATGGCTACATTCTTCCAACTCAGGTTGATGAAATTATGTGTGTGTGTGTGTGTGTGTGTGTGTGCGCGCGTGTGTGTGTGTGTGTGTGTGTATATAAACTTTTTGAATAATGTTTCCCCACCACCCTTTTCAACCTAAGATAAATGGTCCATTATAATAATGTAATAAGTTTCTAAATGGTTTTCTTTCTTACTAAAATTAATGTTGTAAAAATGTTTTTTATGACATTTCTTTGATGAGTGTCCAAAAGCCAAGCAAAAATGTAAAAGAATCATGAGAATTTTTCATGCTACTGAAAGATATTTCATTCTCAACACAGAATCAGTTGTATTTTTTATAAGAAATTTTATTTAGCTAACTTCTGCCAAAATAATTAAATATCCTAGAAGTGTGTGGTGTCTACATGAAAAAGGCAGAAACAATTGAATTGGTTTTCCTATCTCCATGACTGCAAAAACATTAACAACAAGGAATCTTTCTCATTTTTGGTGATTAATTTACCAGAAATCAAGTTAACAAAATTCTAAATTTATTACAAATATTATATATTATTATGTTGAAAGGCTGACAAAAAACATATTTCTATGCAAAAACTTGTAATTCTCTGTAATAGTTTCAATATACTGCCATCACTCCAGAAATGATGACAAGGTGAATGAGGAATAAAATAAATTTCTTCAATCAAATTAATAGCAATTTATTTATTTTTAAATAACAATAAATATGCTGCTTCAATATATTTACCTAAACCCATTTTAGCAGTGTAGATTTTTTTATTGATAAAAGCCTGTTTTGTTTAAACTTAGGGTTAATGTGAGAGTTTTATCAGTCTGTTTTGCGTTTCACACTCCTAGTGCACTATTTCCCAACTTGAATTGTGCCTGGGCCACCTAATGTGCCCTGAAGGTAGCCAAAGTGCTCACAAGTTAGCAGAAAAGTAACTTATTAAGGTATTTTTTATATTTTAAAAAATATTTCTTTTTAAAAGGCTAGAGATCAATACCTTGGCTTCTTTGTCTAAGTCAAATCTTTGTGATAATATTTTAACCAGGATACTAAATTCCTTAATCTTTAAGAAATGGATAATCCATTTGCCTTCCTCAAATCCATCACCTTACTGGCCTCTCTAAAAAAATAGCAGATACGTTATAAATCCCTTTAAATGAAAACTGTACTGTTAATCTTCTTTGAGAATGCTAATGAGACGTGTTTTATCATATATAGATAAACGATGAAAACTACTTAAGAATGCATCAAGCACAGGTTTAACACAAGCATACATAAATATAAAATGTGATGTCTTAAAATAAATGCTTATTTCGGGAACGTCTTTATTATTTTAATTTTTCATATTTCACGACTAAAATTTTGCCTATTAAAAATTTGTAAAAATTTGTGATAACGAAATGTTGGTACGATTTTCTTTACTGAAACTTTAGAATAAAACAAACACAAAGGGAGTATAAAATAAATAAAAAAGAAGAAATAGAAAGGGTTTTAAAGGAAAACAATCTTATATTTAATTTTAATTTTTTATTTTTTGTTTATACATTTTATTTTACCAGGACTCACTAACAAATTATAAAATTTATTAAAACCCCAGAGTTTTAGTTTATTCTACAAAACACCATCACAATATAAAAAAGGTTGAGAAAACACTGCTCCTCATCTAATACATTTATACATACATACATACATACATACATATATGTATAGCAAATATGAATATAAATCCGACAGTATGAAAAATACAGAAAATACAAAATTCTGAATATGCATTATTAATGTTAAAATAAAAAAAGTCGACGTCGGACGTTTGATTTATTTAAGACCATCTTCAGACATTTTCATTTAAACATAATTAACATTATAACTTATAACAATTTAACACAAAAAGACGATGGACATAAGAGCCCAACTAATTCAAACAGATAACTGAAATTTATTCCATTTTCCTTTTTTAAATTTGTTGTTGGAGGTCGTTACCTGATGATGTTAAGACCTTCAAAAATGATTTTGGTTAAATAAATTATTATAATGGTACCTTAAAGTGGTCTCCAACATCATTAAATATTTAACTTTTTATTCACATTGGACTCTTTGATATTTTCATCCTTTTGGAATCATTACCCATTCGGTTTACAACATTCTTCGTAACTTAAATATCATATTAAACAGAACGCTATCTGTATAAATACACAGTTATAAACAAGAATTAGTTGGGCTCCTATAAGAACCTCTTTTTGTCCTTTAAATTAGCAAGATCTTGCTTTTAAATGCCAATAGGGACATGGTCATACCAGCAGACCTAAACTTGTGGCCGAGCTGGTTTTTTTGTCATTAACCTGTCTATTCAGAATTTTTTCTGTATTTTTCTGTTACCTGTCGGATTTATCCCATATATTTGCTGACATATAGATTTTAAATACTTTCAAAAAAGCAATATTATTATTTTTTAATTTAATACTTTTTATATATAATATAGAAACTCACCTATGGCTTTATTATGTCATTTATATATATATATATATATGCATATATATATATATAATAAGGGAAAAATATTTCTATTCCTCTGTATACAACATGTAAAATCTGTTACAACATTTCTGTTTGATTCTGGATTTAATTTTTTTTATTTTATATTAAACTTTGCATTTCTTGAAATAAACAATAGTACCACACATTGATTTTAACAAGTATATATGTATAAATTTTTGTCTTTTCCTGGTCCAATTCAACCCCTGAACATTAACCTTTTGTATTATTTCTCTATATAAAATATATATATATATATATAAAGATATATATATATATATATATATAAGATTTGAATTTGAGTCACATTGTTGAGAGCTCATCAGTGGTCTAACCTTCGATTACACAAATCCTCAGAATGATAATGAACCCTACAAATTGTAACAATTTAACCTTGAGTTCTTATTAGGAACACTCTACCTAGTGAAGGCCATAGAAAGAGGTTAGTTAATGCCCTTGAACACATCAATGTCCGAGAGGGAAGGAATTTAGAACAACTTTTACAATCATCATCAACAGTAGTCATTGCTTTCACAAAGTTATTCATAGATACCAAGATTGCTCAACTTCACTTCAATTAACTTAAAGAGGCATATATATTGTCAAGTACAAATCTCATCTGTTTTAAATACCATGTTTATGTAGCTATGTTGTTGTTTTACATTGTGATCAAACCCTACCATTTGGAGATTTTCCACTGAGTTATCAACACCACAGTTGAGAAGAAAGCAAAAGTTTAAATAATTAAATCTTTGAATGAACATATATTCTTCAATATACAAGTGCATAAATAAATGGTATTAAGATATAAATAAAAATGCCAGACATCTGTTTATAAAACCCTCGTAAACTTTAATCAAACAATAACACGTAACTCATCAAAAATTGGGATTTTTCGAAAAATGTTCCGTTCAAAAATAGAAATACAAGATGGCCAAAGGCAGGAAAAGAAAATTTTTTAAATCAACTAAAAGACTGTGCGCTGTATGACATGCTGTTACTCACTGGAAATTTAAGTTGTACCTGACTGTCACATATTTTAATGTTTGTTCAAGAAAAAAGAATGTTATAGTAAATATTAGGTGACCGCATAAATTTCTGGACTAATAAACCCATCTAGCAAAAACCAACGAGAGGTGAGAACCTGGGTAGGTTGGCTCACTAGGTTTATCTAAAAATCTTTTCGTTCAATATATATATATCCCTGCATGTATTGTTGGTACATATTCATTATAATGATTATAATTTCACACGAAGTTTCTGCTGATGACAGTGATTTTTTATACTAAAAGTTCACTGGTAATACAAGGCTTAAAAGGTCACCTGTGATTAAATATTTAATGAGGTGTGGGACATGAATGAAAGAGGAGGGTAAGGAAAGATTATCGATGATGAAGAGAATAGATAGTGATGAAATCGGTATCTTAGAGTCTAAAACAATGTTCTGGGAAATCGGAGAGAATTTCCGACCTATAAAATCGCTTCAAAAGGAAAAAAGTCTTGTGGAACAGTCCTCCTTGAAAAATAAGATATTCAGGAAATTGTATGGAGTTTTGAGTTGCATCAATGGTTTTAGCTATAATGGTCCGAACTGGTGAAACCAAAAGGCAAACTGAACTGAAGCGTTAGCTGTTTTGAAAGTAGCAATAAGGCCTGGAAAAATTGGGAAAACAAATTTGCATAAGAAGACCATATAAATGCTTTGAACTTGACTGCTTACCAAAAGCTTATTACTATAAAACTAAAAAAGACTGATACAAGTAAAATCATTTAAACATTAAGCATTTTAAACAAAGAAACTTAAATGACTTTGTATATCTTGCTAAAATTTAAATGGAAATTATTTTTATGTTTTAAAGTTTAATAATTTTAAAAATAACAAGATGTATTTTTAGACATGAGCAGTAACAAGAACAGTCTACGACCATAGATTTAATCAAGTTTGGGAACTCTTTGATAGACCAGATAAAATAACCTTAGCCAACATTACTACAATATGGCACATTTGTGATGAGGACAACTATATATTAATCTAAATTTGATTGTAAATAATTAAATTTTGTTGCAAAATATATGTTCTATTATCCATCTATTTTTGCAATTACCCAAATTAGATAAGTACAAAGCATTGTAATTATAGTTTTGCTTTTTATTTGTGTTATGATTGATTTAGGGGTTGGTAAACAAGCGTAAATAACCGTAATAACAATAAAAAGAGGTTTAATAGGTTGGTAAAAAGGTACAGAAATAGCCTAAGTAGTCAATAACTAGCTCAAGCTAAGAAACTACTCTATCTATCTATCTTCTCTCCCATATCAACTGACATACCTATTTAAAGTCTTTGTTTACAGACAGGTTCATCTTCAGAGGGTTGTAAGTTCCGACACAACAATTTGCAATAATGTAAATGTGATCTTTTACGTTCTTGCCTTCCACCTGACCACTAAAATAAGTTTTGATGATGCAAAAATGGCTTAATTTCAACTGTCAGTGGATGGATAGTTAACTTTAGTGGTGTATTTAGGGTATGAGTAAATATTGCCCACTTGCTGGGAGGTAACTATGACATAATGAATCCTAAATAAATATTTTATACACAAAATTCATTGGTATTCCTCTAGAAACAATCAACATTTAACATCAACAAACTGTCGGTAATAAGTGTTGCCATTGACAGTTTTTTAGTTGACATCAATATTGATTGTGATGGAGCAAATTGCATTAGTGAAAGCAAAGGAAGAATTACAGTTTTAGTCCTAAGTACCTTTCTTGGACTCCATCACTACTTGTTTTCTTCGCGTTAAGTGCAATGACTTATTAAAATATAAGCTTCTTGTGATAACGTTATTCTTTCACAATTTCTCAATGGAAGAAATTGAAAATATTTTTTTAAAATATTGATCTTTGGAGCATTTATTGATATTGAAACACTAAAAGACAATTTTATAGTGACATATATTTAAAAAGCTTGTCTTATGGTGGCATTATCATATTTATTATCTTTTCTCAATTAAAAATGTAACATTATAATTAAAATGTGGATTCTTAAATTTCATGTATTTTAAAAGATTTTGTTTTTTAGGATAATTGTATTTATATAATTTTGTAAGAATCTTCCTTATGGTACCAATATGGTTTTAAAATAAAAAAAAAAGATAGTCTTGATAGCCTTGGTTTGTATTTTTTGAACTATTAGGTTTACTTTACATCATGATATGGTATATAAAAAAAAGCTGACAATGCCTATTAATCAATTTTTAATGAGGTGAGCGTTAATGCTGTAAAATTGATCCAAAACTTCAGTTAGAAAATGATCATCTGGAATTTTGGGTGGGAACAGTCAAGAAGTCATCTAGTGTATATTAACTTTATCCAAGAATCATTTCTTTATATACTGTACTCCTTCAGGATGTTAGATGATTATCGCTCTCCACAACTTCCCATCCTTTATAGCACTATCCACCTGTTTATTTTTGCCACACATTTAGCCACAGAAAGCATTGGGCAGTGTTACTTATTGGTTCCTTCTGTTCCTCTTGTCTTTAATGCCTTGTAAGTGTCTAATTCTTCAAACCTCTTACCTCATCACATGTCCTAGAAATTTCTTTATTTGCTTGCAATCTTAAGCAAAGTACTGTTTCATTCCTTCTCCCCTTAGGCTTTCTCAATGCTCATGTTCCATCTATGGTATTATAGCATTCTTCTTTAGAACCATCATTGCCACATCATCTTTGAGAAATTCAATTGTCATAATAGTTGAAACCAATTTATCTCTGTTTCCAATAAAATTCTTCTGTTTCTTAATATTTTGCTTAGTTTTAGAGCAACTTTTTGATTCCAGTGCATCAATGTATTTCTATTTCAGATTTCTGTTTCTTCTTGTTATAACACTTTCTTGATAATTAAATTTCTCTTTCAAGAATACAGAATTAATAAACAATCAACTAAATTCTTTAAAGACTTGTAACTTCAAGACATGGGTGTGAGGTATAATGGTCATTGGTTCTGAAGGGAGAATCTATGTGTGGAGTTCAAGTTCTGGTATAGTCAGTGCATTCACTTCATGTTAATGCTCTTGGGAAAACATGTATCTATTTCTTCACCCACCACACCCACCTATGGGTTAAATAAGAGAAAGTAGAATGTGCTCTTTAGCTGTGGTGTGCTTCTACTCATAGTCACTGAAGTCAATACCATAGAAGGCAAAGGAAACCATTCCACTATCTTTTGCAGAACTGCGTAATTCCTTGATAATAAAAATTAAGAATCTGAGTAGATAATCATATCCTAGATATTACATAGCATTAAAAAATCAACAAAAGACAAAAAGTTTAAATTCGTAAGCATTTCTGTAATGCTTTTAGTAGTATAGTTGATGAATCAATTTAAATAGCCTTAGAGCATTAGTGATCAAGGTGGAAGTTGGTTAGATAAAAACAAATTAGACACTGGTTTGAAGAAATAATGAATTTATTTCATTTACAAGATATAGAAAATGTTTCAGTAAGTTATTATAGTTTAGAATTTAAATATTATGGTGTACAAGGTGCAAAATGATAGCGTGAAGAAAGAAGTATGTATGACTGACTGCTTGTTGGCTATCTGTGTGGGATTTTGTCATATTGATAATGGAGTCCATTCTCTTTCTTTGTTCAGGTCATTTTAGCCAATGGTCATATGTTCTCAAATAGCTTCTTTAGTTGAGTGTGCTTGTGTATGATTTCTCTCTCTTCTCCACTCTCTGCTGCTGTCTGGCTTCTCTTGCATAGCCTATATAAAACGTGTGAATGTAGTTATAGTAGACATCTGTGGCAAGCAAAGAGTTACATCAGTAATAGCCCTTTCTACATTAGTGTTTCCAATCAGGTGACCCAGACTAGATCCATGGTCAATTAATCAATCAATCAGGTAGATGATTCCAGCATTGGGAGGACATGAAATCATGTCAGAAATTTTCCCAACCTTGTGGAAGTGAAGGCTGATAAAGCAAACCATTCAGAAACGTTTGATGTTATCCACCAATTGACAGATAGGAGCTCTTTAGTCTTGGCTGGCAATCTATCTATAGATAGTGTCTTAATAAAACACATACCTAACAGCCTGGCCACTCATGGGGAGTATATGAACCTACAAATTATGATTGACATTCTTAAGGTTCTTTTGGGCTGCAATCTGCTACACAGGGAAAGATGAAAATATTTGATGTCTTCTAATCAAAACCTTATTACTGAGATAATTTTCTTTTTCAGGGTTAAATGTAGTCATTTTGACACTGGAAGCAGACAAAGAAATATTATAAACAGCTAATTCAGAAGTTTAGGTGTGTAGTTATTAATGCCACTAGAATGGAATGAACCTCCCTAGGTTAAATAGTTGGTTAAAACTGGACCCTGTCAAAGAGAAAAAGCTCTAAATTCCAAATCATAGAGAGGCAACTGGAAACCATTTCATTGCCTTTCCAAAGTCATGATAATTCCACAGATAAAAAAGGAGTCTGCAGAGAGCCATAATGCTTTCACATCCCAAGCAGCATTAAAATTCAGATTAAAAAAAAATTAAAAATTATTTGGCTACTTGAGATGATTATCTTGTGCGCTTGATTTTCAGAACACCTTGGAGATTCTGTTTACTCTGTGACTTCCGATATCATTTGCGGGCTTTCGTTCAGGATGTTTAAAAAATGTCATTATTTAAAAATTTAAAAAGTTATCTCCTTTAAAAACGTTTTCTGTTTCTTTAATTTTTATAGTTAAATATTGTTTATATAAAATATAGATTATGATGAACTGATTTTTAATATATATATATATATATATATATATATATATATATATATATATATATATATATATATATATATTAGGAATTATATTAAAGAATTGTTATATTAAAATAATAAATAAAATTAAATAAATAAAATTAAAGTGAAATCTGAAAAAATGGTAATGCAATCAATTTATTGACGTAGAGTTATCTCCCTAGGGTTTAAAGTACTGTCCCTTGTTTATTTCAATTTTTAAATAAAACTACTTTAGTCGTTTTAGGTATGTTATTTTATTGTAATAAGTTTATTTAGATTAATTATTGAATTACCGGCAACTTACTATTAAAAGTCTATGATTTATTTGTCAGAGTGAAATCAATCGTTCAGCATTAAATTAAACTTATCGTTATTAAAAATATCTTTATATTTAAAAATAGAAAAAAAAAGATGTTTAATCTAAAGTGAATAAAGAATAGAACAAAATTTCCATAAGATAAAATTATCAAATACCTGTCGTATAATTTAAAAACTGCCTTACAAATATAATAATATAAAACAGAAAAAAAAACATAAAATATCCATAAATTTCATTATTAAGTAGGAATAGAATAAATGATAACCAGAATGTCAAATTTAAATAAATAAAACCCCAAAACAAAATCAAAACAACAAAACCCAAGACGTTCCTGCATGTTGAAGTTGATTAAATTATTTTCATTAGATAGTTGTTATTAAGATAAGCTCATACCACTGAATTTTTTATTTTATTGAATTAATAATATTATTTTATTAAAAAGTTCCGTGTTTTTGGCATTGAACTATTCTAAAGATTTTATATTTTAAACTCTGATAACTTTTGTCAAATACTAAATAAGTATAAGTCTGATAGTGTATAAAATGAAATGGACAAAGTACCGGAATTTATTTTAACATCAGTTTTATGCTTATATTCTTTTATAGATATATATATTTAAGTAAATGTATATATAATAAACAGTATTAAATATACATTTATATATATAATGTGTGTGTTTTTGTACGTATACATGTGTGTGTGTATATAACCTGTATCCTATAGGTGTGTGTATAGCCTGACGTGTGTGTGTGTTTGTATGCACGCACATATGTGTGTGTGCGTGTGTGTCTTTGTAAAAATCTTCCATTTTTCTCATTGAAATTGTTTAAGTGCTAGTCGATATTTTATATATTATAGCATATATAATGCCATTTTCGTCAGACCACATTGAGTGTTGTTTTTAATTTATATTGCCTTCCGGGAATTTGAGATACCCTTAGTCACCTAATCTCTTATTTGTAATTCCCCCATTACCAGAGGCTGAATATATATATATATTTGTATATATGAACTCATTCTGCTAAATAGCAGTGATAAATAACAATGTACTATTGAAATGGCCATCATATTCACCCTGACTTGACTTTTATGCAGATTTTTCTATGGAACAATATGAAAGAGGACGGGTCTATATTCCATAGAGGAACAAGCGAGGGCATTGGGGATCTGGAGAATGTGCATAAAACATTCCCCTTTATGTGTGTCATCATGGTTATACATATATTGAACATTTGTGATTTGTGAGTGGTTATAAATCTTGTCCTTGAACCATTTTGTTAGGTACGGTAAATAAATCTTTTATTATATACAATATGAAACTATTTGACTTTTTTGTTGCCTGGGACATATAGATTTACTCAGATGTTTTACATTTCAAATTATGTGAATTTGAGACACCTGTATTAATGACACTATTTCACTTTACAGTTTACTACCATAACATATTAAAAATAGCACATGCCATTGTTCTGTTAATTTAATAACATTAAAAAGCAAATGCCCCACCTTCAAAAAATATAAACGTTGACCTCTTTAATTTTAATGGCACCCCATCTCATTAACAAAACATATCATGTCAACGCATTTCATTCCATGTCGCAGTGCACGATTCGTAACGATTTTTCCTTCCCGTTCCCCACATGTAACCGTTGAATCAACCCGGAGGGAGAAATCGCTATAATTCCAACAATAAATCCGTTTGAATAGCGTTTGGAATAATTGCCGATTCTAAAAATAAGGAACCGATCTGTATGAGCACTAGTCTTCTTTTGAAATGATTAATTTTCTGCAGGACGTTCCATTTCTTATTTCCTAGCCTTTAAAATTGTCATTTTGATAGCTGTTTAATACTGTGTACTAAATATTAATTCCACAGGGAATTTCTCTTAATTTGTTTTGGTGCTATTTCTTCTATTTAGTTGCAGTGATTTGTAATATGCAGATAACTTGAAGTAAAATGACTCGATCATATTAATGATAATGCAGATATATCGTTGTCATTTACTTTCCCCATTCAGGATTTGTTCTAATAACACCCTTCGTGGATCAATAGAATGCCTGAATAATAAACATACTTTGTTCTCAAAAGACGTTTATGCACATCTTCGAAATTCAGGATTCCATCATAATAATCTCTCTCGTTTTCCTTTGAACCCTTTTCGGACAAAATTTCGTGGTTGTCATACGCTGCCCACAACAGCCCTTATTGGTTTAGGTCGCTCAGTAATCTCTTGATTCACAGGCTGGATTCTGCTTCTTGAATAGAGAGAACTGTCGAAGACTTTTCAACATTTCAGCATTTTTCTAGCTGTTCAAATAAAATCACGAAATCATCGGATGGGTCCCTTATTATTATGTGATTTATAACAAAAAGATTATCTTTCATTTCCTTTTAGAAATGAAGAGATTGCGCCATCAAATTTTGTTTCCAGGCATCCCATATCGTACTATCCGAATTTTGAACTTCCAAGAAACATTTTTCTTAATTTGTTATATGTAATTACAGTTTCAAATAAAGATGAATATTTCCCTGATTTATCAAACTGAAACCAGGGCATTAAAAAAATCCCATATAACACCAAATCCAATTTTGCCAAAGAAAACTTTGATAAACCCTAGATGAATCTAATGTCCTTTGCACCCTTTTTTGATGCTGATGGAACCTCATACAGCCGTCCTATATCATCATATATTTATTTTGACTGCCGGAATGCCACCCCAATAAAAATATAACATAACTCACAAATGTCAGCCTCCGACCCCTGCGAAAGCTAGGCTTTTCATATGTTTAAAATTCTACAAAATCTGAAGTGAGTCTGGAAGATCTACATCGGCAATAACCTTATTCAGTGAATGGTGATGTCAACCGGTTTTGGAAGAAGATCACAATGAGTTCCTTAGTTCTTTCTATATTTGCAAAATATATTCCCAATGAAAAAGTCCCCTGGGTTTCCCATCAAGACCGACCTTGGGGGCCTACCACCAGGGCCAAAGCCAAACAAGTGAACTGAATAAATTGCTGCTACTGTGTAATATTTCATTAATTTTGTCACTAAATGGCATTGAAAAAAAGCAACATTCAAATAACCCCGGGACTATCCATAAGAAAACGAAATCACATGAAGTTACATTATACTATTTTTAAGTTATTTCTATTATATTTCATTTCTAATCATGTTAACATTTGAGACAAACGAGATCCATCAGGTGATCCAAGTTTAGAAGTTGTATTGGTATAATTTACCTTAAGAGAAGTCTTTAGAAAGACGGGCAAAATTTCAAAAAAAATATTTTGCCCTATGCGTCCAAGAGGCACCCATTTGCAATGTCTAGGAATTCTTTTGCCCAGTATTCTTCAGATGAAATCATTCTTGTGGTTTGAACCAAATTCCATATTTATTTGCATCAACGTTTGATAAAGCAGGATTTATAGATATCCATTTTCTAAAGTCCTTTTTATCAAATTCAACCTCCTTCCCCGGTTCCTCCTTTTAGTCGACTCTCATTAAATATGACCTCTGGATCTTGAATTTAGGAACGTCAAACCATCTGATTAGAACCTGTGATTTCCACGCAACAGAAATCATCCATCAACTGAAAGAAAATTCCGCTTCTGGCGCTATGAGTTTGACTCTGAACCCGCTGAAAAATAATAAAAATGATAAAGGATTATCAAAAACAATCTCCGACACATCATTTAAAAAAAAAAATTTCTTTGGCTATCGGCTCTAAAATTCACTGATCATACTAAATGCATTCAAACAAAAATAAAACAGAACTAATGTAATATTTTAATAACTACTAAATTTCTATTCGTTGAAAAATAATAATTGCGTTACATAATATATGGAAAAAAGACCTGATAAGTAAAATGCTGGTTTATTGAAAAATTAATAATACAAATAAAATTTTTCTAGTAATATCAAAAAAATTAGAATCCCATTTTCATATATATATATATATATATTAATGTGTGTGTGTGTGTATTAACTTTGCAAATCAAAGTTATTTTCAAATAACGTTTCAGAATTTTCAATTTAAATCTTTCTTAAAGATTTAGTAAAAATATATTTCATCCATGCAGTGAATATTTTTACGATTTATTATATTTGAAAAAAATACATTTTAAATATTATTTAATATTTTTTTTGAAATACAAAGAATTTGTTTCTGCAATTTAAAAATCTCGTTATTATTATTTCTCATTCTTACAAAATACTTTTTAAATAAAATGATTTCTTTTTTATATGAAATAAAAATATTTTAGCATTTTTGTATTTTGATATCGTAATAACATACTTGTTTTCTTTTAAATAAGGCTTTTCCTTTTTCTGGATATTTCAAATTTTAATTTGTGCAAAATATTTTTCATGCTTTATATCAGCTAAAATACATTGATTTTTAATTTGTAGAGACATCTGTTTATGGGGTCAACCCTTTTTTTCAATTTAAGTGGACTCGACCAAAGCTGTATTTTTACTGCTGCCGTTAAATAACAAGGAGGAAGTCAACCAAGATGTTTGTGATTAGTTGGAGGGTATAGTAATAGTGTTATAGGTAACCGCTCGTAGAAGTCACAGTTACATGCACGTGAACTCTATGGACAGTACTTCGAGACTGGATTTAAACCAGACTATATATATATATATATATATATATATTGACATGATAAATAACGACTAAAATATCTTTTCTAACTGCGTTCTGGATTTTAGGAATGAGTTTAAAGTTGGTTATTGTGTAATAATTTATTTATTAATTTCATTCTTACGTTTGTGAAACCCAGGCAGAGACCGTGAATTTGATATTTTACTCCAGCAACAGATTGATTGGCGACGAGATTCGAACCAGCGGAAGAAAAAAATTATTAAATCAAAATCTTCCCAAGTCGTCCATTCAGCAAATTGGCGTCGAGCGATTCGAATTCAGTCGAAAAAAATAAAAATCCTTACTCGTCGTCCTCAACAAAAAGGTATGAAACCTTTTCACCCCGAGTATCTATGGGTAAAAATTGACAGACCGGTATCTAGGATTCTTTCAAAAAATATTTTACCGTAGAAAGAAAAACATAAAATGATCAAAAATTACAAATTCAGTCATACCAAAATGATCGCAAAACGTGTTTTAAGAATGAATGGAATAAAAATGGTTTTTGTAATTAAATGTATATAGAGTTTCGACGGGACTATATATTATTATTATACCATATATATGGCAACAATATAATTGTATATTACAAAAAACTGGTATATTTTTTTTAAGACGCAGTTTATAATATATATGTGTTTTCAAATATCTACAAGATATGTACAAAAATTTTGGATTGGCATATATACATTTGTATCTTTTAATATCGACTATCAATGTTGTATGTGTATACAAAAATATTCCGACTGTATGGCTATATATTCAAATTTGAAGAATATACAAGTTCGTGGATGATATTCTTATTAAAACAACAATTAATTTATACGTATGTATATGACATGTCTTAAATATATCTTCATATGACTTTGGGTTCAAAGTAAAGTGGAAGGAAGCCTTAACCTTATAAAGATATATAATGAGGATTATTTTTCGTTTGCCGCAATCGTAAATAAACATTTGACGACTTTAAACTAGCTCGGTGTCGGCTTCCAATTTCAAATGTCTTTATTTTGTTCAAGGTTGGTTTCTATAAAGATATGAAATGGAGAAGAATGCTTGCAAAATTATAAAAATGAACGGGTGTCCTTTTTCAGCAAGATCGGAAGATTGCCAGATATGTCTAAGTTCTAGACGCAAAGTTGTTGTTGAAAAAGGGCTCAGCTGTTTCTCATATAGTGTTAAAAAAATTCTACGTTCTTCACCCTCCCCGGAAAGAAAACTCTAATTTACGACAATGAAAAAAGACTCACCCTCCCGGAAAGAAAAAGAAAATTTATAATAAGAGGAAAAGTGAACATACTGGACAAATCATCATGGCCATCGGAATCAAATATATTTCTCGATCAATATGTTATCGGTATGGAGGGCTACATTGGGATTGCCGCACTGTTAAAACTGCTTTGAATGTGGAAAAAAGGTCTAAGGCATCCCAATATAGAAATAGAAAAATACTAATAGAAAGGCTAAGGATGCATAACGATAATGTCAACAACGTAAGGAAATATGGAACTGAAATTTTAAATAAAAAGATTAAATTACAACTGGATTCGGGTTCCTACCTCACGATAATCAACTTACAGACATGGAAAAACTCAACAGACCTACCATTTTACACAAAAAAATTGCCAAGTCAGTTGTGAGCAAACGAATAAATTTGAGGAGAAATAATCGTGAATGTTAAATTTCACAGGAAAAAAAAAAAACTTAAGATATACGTCATGAAAGATACTGAAAATCTAGTAGGTATCGACTGGATGCAGAAAGTTCAACGTTTGGGACCTACCTATCAACTCTTTTTGCAAAAAGTTAGAGGTTGAACCATCAGATACTATATAAAATTAAGGAAGAATTATATAACCAATTTCACAGAGGTATTTTCAAGCGGGTTGGGACGATGCAACAAATTTAAAGCCAAAATAAATTAAAAAGGAAACGTCAACCAGTTTTTTAAAAGAAGCGAAATGTACCGTTCGCTACTATAGAAAAAAATATACAAAGAATTGAGAGACTTGAACAAAATGGATTCTATCAAAAACAGAGTTTGGCAGTGGAGTGGGCGCCGGTGGTACTATGTAAAAAAAGGCGGGAGAAATTTGCGTATGCAGAGATTTTCGATGGACTCAACAAGGCAATAAAGACCACCGCTACCCACACCAACCCAGAAGAATATTTACAAAACTCAACGGCGGTAAGATATTTTCAAAATAGATCTTAGTGAAACATCTATGAATTCCAATACAAAGTACGAAAATCCTTTGCATTAATACGCACAAAGGTTGTACAAATTCAACAGACTACCATTCAGATAAAGTTGCACCAGCAATTTTTCAGCAAACGATGAACACAATGCTTACGGGCAGAATTTCGCGACCACTTATCTGGTATTCTAATTAAAACGACAATGTTGAAGAAACGCATCGCACATAAAAAAAGTTTTTAAGAAGACTTCAGGTTTCCCGGGTTCCAAAGTAAAGGAGAAAGAAGTGATATTTTTCCTAAATGAGTAAATATTTAGGACAGATAATAAATGAAAATGGCGAAACCGGACCAGAGGGGCATCAGCAATTAAGCCTGAACAAAAATGTTGCCCAGAACTACAAAGTTTCCTGGAGCCTAGCTAACAACTATGGCGGTATTGATAGCCAAAACTGAGGGGCTCCACTAAATGAATTACTAAAAAGGAGCATAATTAGATTGGACAGATGACTGTAAAAAAAGCATTAAAATAATACAAAAAATTAACTTCAGAGTTAACATTGACACATTTCGATCCCGAACTCGAAATCATTATTACCAAGTGACGCGAAACTCACATGGGAGTAGGTACGTGTATTTTACACAAGATTTGGAACAATTACCAACAAACCGTTGCACACGCATCTAGATCATTATTACCGGCGGAGAAAAGAAATATTCACAGATCGAAAAGGGCATTGAAACTTAACATTTTTTGCAGTAACCGTTTCACAGATATATTTACAGAGAGTTTGCACCGCTCCAAACGGATACAAACCACTTCTTACGATTTCGGTTCAAAAAAGGTCTACCAGTCTATACAACAAACAGACTTTTAAGATGGGAACTGTTCTAAACCACAATTTTAAACTTGAGTTTCACTTACCATCAAAGAAGAAATAGGACACGCTGACAGTTATCGCGATTAATACCTGCGAAAGCGAACCGTTAGAAGATTCAGTAATTGCTGGCGACCCACAAGCTGAAGATGAAATCAGTAAAATTTTATGCAATACAATAAAGGAACTACTTTAACGCTACTAGAATAAGACGAAGCAGAAAGAGACGAGAGTTTATTCAGGATACCAAGAAAAAAAATTGAAAGTAAAATTTAGCAGACAGTTTCTCCAATCATAGCGACAACATATTATTATATAACGAGAGGTAGTAATACCGAAGTCACTACGAAAAGGATCTTAAAAGATTTTCACTTGGACATCCCCGGAAAAACTCTTAAATAAACACTTATACCAAAAACCAAAAAATTTAGACAATAGAAAAATTAAGATAAAAACTGATGTAAATAAACAAAAACTATGTAATTGTCAAACCTCAAAATTGCCCACCTACAAAATAAATGTTGCACTGAATCATTAGTATACCAATGTAATATCTCTTCGATTGAAAAATCCTGATAACATAAAAAAATATATAGGTTGCACTAGCCATGAATTCAAAAAAAGATTCAACCAACATCAAACTTCATTTAGAATAAATAAACATAAAAAATCAAACATCTCTCTCAAAATATTTCTGGCATCTAAAAGAATCAAATAAACACCTACAGTAAAAATGGAAGTTAATAAGAAGAGCTAGAATTTGTAGATCATTAAAAAACCGTGTCCTCTATGTATACAAGAGAAACTATATATTACTAAGTTTATAAAAATAAAATTTACTGAATCAGAGAATGAAATAGCTATTATATTAAGTCACACAAAAAATTTTCCTTAAATAATATAAAAAAAAAAAAAAAAAAAAAGTCTATTGGAATGGCAGGAAAAATGTTTTAAACTGTTATTTAAATTGTGGTTAAAAACGTATTAAAACATAAACACCGTTTAAAAATTGTAGTTAACAAAATGTATCCGAACAGAAACACCTCTATAATAAATGTACTACAAATTTGAATGAATCCGATAAAACACCCCACAAAAAATGAAATTATAACTAAAGCTAGATGATGTAAGGTAATGTATGACCCATTGTTCTTTTGTACATACATATGAAACTTTTATTACTCAGGTTACATATATTTAAAATAAATAATTTAATTAATTAATACATAAAAGTTTACTAAATCTGAGAAATGATTAGATAGTTTTGTAGTCTGTGCCATTTATATTACTTAAATATTTAAATATAATAGTTTAAAAAATTTATAATTTACATATACTTTGTTATGGAAAATAATTATACTTTACTATGAGTAATTATCCTTCTGTTATAAAGTAATATAAGTCAATTAAAACTAACCATGAAAATATTTTTTAAAATTTTAATAATAGTAATTTAAAATTGTAATTAAATTGTAATTAAACAAAATGAATTCTAACCTGTTCTTGGTACATACATATGAAATCTTACTACTTAGGGTTACATATATTTAAAAATAAATAAATAAATTAAGTAATAAATAAAGTTTACTAAATCAGAAAATGACTTGGCTAATTTTGGCAAATAAGTTCCATTAATATTAAAATAATATTTTAAAATATAAGAGTTTAAAAATTGTAATTTACATATACTTGGATATTGAAAATAATTTTACTTACTATGAGTAATATTCCTTCTGTTATAAAGTAATATAGTCTAATATAATAACAATGAAAATATTTCAAAAAGTTTAAAGTTTGTAATTTTAAAATTGAAACTAAATTAAAGTTAAATTGAATGAATTCTAACCTAAGTTTCTTTTTAAATAATACTACACTAAAAAAGAATCCAAAAAAAAAAGCAAATATAGTAAAAAAAAATTAATATGAAATGCCATAAGATGTAAGCTTTTTGAATGACCCATGTCCTTTTACTTGTTACATGAGAAATATTATACTACTAGGTTTATATATATATATCAAAAAAAAAAAAAAAAAAAAAATGTAACCTCATATAAAGACATGCTTAAACTTGAATTAATACATAAAGTTTACTAATTCTGAAAATGATTGAATAGTTTTGTAGTCTGGGCCATTAATATTACTTAAATAATATCTAAATTAAAAAGTTTAAAAATTGTAATTTATATACTTTGGATAAAAAATTTTTTACTTACTATGAGTAATTATCCTTCTGTTAAAAGTAATATAGTCTAAATTAAAACTAACAATGAAAATATTTTAAAATTTTAAAGTTATAATTTTAAAATTTTAAATTGAAATTAAAATTGTAGTAAAATAAATGAATTTAACATGTTATTTATACATACATATGAAACTTTATTAATTAGGTTACATATATTTGAAATAAATAAATTAATTAATTAATAAATAAATAAAGTTTACTGGAAATCTGAGAAATGACTTATTTAGTTTTGTGGTAAGTGCCATTAATATTACTTAAATAATATTTAAATTTATAGAGAAGAAAAGGAAAAAAAAAAAAAAAAAAAAAAAAAAATTTATATATACTTTTGATATGGAAAAATAATCTTATTAATATGAGTAATTTTCCTTCTGTTATAAAGTAATATAGTCTATTAAAACTAAACAATGAAATATTTTAAAATTTTAAGTTGTAATTTTGAATTTGTAATTAAAATTGTAGTTAAATTGAATGAATTCTAACCTAAATTTCTTTTAAATAATACTACACGCATTAAAAAGAACCCAAAATAACACTATAGTAAAATAAAATTAATATGAATAATACAACATGTAAGCTTTGAATGACCCATGTCCTCCCTACTTACATGTGAAATATTATAATAATAGGTTTATATATAAAAAAAAAGTTTACTGAATCAAGTGAAATTAAGTAACCATTTCTCTGCTGTCATAGTCATATACAAAAAAAAAAAAAAAAAAAAAAAAAATGTAACCTCATATATACATACTTAAACTTAATGTTAAAATAATCCTACATAATATAATGGATTCTAATACATTTAACTGTTCTTAAAAGAATATAGTAAAATAAAAATTAAAAAAGGAAAATATTTCAAATCGTAGTTCGGCGAAAAGTTGTAAAAAAAAAATCTTTAATTTTAAAAGATGACGTTGAAAATTTTTACCGTTAACAATTTTTTTTTTTTTTTTTTTTTTTTGTAAATTCAGACGACATCCATTCAAACGACGTCAGGTTTTCAGTGTAAAATACATCCTCACCCCCTTACCAAATGTAGCTAATAACTGATACAATGATACTGTCATAAGGAAAATCCTAGACACCCGTGTTCAATTTGAGTAGAATATTCTGTAACCATGGAAACGTGATTTTAGCTGTGTATTTAAAAGCGGTAAATTTTAAAAGTTACTTCCAAAATTCGCTTGAAGATGAAATAGAACTAATGCTTTTAATTTATTTGCAAAATAAAATTAGGGTTTTTTACTTCTATTTTTGAAACATGGTTGAAACTGTGTAGCGAAAATAAATCATATTTTAAATCAATTAATTTATAATATAATGCTATATAAAATTTATTGAGCACTATTTTGTAAAAATAAAATATCTATAAGAACACTCATTTTTATATCTTACTGTTCTTTGTTTTTTATTTATATATATATATATATATATATATATATATATATATATATATATATATATATATATATATATATTACCATATTATAATTGGTAGGGATTATTTCAAAGAGGACTTAGTTCATATGAGAGCTGAATGTATGATACACACCAAATTATGATAATAATTAGGAAAAAACCTTAAAATCCATTGTCAGTAATAAATTTATTTTGATGAAGATGAGTATTTTATCTTATATATGCTTATATCCATTACTGAAATAAATTTATTACACACAATATATTTTTTAAGGTTTTTTTTCCTAGTATTATTATTATTATTATTATTATTATATATATATATATATATATATATAAATTGATTTTTTTAATTGAATATTATTTTTATTATTTCTTATCTTAAATTTTATATTTATCAGTTATGTCTACTCAAACACGTGTCTTCAATAAAATATAATGTTTAAATTTGATGAGTTAATGGATTTTCTTTAGAAATTACTTTGTTTATGTTTTGGGTACAAAACCTGAGCAAATTTGTTTTTTCAAGAAAAATACCTTTGTGAGGAAGAGTGCTTTCCTTAAAAGAGAAAATAAAGCCTTGCTGTTCTGTGACAATCTTTGTGGCAGAGCAGAAAAACACACTGGACCAAATCAAACAGTGGTTCCTCTTCCAAAGGGAGAAACTGGTTCAAATCCTTCCAGGAAGTATATTTTCTTTATTGATTTCTCAAATACACAGACCATAGACATAAAAATAAAAATGCTGTCCTTATTTCAAAAAACACATATCAATAACTATAATAATGTTTGAGGTAATAATAAAAAATGGCACTCAATAGAACAGATGCAAATCCAGGGCCTTCACTCTCCTTGGTGGGTAAACTCTCCCTGATTGACAATTTCCTCAGGGGTGTAACTGTACTCACCACATTTGGTCCATAGCTGAAGGTTTTGAATTCAGAGCTGTTCTTCTCCTAGACCAGTTTGTCCTGCTATTTAGCCATATTATTGAAGAAATAATAAGAAAGATTTATATATATATATATATATATATATATATATATATATATATATATACCACATCAATAGCATTAGTTGGAGTTTCATGTGGATACACAATCTTAAGGTGCAGAATGTTCACTGACTGGTAAGTGTTCAGTGAATATTCTGCAACTGAAGATTGCATATCTGCATGAAACTCTGATTCATCTTTATTGACATGGGATATAATATATATATATATATATATATATATATATATATATATATATATATTCACTAATATATACTTAATAGTTCTGTTATATAACACTGAGCACTATTTTTATAACACCTGAGAAAAAATATATATGTATGTGCAAGTATATATCCATATACATGGTTTTTATCATACACATATCTATATGTGTGTGTGTGTGTGTATTTATGCACTGCTATAGATATATGGTATTGCAATATATATCTATACATATATTTTTGTGTGCATTTACTTGAAATTTAGTCAGGCTAATGTATTTCTAGATTTAGACATCTGAATATATGCAGATATCAAGTAGCCAAATGAAAACTGAATGATCTCTCCCCAGTAGAAACTGATAATACTTGTTATTGCTGCTTACTCAAGATGCATTCCATTGCAATGCAATAAGAGACATTTATTTGAAAAACTAGAATATAAAATCTGCAAGTAGTTACATATGCTTTGCTATGTATGTGTGCGTGTTATTTGTATGTGCATACACGTGTGTAGATGTGAAGCTACTGAAAAGTTATTGGCCAAAGCAAGAATTCTGTAACAAGGTGACTTTTTGTTGTAGCTGCATGTTAAAATTGCATCAGAAGGTCACCAATTATTACAAAATTAATCCTGGGTATGATGATAAACTATGTTCGGCAGCAAGGCCTCTGATCAAGAGATTGGAGGCTTTGAGAACCGTAGAACCACCTCTTAATTACTGTTGCTCCAAGTCCACCCTAACCCAGGGTAGTAGTACCTGTTAGGGTCCCAGCTATGGTTAAATAGTTAACTCCCCAAACAAAAACAAAACTCTATGAAAGTATAAACATACCTCTTTATTATAAAAATACTAGCATGATTATATGATTATACAAAAATTACCAACAGTACATTTTATCTGTAATTGAAGGCATACAATTGCATTCAAAATTATTTTTAATTGAAACCATAAAATTGTCTTCAAATTATTTAGATTTCAGCATTAAATAACCAATAGAGATATGATATGCCACTAAACAAAGTCTACCAAGCAAGTTATGGAATTAGATTGAGAAGTTTAACAATCTCAAAAGAAATGAATTCAACACATACATGGATTTTATATATATATTTATATATATGATAGGATAAGAAACAAATAGGAAACCTTTATAAATTTAATATGTTTTGTGTTGTTTGTTTTTCATTGTTTAAGTTGACGTATTTGTCTCACTACATATGAAATCTGATTGATCTGGGGAATCACTTATGCTCAGTCATTTGGGAGTGGCTATCTTAAAACAAATGTGGTGACTCTCAAATACGTCTTTTTTTTTTGGCAGCAACATTAATTATTGGCTTCTTTATGGTGATTTAGGATGCAAATATTAGTCAACACAGGAAGAACACAGAATATAAATTGAACATTTAAAGGAATATTATTGAAATTCATTTATATAAATACTATTAAAAAAATAGTTCTTGTTGCAAACAAATTGTTCTGTTTGCAGCTATATATTATAATGAAACAATATAAATCCACTTAACTGAAGTCCTTAGTGTTGTAGTAGAATGGTTTATGTGCTGATATCATTAGTATGGCTCTCATGAAACAACTGCTGGATTTGAAGTGGAGACAAGTCTAACATCCCGTCCCTTGCAGATCTTGGAAGAAAAGAGGCCAAGGAGAAGTGAATAGCATTCTTTTATAATTGGCACCAACATATTCTGGCAAGTGATTGGTTGGTTTGATGCTATACATGATTTCTAGAGAGTGCAGTTGACCAAGGGCAATAACTCACCAACCTAACATATATTTTTCTTATCTCTTCTATATTGTGCTTTAGACATTTTGGAGGGGATTTGTTTTGAATCCCTGCACAGAGGAGGACATTTTTATTTTGAGTTTTGCTCCCTTAGTGTTCACATCCGGTTGACATGTAGAGTGAAATAGAAAGAGATCTATTTTGAAGCAGATTATAACATATATTTATATGATAGGTTGTAATGGAGATGATGATATGGTTGCACAAGATTTTTTTGAACAAAAGATAATGTATTGTGTTGTATGTGACACATGGTTCACCTGGCCCTCCCCAGATAAGAAACCTGATATTTTTTATCACTATAGCATCCTGCATTTGAGGAGAAAAAAAGAGAAAGAGGGCTTGTTAGCTTTTCTTTTTATACTGCTTTATACAATGCCGCTGAGTGGACATTAAAGAAAATCCCTTGAACAACAAAGTGGGATAAACTAACAAGATCTTTCCAAAAGATTTTGTTTAAATTTTGAGAAGTGAGTCAGGTCATGAACGTTTCAGCACCCCCTTATATTTGTATTTGTTCATATGTTGATGTGAGTGTTTGCTTTCAGGAAATTTTTTAATAACATTTTTATATATAAACTTTATGATTTATAGAGAATAATTTCACATTGGTGAGAAAAACATTTTATGTTTTCCTTTGAAACATGATGCTAAGGATCAGAAAATACATTTTAGGATATAAATTACAAGCCAGTTATATTGGTAGACATCTTGATCATTTCTAACTACACTCTATCAAGAAATTATAAGAAAATTTGTAAATATTATTGATTTCTTGTTGAATTCCTTGTCTCAATCTCAGAACATTATAGCATACATGTAAGGCAATTGCTGATATACAACTAAAATGCTTTATTTTATGTTTAATCGTCAAATGAGTTCAATTTTATAATTAAAATTATTTCTTGGAGTTCAGCAATTGTAAAAATACTTGGGAATTGGTTGCTTTTCTGTGATTCTAACTAAAAATGGTTAACTTTTGTATTTTCTTTATTATTGTGTGGGTGGTGCAATGGATAACATCTCAGAATAAGAAATTAGGGAACTGAGTTCAAATTCCAGTCAGCTTCATCACATTTACTTATGAGCAAGTATCCTTGAGAAATGTGTGAATCTATCTCCTCTCTCAGCTATGGGTTAAATAATAGGACTTGTATCAGGAAAAATCCTTATCTCCAAAAGAATTGTTAATGAAATATTCACTTGCAAAAAAATTCCTATTCTTATCATCTAAAAATATGTTTTGACTTTGAATAACCCACAAAGAGTTGATAAACAATAAAAACCATTATAATTACTAGATATCAGTTTTATAAAAAAATCAGACTCTTAAAATTTACCACAATAGAGAGAGTATTTTAAAATAACTTTTGAGGTAAATTGTAATAAGGTGGTTCTTATCCAAGAAATTATAAATTCAAGATCGTAATTTCAAGAGTCAAAATTCAGTCTAGAAAGTCCAACATCAGAAAAGCGTAAAACATTCGCATCATAACTCACAATGCACACAACTACCTCTTCATCCAGTAGTGTCCTTTTATTAGGATAAGAAACGTTGTGATTGGTCAATACTGGTGGGGAAGTGCAAATAATTACCGTATTTCAAGGCCTACTAAAGCTGCCCTGGTCTTGATTCAGATTTTCTTTTTTGACATTAGCACAAAGAATACAAATCCTTTTCCATGGTAACAGTTGGTTTTCTCTTTTGCCACCACAACTTTCAAATATTTTATAAAAGTCTGAACTAACTTTCAAACAAATTTCACCAAAAATTTAAAAATTCACAGATGAATAGAGGGTAGTTACTGAATTTAAATGAGGGTTCTGTTCCAACCACCTACTCATAATTTGGTTCTGATATAAATAAAACACTTCCCGGTATTAGGTTTCTTAACAGTAGTAAAATGCATTTGATAAGGTATGACACAAAGATCTACTTGAATTGCTGGGAAAAACTGATTTATTAGGTATATTAGAAATATCTGATATATTAGAAAAATCTGCAACATTTACTGGAAATAAACTGACTGCATAAAGATAGAAAATAAATTAAGAAAGTACACAAAGCTAAAAGGGTATGTAAGAAAAGAATACACCTTCCTTTCAGGTTTATTTTAACCCAAACAGCATGACAAACCTAAGAAAATTAGAATTCCTACCAGGATTTATTATTAACCAACACAATCTTAAGATATGCAAATGAAACCATGTTGATGGCAGACACAGAAAAAAAAATGCAAGAACATCTAGACAAGGTAGAAAAGGAGAGCAAAAAGAAAGGACTAATCATCAATTGAAAGAAAACAAGATGTATAGTCATTAGCAAGAAAGACAGTCCAAGATGAGAGTTACAAATTGGAATCATCAAGCAAGTATAGAAATTTAACTCTCTGGGAAGTGTTTTAAAAGACAATGGAAAAAGTTTCACTGAAATCTGAAGTACACTGGAATAACAAAAGATGCCTTCTAAAAGCCAAGCAAAGTATTAAAAAATAGAAAAATATATTTCTGAATTTCTGTTTATATTTTTGAGATGAGGTATTGTAACTATTTAGACTATTTACATTATTCGAACTGTTGTCCACATCTTTATTGTCATATTCACAATGTTTCAACTGTTATATGCTCCAGACTTCTTCAAGAGATATGCATTGGAATTTCAGACCAAACCCTTTATTTAGTCCACGGGGTGAGATTGTTCTAATTCCATGTGCTATGCCTTTTCTAGATATCTCAGTTTCAGTTAATCCATTTTGTAACTCAACTCTTCAAGTTTCTGTTCACCTCTGCTGTGACTATTGATGCCTTCAAGGGTCACATGACCTATTGGATAACAGTATTAGTTAAAGTAATCCAAAAAGTGACTTGACCAAAAAGTTGTGAGTTCAATATCTGGCAGTGAGAAATGAGGAACAAGAAAAACAAACAAGAAAAATGAAAACAAAAAGGGAGTTGAAACATCTGGGACATATAATGAGAAAAGAAGGCTTGAGGAATTTGACACACACAGGTCATATTGAAGGCAAGAGAGGCATAGAGAAACAGTGAGTAACCTGCTTAATGAGCTTGTGTAAATGGATAGCAGAACAGGGACTGATAAGGGATAGTAAGAGGATAAACATTGCTTAGAGCTACAAAGGCTGGGAAGTTGTGGAGAGTCATGATTGTTCATATATTTAAGTGAGAAGGGTCATAAAAGAAGTAGCAGTATTATTTAACTTCAGTATCTTAAAAAATCTGTTTTTGAATTTCAAAAAACATAAATGTCAATAAAATGATTTTTATCAACACATGTTGCCTTGTCTGAATTGTGCAGAGGTGCCGGCTGATATAATTTATGCATTAAAAACTGAGAAACATTAAAATATAAAAGCTTACAAGATGTTGCTGTTAAGTGGGCTGTGATGTGAATCAAGTCAATAAAAGGCTAGAAATCCCTAGTGCGCATGCAAAGTGACCATGCATCAATTATACTAGTATAATGTCCTTAGTACACATATACTTGCTCATATCACGTTGGTCATAACTGCAGGTCATTGCAACTTGTATCCTAACTTAGACAATATTTGTTTGAAGCTGAGTTTCAAAAACATTGTGGATATAACTTTCTCCCACATAAGTATTAACCACCAGCTGGTCCAAAAGAAAAACAATCTTTACAGAAGATATATCGCAAATACTGTGTTTGGTTCATTATCTAAAACTAACGTTAACAATCTCTGTCTATATTTCTGAGATGAGATATTGTAATTATTTACAGTATTTACTTTGTTTGGGCTGTTGTCCTCATCTTTATTGCCAATTTCACAACATTTCAACCGTTGTATGCTCTGGCCTTCTTCAGGATCTATCTACATTTCTGATATGAGGTATTGTAATTATTTACAGTATTTACTTTGTTCAGACTATTGTCCTCATCTTTCTTGTCATATTCATGACATAGAAGGGTGCAAGAGGATAACAACACTCAGAAAACAGCTTTGGTCGGCTTACCCTATGTGAAAAGATTATCGGAGAAAATACAAAAGATATGTGGTCTATATAACATCAGGACAACCTTCCGTGTAAGACTTCACATAGAGGAGATGATTAAGAACATGATTAAGGACTGTGTGTATGCCATCCCATGCAGCTGTGGCAAGAAATATAAAGGAGAAACAGGTTGCCCCCTTAAGATAAGACTGCAGGAACAAAATAAAGCCATAACATGAGGGGAAATAGAAAAATCAGATATGGCTGACTATATATGGAAGGAAAAAGGAGATCACCACCCCCTGTGGGATGAGGTTGAAATAACAGACAGAGAACATCACTGGAAAATACAAAAACTTAAGGAATCAGCACCTATGCTAGGCCACAAAAATCTCTTAAGCCAGCCAAGCATAGAAATGAATACAATATGGGAACCAGAGCAAAAAAGAATTCATACACTGATGTTCTCAAGAATTGATCACCCAGTGGATAAAAAGCATTGGTAATCCAGTGACTTGACCCAAAGAGTTGTGAATTCAATACCTGGCAATTTGTTCTGAGCTTTCCTCCTTGGTACCTCAACTGCATGAAATTAAGCAAACTACTAGATTGGAAACTGGGTGTCATGATTTTACTGTTGAAATAGCTAGATATAACTGTAAGTTCTATTCTAATAGTTTCTTTTCTCACACTACTCACCTGTGGAACTCTCTTCCAGATTCTTGCTTCTGTACCACCTACAATCCTTGAAAAATTTAAATTCAATATTAATTGCCATTTTCTGTCTTACTGAACCCTATTCTTTTTTTTATTCTTTCTCCTCTTCTCATTTTCTTTTACTCCTTGCATCTTAGTGGCATTATTGCCTTCTTGGGGGTGAAATGAAAAAATGACAAGAGAGTTTGTATACAACATTGGTTTTTCCAAAGTTAAAAAGTGATGTTAGCAATGACAAGTTTTTCTAGTATATAATGAATCTTTGGTTGTCCTTACTGTCTGCAAGAATTATAGACTTACTTTTATTGCTTTGTTTCATCTTTTACATAATTGGAGGTCATCTAGGTACACTAAAATAAGTTAATAGTATTAATTAGTATGAATATGATAATTATTCTGATGAACTTTCCTCTTTGGTATCTAGACTTTATGGATTTAAGTGCAGTACTAGATTGGCGGCAAGGTTTCATCATTTTACAGTTGAAATGGTGACATGTAACGGTAAATCCTATGCTAACAATTTCTTCTCTCACACTTCTTGTTTATGAATCTTTCTTCCGGTTTCTTGCTTTCCAGTTAACTTTGCAATTTAGTGGTTTTATTGCCTTGCTTGTGGTGAAATGATTAAAAACAAATTACTGCTATTTTTAGTTATTTATTATATCTTTTGTATCATGTTCTTTGTAATTTGATTGGACAAAATTAATAATGTTTATAATACCTTCAATAATATAACGAGATTTCTTTTAAGCAAATGGGCATCAAATGTTATTGCAATGATACTGTTTTTAAAATGTTATGCCTTCTGTATCAGATATGGAACAAAGTATATTATAAACCTTTTAATGACTGGTGTATATCATATAAGGTACAAAGTTTGTTATCAGCCCTGTAATACCTATTCTATCATATTAGTACATTAGAGTAGAGGTTTACTGTTGTAAAACTGCCTCCATTTTTGATAGCACATTTATTTATAAATATATATTTTAAGACATACATTCCTTTTATAGATACAAATATTTAAGTTAATGCTCTGTTTATAATAAACAGTATTAAACAACATTTACCGGTCTGAATGTCTATGAAAATTTCTCGGACATTCAGGCCAGTAAATGTTGTTTAATACTGTTTATTATAAACAGAGAATTTACTTAAATATTTGTATCTATAAAAAGAATGTATAAACATAAAAATGTCTTAAAATAATTGTCGGACTTTGTCCATTTCATATATATATATATATATATATATATATATATATATATATATATATATATATATAGGAATAAAGTGTCACTCCTAACATTTGAGTTTGAACATAGATCATCAGTGAGCAAACACAGGCAATCCCATTATTAAATTAAGTAGACGACGTGACCATGGAAGAAACACATAAGTAGAAAGTAGCATGACGTCCAAATGATTGCTATTTCTACTCTATCCTACATTACTATACGGATCGCTATTCTCTATTTACTATACTATTTCTCTATACTGATCACTATACACATTACTATTCAAGCGAGTATTATCGAGCAAGTACTATTAGTGCAAGTAATATTTGAAGGCATCTGACACCAGTATTGTTCAATAGTGTTAATATAGTTGTATCTACGATTACAAAGTCTCTACTACAACAAGCATTACAAAATTGACAAGTATTCATTGACATCACAAAAGTGGCAACGAGTATTTGCTGACATCACAAAAATATATAAATGTCTTTTGTGTCATGCATTCAGTTATTAGTACTATAGGAATCCTTCCACTTGGGTTTTTGTTAAATGTCAAAATTCAGAGTGTCAGGATTCAATACCATAACATAAAATATTGTTGCAGGACTGATCAATTTTGCCTTTTAAAATAATCCCACTATTTTCATTGAAAGAATAAAATCCAGTAGAAAAAGACAAAATAGTATCAATAAATAAACATTAATTTGATATAATGACAAGAATACAAGAAGTTATTTATAGATTTGAAAGTAATGTTATTTTGTTTTTGTTAATAAAGTTCTGGAATAGAATATAAATTGTATTTGTGTACGTATGTGAGAACGGTAAGATGTTGTTATATGTATGTTTGTACAAAAGAGTCAGTACATGTGTGCATGGTTAATAGTAAAGGGGATACAAGAGATTTGTTAGAATTTAGTTCTTACTGTGAAATGTGGTTCTGTAGCCTATCTCTTTGTAGTTCATCAGTGCTATTGCTTTTTGTATATGGATGTGAATGAGGTCATGAAAATCAGCAGCTAGAGTGACATGGACCTTGGTGACATCTATGCATATCCTATTTGGGGCTGGATTTTCTGATTTTTATACACTTTTTCATAAGAATATCAGTTCCAGAATTATATTATTTATTTCTTCTTATTGGCCCTTAAAAAACTATGTGATATGTCTTCCACTACGTCCAAATGATATTTTGGTGGTATCTACCTAAATTATAATGACTAATACAACAACCTTTTTGATTTGTATCTGATGGTTTTATTGGTGTGTTTTAAAGTGTAAACACTTTATTGAGTGTTATTGGTTTATGAATATTTTTTTTTGACACAACACAACAGAACTACATAAGAACAAGGTAAGATATACATAGATATGGACAGCAGAATGAGAATAATTTATTCCTGTAGATTAAATAAATGGTTAAGTCTGAAATTCCTTGAAGATTATCCAAAGACATCTGAAGAAGGCCAGAGTTGGCAATGAATGAAACACTGTGATAATAACAACACAAATGAGGATAATAGTCTGAATGTAAATAACATAAATAATGGTTGTATTTCAAGTTCATTTTAACAGAAATAAGTTTTCACTTTCCTTTATTCAGCCCACTCACTTTACCATGACACCACAACTTGGCTATCATTTCATTCACAAAATCTTCAGGAATTTTCTTCATTAACAAAATAAGTATTTCTAGAAATAGGAAAAAAACAACCAAACAAAAATGATTGATAATTAAAAACTGAATTTTGTAATATATAACCTCAAATATGAATTTCCATGATATTTTTGATATGAGGCAGAAAGAAATTTTCAGAGATACAATCTAAGCAAGCATTTATAACAGAAGAGTATGACTTAGTGAAAAAAAACCCTATTTTAAATCAATTAATTTATAATATTAATGCTCTGTAAATTTACATTGAACACTATTTTCCTAAAAATAAAAATATCTATAAGAACACCGGATTATATATCTTACTGTTCTTTCTTTATATATATATATATATATATATATATATAGGTCAGACTGGAGTCAAACCAAAGAACAGATATTTTAAGAAAGTGCTCATTACGCAATACATAAAATTGAATGTGCAGAGTAGATAATAATATAAAAGATTTGAAAAAATTCACACTTAACACTACCAGGGTTTCAACCTTATGGTCCCATCAGGTGGTTACTGGTAAATAATTAATTCATAGCACTATTCAAGCTCACTTATATAACTTAACTAAGCACCACAAAGTAGAAATATCAGAAGGGGAGGGGTGAGGAAAGAGTTGAAAGAACCTGAAGAGAGGGAAAGTTAGAAAAAAAAATTGTAAATGTAATCATCCAGGTTTATATTGGGCTAGAGTATTTTTATTGGTGTGTCTACATTTTGACATTATCTCACACCATTGATTCAACAGGTTGACTTTGGGTACATCACTATGGTCAGCTTTTCCTCTTGATGCAATTTACAAACACTGCCATTATAGATGCAAGACTTAACCATTCTCAGAACACACTCCATCTTACACCGGGGCTTCTATTACATCTCTTTTTGAACTGCCACATGCCTTGCAAGATTTATACGATGACTATGGCTCTCCAATTTAAAGGAGGACTTTTTCTTGAATATGACTTCTGTACATCCCCTGTAGATTTTGCTCTGTCCTGTGAAATCTTCCAACACCGCCTTATAGACCATGCTCGCAGTATTACAGCTAATGTCCAAATGACACTTGTCTTTGTCCCTGCAGTTGCAGGGGATAATGTCAGTGTTGTTGCTATGTGCGATTGTCTTGAACTTCCTTGTGTTATGTTTCTTTATAATACTATCTAGATTGTTGGTTCAGCAGTAACTTAATTTTGCAGTATTTTTGTTAAAAACTTTTGTGTAGATGAGAAGACTTTTGGAAATGCTTAGTGAGCAATTTGAAAAATATTTTCTTTCTATTAGTTCTTAATTATAAATTAAAAGGCGAGGGTTGAACTGGATAATATTTCTCTTCCTATTTCTATTCCTCACTTGCTGGTTGGGTTGAGGATTGATGTTCAATTTGTTTTTGTGCCCCTCCTCTCTCAATACTGTTTCATATGCTTTTTTCTTTGATTCAAAAATATCTTTGGATGAAGAATTTCTTCAGGATGTGCTTAATAATGCTTGGTGAATGGTTGGATTTAAAATTTATATATTTCACTATAGTATTCAGCTTTGTATATGGAGAGACAAGTGCCAGCAGCAAGGTTAAATTCAACATCTAAATATTGTAAGATCTTTTTGTTCATTTCGACCGTATTTTCAAATTTAAAATTATGGAAAAGCTTAAAAAGTATTTTCCTAATCTTATCATTAACCTTTCTATTACCAGGCACAATAATTAGACCATCGTCTCTGTAGAGGTTGTGATTGTCAATGTGAACAGTTTTGTTGATTTTATTTAATATAAAGAGCCCCATGAGCTCCCAAACTTTAGCACCATGAAAAAAAAGATCCTTGCAGGATGTCAAAACCATCTTTGCTTGTCTTCTTCACCCAACCATCACTATTGTGGTATAAAGTGGATTTGGGACAATGCAAAATTATATCAATATTGAGACAATGCAAAATTATATCAATATGTTCAAGTGAGATGTCGAGAAAACTTTTTGCAAACTCTAGTGCTTCAATATGCTGGGGTAGAAGTCTTTAATGTCGTACTTGATGAAAAAATGCTTAACCTTATCTTCAATGCCATGAAATCAGGAGATGCATTCGCTTGTGCCCTTCCATTGGTTTTCTTGTGTAGGTACTCATGACAAGTTGTATATATTTTTTTAAATTTTCTGACTAATTATGCCAACTTCAGTTTTGTGGGATTTATCAGGTGAAACGAAGGGCTTTCAAGGAAGTCACTTTCTTTACTGTAAAGAATCAAAAAATCTCAATAACTTAGTTACTCCCCTTGACTTCATTGTATGTGTGTGATTACATCATAAAATTTAAAAATCACACAGTACATAAGTTTAGCATTTTTCACTTCACAAGTAAAAAATTTAATTTTCAAATGAACACAATTTTATCTTAGATAAAACAAGATCCTGAAGATGACATTGTGCTAATGTCAAAAGTACTCAGAATAAAATGAATATACATCAACATTCTTTCTTTCTTTCTTTCTTTAATAAGGATACTAACAAACTTGTCCCTAAATATGAGAGGATCTCATTAAGAATAAGTAGTCAAACTTGTCTAAATTATTTATTGAGGCATGTCTTAATGAAAACATACTGGCAAAAAACCCAGCAGCAATAGTCTGCTTCATGCTTAAGCATAATCTTCAGGCCATGAAGATTGCCTTTAAGTATAAACTGTTGCTGCTAGGGTGTCTACTGTTGCTGATAGGGTGTCTACACTCTATCCCCAATATTGACCACTTTAACCCATAAATGTAGCATAACTTAAAACTATATTTTTATCATATATATATATATATATATATATATATATATATTCTTGTTTGTGTGTATATAAACTATATATATATATATATATATGTGTGTGTGTGTGTGTGTGCATGTGTGTGTGTGTGTGTGTGTGTGTTTGTTTTTATCAAAATCAGCCCAAGCAAGGCAGTAATGGTTTACAGGTTGTGGAAGAATTAGAAACAGAAACATTAATGATAAGAAGAAAGAGAAGAGAATAATCAGGTGACATTGCATTTAAATTTTTGCAGATTAAAGTTGACTCGAAAGTACAGAGCCAGAAGGAAATTCCACAGGCAAGAAGTGCAAGAGAAGAAACTGTTAGCATAAAATTTATGGCTACATTTAACCAGCTCAGGTTGATGAAATTATGTGTGTGTGTGTGTGTGTGTGTGTGTGTGCGCGCGTGTGTGTGTGTGTGTATATAAACTTTTTGAACTAATGTTTTCCCCACCACCACTTTTCAACCTAAGATAAATGAATCATTATAATAATGTAAATAGTTTCTAAATGGTTTCTTTCTTACTAAAATTAATGTTGTAAAAAATGTTTTCTTGACATTTCCTTTGATGAGTGTCCAAAAGCCAAGCAAAAATGTAAAAGAATCATGAAGAATTTTTTCATGCTACTGAAGGTAATTTCATTCTCAACACAGAATCAGTTGTATTTTTATAAGAAAATTTTATTTTAGCCTAACTTCTGCCAAAATAATTAAATATCCTAGAAAGTGTGTAGTGTCTACATGAAAAGATAGAAACAGTGAATTGGTTTTTCCTATCTCCATGACTGCAAAAACATTAACAACAGAATCTTTCTCATTTTTGGTGATTAATTTACCAGAAATCAGATTAACAAAATTCTAAATTTATTACAAATATTATATATTATTATGTTGAAAGGCTGACAAAAAACATATTTCTATACCAAAAACTTGTAATTCTCTGTAATAGTTTTCAATATACTTTACTTCATCACTCAGAAATGACAAGGAGTGAATGAGGAATAAAATAAATTTCTTCAATCAAATTAATAGCAATTTATTTATTTTTTTAAATAACAATAAATATGCTTCAATATATTTGCCTAAACCCATTTTAGCAGTGTAGATTTTTATTGATAAAGAGCCTGTTTGTTTAAACAGGGTTAATGTGAGTTTTTATCAGTCTTATTTTTGTAGTTCACACTCTAGTACACTATTTCCCAACTGGTGTGCCTGAGCCCACTAATGTGCCCTGAAAGGTAGCCAAGTGCTCCCCAAGTTAGCAGAAAAGTAACTTATTAATTATTTTTTATATTTTAAAAAATATTTCTTTTTAAAAGGCTAGAGAGATCAAGCACATGGCTTCTTTGTCTAAGTCAAATCTTTGGCATTTGATATTTTAAACAGGATGCTAAATTCCTTAATCTTTAAGAAATGGATAATCCATTTGCCTTCCTCAAATCCATCCTTACTGGCCTCTCTAAAAAAAATAGCAGATACGTTATAAATCCCTTTAAATGAAAACTGTACTGTTAATCTTCTTTGAGAATGCTAATGAGACAATGTTTATCATATATAAGGCTAAACATTCAGAAAACTGCCAAAGTGCATCAAGCACAGGTTTAACACAAGCATACATAAATATAAAATGTGATGTCTTAAAAAATAAATGCTTATTTCAGGAGACGTCTTTATTATTTTAATATTTTCATATTTCACGACTAAATTTTGCCTATTAAAATTTATCAAAAAATTTGTGATATGAAATGTTGGTACGATTTTCTTTACTGGAAACTTTAGAATAAAACAAACACAAGGGTATAAAATAAATAAAAGAAAGAAATAGAAAAGGGTTTTAAAGGAAAGCACAAATGCCTTATTTTAATTTTAATTTTTTTTTATTTTTGTTTATACATTTTATTTTTACCAGGACTCACTAACAAATTATAAAAATTTATTAAAACCCCAGAGTTTTAGTTATTCTACAAGTATATCCTGACATAAAAAAGGTTGAGAAACACTGCTCTCATCTATACATTTATATACATACATACATACATACATACATATATATGTAAGCAAATATATGGATATAAATCCGACAGTATGAAAGAAAAATACAGAAAATACAAAATTCTGAATATGCATTATTAATGTTAAAATAAAGTCGACGTCGGACGTTTCGGTCTATTTAAGACCATCTTCATGGACATTTTCATTTAAACATAATTAACATTATAACTTATAACAATTTAACACAAAAGACGATGGACATAAGAGCCCAACTAATTCAAACAGATAACTGTTTTATTCCCATTTTTCCTTTCATTTTGTTGTTGGAAGTGTTACCTGATGATCCGGAGTCCTTCAAAAAGGATTTTGGTGAAATAAATTATTGTAATGGTACCTTAAAGTGGTCTGTTTTTTTCATTAAATATTAGCTCTGGATTCACATTGAGCTCTCAGGATTTCATCCTCCTTGGAATTACCCATTCGGTTTACCAAGTTCTTCGTAACTTAAATATATATATATATATATATATATATATATACATACACACACACATAAACACATTGGCCGTTGGCTCCTATAAGAACCTTATTTGTCCTTTGGTTAGCAGATCTTGCTTTTCAGCCCATGGGGGACATCTTCCTTACCAGCAGAAAAACTTGTGGCAGAGCTGGTTTTGGATGTCAACCACCTGTCTATGTGGCAGGTTGTACTGGGTTACATGTTACCTGTCGCAGTCCTATACATGACCTGACATATAGATTTTACACACTTGTAAAATTTGCAATATTAGGTCAGTATAAAATTTATACTACTGATTATAATTAATATAGAACTCACCTAAGTTTGTTAGAATGTCCAGTTTATACAGCTATTATTATTTATACAGCTATTATTATTTATACAGCTATAAATATTTCTATAACTCTGGATTTATGAAGGTGACATGTAAATCTGTTTGATGAACATTTCTGTATGTTTTTTCACAATATTTGCATAGTTTTTTTTATTAAAGATTGTTAAACTTTGCATTTTCTTGAAGTGAAACAAACAGGTACAGCACATTGATTTTAACAAGTGATGAAAACAAATCCTTGTCTTCTTTATTTTCCACCTCACCAGGAGTACTTTGTTGTTTTGTTTGTTCTCTTGTATAAAAATATGCATTTATAACATTATCAAAAGATAAATTGAGAAATTGATCATAGTAAGATTTGAATTTGAGTCTCATTGTTGAAACACTCATGGTCTAACCACTTGGCCATACACAAATCCTCAGGAGTGATAATCAGCAAAACAAATTGCTAACAATTAAACCGTAGGGTTTTAGAAGGAACACTCTACCTAGTGAGCTGATGAAAGAGGTGAGTTAATGCCCTTGGCACATTAGGGTAATTGTCCAGTGTAGAGAAGAGGTTAGAACAACATGTGCTACAATCATCATCCAGACACACACAGATTAGGGAACAAAGATATTCATAGATGCCTCATTGACAACTTCACTTCATGTTAACTTAAAGGTAGTAATCTTATAGAGTACAAATCTCATCTATTGTAAATACCATGTTTATGTCATGTTATATTGTTGTTTTACATTGTGTTGCAGACCCGGTAGGGTGCAGTGCTGGATTATACTGAGTGGCCTTGTGCCAGACACCACACTAAACTACCGAGTCTACAAGCAAAGTAAAAATAAGTAAAATGCGTGAATGAACAATGAGAGGAAAGGGGTCAATCAACAAGTGCATAAATAAATGGTATTAAGATAGCCGAAATAAAAATGCCAAAGACATCTGTTTATAAAAACATGAGTAAACTTTAATCAAACAGTAACACGTAACTCATCCCAAGGTCGGGATCAATGAAAAATGTTCCGCCCAAAATAGAAATACAAGATGGCCAAAAGGCGGAAAAGAAAGTTTTATACAGTTCGGAAAAGACTGTGCGCACAGATAGAAAGGAGTACTCACTGTGGATATTTTAAGTTGTAAGTGATTATGCATATTTTTAATGTACAGGTTCAAAGTTATAAAGAATGTTAGGTAAATATTGAATTGACCGCTGGTAAATGTTCTGGACTGCTGTGGGCATCTAGCCGAGGGAGAGACGAAGCATGGTCTTGTAGAATGGTTTTTATGCGAGCCCAAAGAGAAAAGACGAAAATGTTTTCGTTCAAAGGTAATACTATCCCTGCCTGTATTATTTGGTTCGAAGCCAGGGTAAAGTTTAAGTCACCTGTTGAACACGGTTTCTGCTGACGACAGTGTCGTGTGTCTCTAAAACGTCTTCTGGTAGAAAACGGAGAAAAAGGTCCTGACCTGTGATTAGCAATTTGTTCGTTCAGTAGGACATCCCTACCTATACTTATTAGGGCCCCTGACGAGGGATAAAAATACGCCATTAGTTGAAAACGAACTTTTGCTCACGACAGTGTCGCGTATCTCTAAAACATCTTCTGGTAGAAAACGGAAAAAGGTCCGACCTGTTGGCAGCTTCAAAAGGGAAAAAGTCTTGGTAGAGGGTGCAGTCGACATTGTTGAAAAAATAAGATATTCGCCCGCGTATGGGTTAAGTGCACGGAATAAATGAGTTGCCCATCCAGTCCGTCCAAAAGCTAAGAGGCAAACTGGATTGCAAACGTTAACAGTTTTGAAACGCCCGAAAACGTGCGGGGAAAATTCAAAAGTCTAATTTGCATAAGTAGAAGTAGCAGCTCGTCTTGACTGCTGACCAAAAACAGTTACTACTGTATTAGACTAAAAGAGACAGAAAGGTGTCAAACGCGCGCACACACGCACGAGTGTAAAACAAAGGGAGGAAACTCACGCGCGCGTAAAATATAAATGGAATTAAATGTTAATTCCATAATTGCTGCATTTAATAAAAATGGCAAATGTATTTTGGCAGCCTTCTTTTCATTTTCCCTTAGTACCTTATATTTATTCATGTTTGGGAACTCTTTGAAGTAAGGAGCCATTATAAAATAACAACCCAACATTACTACAATATGGCATTCATTTGTGTAGAGTATTATACTATATATTATTCTAAAATTTGATTGTAAATAATTAAATTTTATTGCAAAATATGTGTTCTATTATCCATCTATTTTTGCAATTACCCAAATTAGATGAGTACAAAGCATTATTAATTATGTTAGTTTTTTTGCTTTTATTTGTGTTATGATGTTGATTTGGGGTTAGTAGAAGCAAACGCCAAATAACACGTAACAATAAAAAGGGTTTTAATAGGTTGGTAAAAAGGTACAGAAATAGCCTAAGTAGTCAATAACTAGCTCAGCTAAGAACTTCTCTGTCTATCTGTCTTCTCCCATGTCAACTGACATGCCACTATTTAAAGTCTTTGTTTGCAGACAGGTTCATCTTCAAGAGGGGTTGTAGGTTCCGACACAACAATTTGCAATAAGTATAAATGTGATCTTTTACATTCTTTGCCTTCCACCTGACCACTAAAATAAGTTTTTGATGCAAAAAATGGCTTAATTTCAACTGTCAGTGGTTGGATGGTTAACTTTAGTGGTGTATTTAGGGTATGGTAAATATTGCCCACTTGCTGGGGTAGCTATGACACCAATGAATCCTAAATAAATATTTTATACTGCAAAATTCATTAATTATTCCTCTAGAAACAATCAACATTTAACATCAACAAACTGTCAGTATTAAGTGTTGCCATTGACAGTTTTTTTAGTTGACATCAATATTGATTGTGATGGGCAAATTTGCATTAGTGAAAGCAAGGAAGGTACAGTTTTAGTCCTAAAGTGTACCTTTCTTGGTTCCATACTTCTGCTTGTTTTCTTGCGTTACAAGTGCAATGACTTATTAAAATATAAGCTTCTTGTGATAACATTATTCTTTCACAATTTCTCAATGGAAAATTGAAAATATTTTTTAAAATATTGATCTTGTGGAGCATTTTATTGATATTGAAACACTAAAAGACAATTTTATAGTGACATAATGTGTTTAAAGCTTGTCTTGTGGTGGCATTATATCATATTTTATTATCTTTTTCTCAATTAAAAATGTAACGTATAATTAAAATGTGGATTCTTAAATTTCATGTATTTTAAAAGATTTTGTTTTTAGGATAATTGTGTTGCCATAATTTTGTAAAAAGAATCTTCATATGGTACCAATATAGTTTCAAAATAAAAAAAAAAAAAAAAGATAGTCTTGATAGCCTTGGTTTGTATTTTTGAACTAGTAGGTTTACTTTACATCATGATATGGTATAAAAAAAGCTGACAATGCCTATTAATCAATTTTTTAATGAGGTGAGCGTTAATGCTGTAAAAATTGATCAAACTGATTTAGAAAATGATCATCACAAATTTTGGAGTAGAATTTTAAGTCAAAGTCATCCTAGTGTATATTAACTTTATCAAGAATCATTTCTTTATATGCTGTGCTCCTTCAGGATGTTAGATGATTATCGCTCTCCACAACTTCCCATCCTTTATAGCACTATCCCACCCTGTTTATTTTTTGCCACACATTTGTACAAGCTTGTTAGGCAGTGTTACTTATTGGTTCCTTCTGTTCCTCTTGTCTTTAATGCCTTGTAAGTGTCTAATTCTTCAAGCCCTCTTACCTCATCACATGTCCTAGAAATTTCAACTGTTGCTTTATAATCTTAAGCAAAAGTACTGTTTTCATTTCACTTCTCCTTAAAACTTTCTCAATGCTCACATGTTCCATCTATGGTATTTATAGCATTCTTCTTTAGAACCATATCTCCATTGCCACATCATCTTTGAGAAATTCAGTGTCATAATAGTTGAGCAATTTTATCTCTGTTTCCAATAAAATTCTTCTGTTTCTTAATATTTTGCTTAGTTTTTAGAAGGCAACTTTTTCGATTCCAGTGCATCAATGTATTTCTATTTCAGATTTTCTGTTTCTTGTTATAACACTTTCTTGATAATTAAATTTCTCTTTCAAGAATACAGAATTAATAAACAATCAACTAAATTCTTTAAAGACTTGTAACTAAAAGACATGGATGTGAGGTAGCATAATGGTCATTGGTTCAGAAAGGAGAATCTGTGTGTGGAGTTCAAGTTCTGGTATAGTCAATTGCATTCACTTCATGTTAATGCTCTTGGGAAAAGCATGTATCTATTTCTTCACCCACCCACACCCACCTATGGGTTAAATAAGAAAGTAGAATGTGCTCTTTAGCTGTGGGTGGCAGCTACTCTCATAGTCACTGAAGTCAATACCATAGAGAAGGCAAAAGGAAACCATTCCACTATCTTTTGCAAGAACTCATGACAATTCCTTGATAATAAAGAAAATTAAGAATCTATGGAAATCCAAGATAATCTATATCCTGAATGTACATGGCATTAAAAAAATCAACAAAAAAAGACAAAAAAGAGTTTAAATTCGTAAGCATTTCTGTGTAATGCTTTTATTGGTACCAGATTTGATGAATCAGATTTAAATAGCCTTAGAGCATTAGTGATCCAAGGTGGAAGTTGGTTGGAGTAAAGAAACAAATTAGACACTGGTTTGAAGAAATGACCAAAGATTTATTTTCATTTACAAGATATGAAAATGTTTCCAGTAAGTTGTATAGTTTAGAATTTAAATGTATGGTGTACAAGGTGCAAAATGATAGCGTGAAGAAGAAGTATGCTTAACCCAGCTGACTGCTTGTTGGCTATCTGTGTGGGTTTGTCATATTGATAATAGAGTCCATTCTCTTTCTTTGTTCACAGGAGGTCATTTTTACAGCCTAATGGTCAGCCATGTTCTCAAATAGCTTCTTTGGTTAGTGTGCTTGTGTATGAAGTTTCTCTCTCTCTCTGTTCTCCACTCTCTGCTGCTGTCTGGCTTCTCTTATAGCCTATATAAGGGAAACGTGTGAATGTAGTTGTAGTAGACATCTGTGGCAAGCAAGAGTTACATCAGTAATGGCCAGCTTTCTACATTAGTGTTCCAATCAGGTGACCCAGACTAGATCACATGGTCAATTAATCAAATCAATCAGGTGAGATGATTCCAGCATTGGGGAGGACATGAAAATCATGTCAGAAGTTGCCCCCAGCCTTGTGAGTGAAATTGGTAAACAAAACCATTCAGAAACGTTTGATGTTATCACATAATTGACAGATAGGAGCTCTTTAGTCTTGGCTGGCAATCTATCTATAGATAGTGTCTTAATAAAAACACCTATACCCTAGCAACCTGGCCACTCATGGGGGATATATGAACCTACAAAATTATGATTATTGACATTCTTAAAAAAAAAGGTTCTTTGGGCTGCAATCTGCTACACAGGGAAAGATGAAAATATTTTGATGTCTTCTAATCAAGAAAACCTTATTACTGAGATAATTTCTTTTCAGGGTTAAATGTAGTCATTTTGACACTGAAGCAGACAAAGTATTATAAACGGCTAATTCAAGTTGGGATGTGTAGTTATTAATGCCCACTAGAATGGAATGAACCTCCCCTAGGTTAAATAGTTGGTTAAACTGGACCCTGTCAAAGAGAAAGAAAACTCTAAATTCCAAATCATAGAGAAGACAACTGGAAACCATTCCATTGCCTTTCCAAAGAAGTCATGATAATTCACAGATAAAAAGGAGTCTGCAGAGAGCCATAATCAACTACATCCCAAACGGCATTAAAAAAATTCAAGTTAAAAAAAAATTAAAAATTGTTGGCTACTTGAGATGATTATCTTGTGCGCTTGATTTTCAGAGAACACCTTGGAGATTCTGTTTACTCTCAGCGACTTCCGATATCATTTTGCGGGCTTTCGTTCAGGATGTTTAAAAATGTCATTATTTAAAAATTTAAAAAAAGTTATCTCCCTTTAAAAACGTTTTCTGTTTCTTTAATTTTTATAGTTAAAATATTAGTTTTATATAAAATATAGATTATGATGAACTGATTTTTAATATATATATATATATATATATATATATATATATATATATATATATATATATATATATATATTATATAGGAATTATATTAAGGAATTATTTATATTAAAATAATAAAATAAAATTAAATAAATAAAATTAGAGTGAAATCTGAAAAAATGGTAATGCAATCAATTTATTGACGTAAGTTATCTCCCCTAGGGTTTAAAGTACTGTCCCTTGTTTATTTCCAATTTTTAAATAAAACTACTTTAGTCGTTTAGAGTATGTTATTTTGTGTAATAAGTTTATTTAGATTAATTATTGAATTACCGGCAACTTACTATTAAAAGTCTATGATTTATTTGTCGAGTGAAATCAATCGTTTCAGCGTTAAATTAAACTTATCGTTATATAAAAATATCTTTATATTTAAAAAAATGAAAAAAGAAGAATAACTAAAGTAATGAATATGAAACAAAAATATTTAATACTGTGAAAAAAATTATCAAATACCTGTAAATAAAAAATAAAAACAAACACATATATAAACACTGAGAAGCAACAGTCTGTTTCGTGCACATCCACAACTTTCATGCCTGACTGTCACTGCTGGATATTAACCACAATGTCCACTTTTATATTTATATAAGCTCCATCCCTGAATCTTACCATTTTAACCCATAGATATAGTATACCTTAAAGGTATCTTTTGATTATATTATTTTTCACCTGATGATTGTTATCACATTAAACTCAGAATAGTGTATTTTGGTATTATTGAATTAATAATATTATTTTATTATATTGTGGCTCTGTTGAATTTGGCATTGAACTATCTGTTTATTTTATATTTTAAGCTTTTAGCTTTTATTGTTACTATATATATATATATATATATATGTGTATATAATGAAATGGACAAAGTCCGACATTTATTTTAAGACATTTTATGCTTATAAATTCTTTTTATAGATACAAATATTTAAGTAAATGCTCTGTTTATAATAAACAGTATTAAACAACATTTACCGACCTGAATGTCCAAGAATTTTTGATAGAAAATATTCATCCTCTGACAGGAATTGAACCTGTATCCTATACGGAACCGTCATATAGCCTGACGTGCCTTTAACCCATTGGGCCACAGATGAGTGTTCAGTTAGCAAGGTTGATTTTACTGTCTTTAAACTACAATCTTCCATGATTCTCTCACCTAAAAATGTCTTTTATATATATATATATATATATATATATATATATATATATATATATATATATATATATATATATATATATATATATATATATATATATATATATATATATATATTGAGTAATCGAAGAATAAATTTTTTTAATTCCAGTCAAGTTGGTTGCATTCACTTATGTGAATACCCTTGGGAAATTTATGAATCTCTTCTCCACCCCCACCCCATAGCTGAAGGGGAAATAGATAGATTTGTATATATAGACTCATTCTGCTAAATAGCAGTGATAAATAACAATGTACTGTTGAAATGGCCATCATGTTCACCTGACTTGACACCTTTTGAATTTTTTCTATGGAACAATATGAAAGGACAGGTCTATATTCCACTTAGAGGAACTTAAGCAGAGAATGACTGAGGATCTGGAGAATGTTACGCAAGACATTCTACTTTATGTGTGTCATCTAACAGGTTATACATATATTGAACATTTGTGAAGATTTGTGAAATTGGTTATAAAATCTTCATCCCTTTGAATATTTTGTTCAAATTTTGATAAATAAATCTTTTATTATACAATATGAAGACTATTTATTTTTGTTTGCCTGGGACATGTAGTTACTCAGATGTTCACATTTTAAATTATGTGAATTTTGCGGGGACACCCTGTATTAATGACACTATTTCACTTTGCAAGTTTACTACCATAACATAGTAAAAATAGCACATCTTAGTGCAATTTCTGTTAGTGCAATAACATTAAAATAATCTAAGTTGAAAAATATAGCAATTACCTCTTTAATTTTTAATAAATCAAGTAAAATTAACAAAACATATCTGTCCAAGGGTGATAATTCCATGTCATAGTAACTGCTAACCACAAAGTATTTTCCTTTGACTTGCCCACATTCATTCTCATCACTTATAGGGGAATATCAGTGATGATACTTCAACAATAAACAATAATAATTAGCGTTTTGGAATAATTGAAAATTCTATAAATAGGAAGTTATCTGTATGAGCAATGGTCACCAAATTTGACAAGTTAATTTTTCAAGGGAAGATTTCTTATTTGAGAAATTAAGATTGTCATTTGATTGTTTAAACAATTCTATTAAATAGAATGAACAGGGAATGTCTCTTAAGCTTTTTGGTGAGTTTCTTCTATTGGTTAATAAGTTGCTCAATGTCATATAGAAACTTGCAAAGAAAAAATGCCAAAATGATATTAATGGAAGAGAGCTATGGAAGAAAGATTTATTGTCTCATTTGGATTTCCCCCATTATGAGCATTGTGATATAATAACACCATACTTCTTGGACTGAACAGAATGCCTGAATAATAAACATACTTTGTTCTCAAAAAGACGTTTATGCCACTAAGATATACACAAAACTATATACCATATATACTCGAGGATAGGTCACACTTTTTTTCACCAAAATTTCAATATAAATTAGAGGTGCCATCTACCCATTCAACATCATAGAGACTGTGGTGTATCAGTAATCCAGGGAAGTACACTGGGGTTGAGCATAAGCAAGAATAAGAGAGGAAAATGAACTTTTCTCAACATTTCAATTTTACACAATCCAACATCAAATAAGCACCTAATCTGCACTGCTCATATTTACCATTTATTATTATCTGATTTATAACAAAAGATTATCACTTTCAAGTAATTTTAGAACTGAAGTGATTGCCGGGATCCAAATCTTCATCTAAACAGAGCAGCCTCACATTCGATAAGTAAATACCATGCAATTACAACCAATCATTTTTCTTATTTTTTAATATATGTAAGCAAAGTTTTCAAATAAAGATGAATATTTGAAAATATTTAACAAATTTTTAGTTCGATTTGCATTAAAAAAAAAAAAAACGGCCATATAACAACCTATCTGAGAGTCAACCACAAATACCCACTTTGATAAACCTAAATTAAGGACGTGACCTATTTACTGGTGTAACCTATACACGAGTATATATGGTATATATATTTACACATGTCACACACAGAGAAAAATATAACATATATCTACACAGCAAGCAGAGTGAAAGGAGAACAAAAGATAGGATCTTACATATGTTTCAGATTCTAGATTCAAGTGGGCTGGAATCATCTACTCAGGCAAGGACATATTCTGTGAACAGGAAACAGCAAGTTTTGGATTGATCACTGTGAGTCAGAGTTTCTTTCTATATCTGGCAAAAATATATTCCCAAATGGAAATGGCACCCTGGGTTTGTAAGCTGCTGGGGGAGGCCTAGACCAAGAGGCCAAAGCCAAACAAACAACTGCTTTGTCTGACTACTGTGTACCAAAGGAATGACTGACCATTTTTGTCACTAAATGAAGTAATGTCATGAAGCAACTGTCACATGACCTAGGTGACTATCTTGACCAAAGGGAAATCTTTTGTATCCTTACAATATGCTATGTTTCAAGTACATTTTACTATTATGTTCATTTCCAAGAGAAGTGGTTGAGATATCATCTTATAGCATCAGTGATCCAAAGTTTGAAATTAATATGGGTCCAGATTTAATTTAAGTGGAAGGCTTGACAAAGACAGGAACTATTTACACTATTTACATCGTTTGGACTGTTATACTCATCCTCATTATCATATTCGCAATGTGTCATCCTTTATAAACTCCAGCCTTCTTCAGATGAAATCTGTTGGAATTTCAAACCAAATCCTTTATTTATTTGACTAGGGTAGATTGTTCTATTTCCATATGCTATGCCTTTTCTAAATATGACCTTTTTAAAACTCTTCCTCCTCCTCCTCCTCCTCCTCCTCCTCCTCCTCCTCCTCCTTCTTCTTCTTCTTCTTCTTTATTTATCAACTGAAGCATATAATACATGAACCTGTGATTTTGTTGTCAAAGCACTCAAGAAGAATTGAAAGAAAATTCCAATCTCTCTGGAATATGTTTACTGTGACGAACATGAAAAATAATAAAATTAAAGGAAGAAAAGACAAAAAAGAACACATCAGAAAAAGAGAAAAGATTTAGTTCCACAACTCTAAGAATACATAATAAAACTAAATGGATCAGCCAAAATAGAAACAGAACTAATGTACATTTTTAAGAACTACTAATTTCCACCGTCCCCAAAATAGAATGGTGGGCATAGATGACTTAAAAGTAGAAACCGATAAGTAATAAGTTACTGGTTTATAGAAAAATTAGTTATTACTAATAACTAATTTTTCTATAAACCAGTAACTAATGCTATTCAATGTTTATTTTATTACGTCCCTTACACCAGATTTTCTCCCTGAAAGTATCTAAGGGAGCTAACTCAACATGTCAGGTTATTTTGATTATAACCTTTAGCAGATATTTTCAATTTAAATCTATTCTGGTACAAATTCAGTAAAACTAAAGTGCAAACTTTTGTCAGAGAAAGTTTTTTATGACTTCCAATATTTTGAAAAAAAATTACGGGTAAAATATTATTTAATATTTTTTCCTCATTCAGATTATTTGTTTCATCAATAAATAAAATTGCTCTAAATTATCGGAAAATTTCTCATTGAAACAAAAATAATTTTTTAAATAAAATATTAATCTTTTTTTATATGAAATAAAAATATTTTTAGCATTTGTGAAGAAGATATCTGATGAATTTGTTGCTTTTAGTTTTAAATATATTTTTCATTTTTCTCTTAAGGATTTGAAATTTTAATGAATGCAAAACATTTTTTCATGCTTTCTTCATCTAAAAGAAAAACTCATAATGCCATCCGCATACTGTTCTGGGGTCAACCCTTTTTCATACAAGTGGACTCGACCAGTATGTATTTGTACTGCTGCCGTTAAATACCCAGAGGTAGACAGTCAGGCAGAGAGATTGTGATTGAGTTGGAGGTAGAGTAATAGTGTGAGGTAACCGCTCGTAGAAGTCACAGTTACAAGCACGTAGACTCTAAGGAAGTCCTACTTCGAGACTGGATTTACCAGACTATATATATATATATATATATATATATATTATTATTATTATTATTATTATTATTATTGCTACTAACTGCGTTTCTGGATTTACTAACCGTATTACCAATTGTATTATTGTGTAAATACATTTATTTATTATATTTCATTCTTGCGTTTGTCATTCATTAGAGACCGAATTTCATCTCGGAATCCACAACAAATTGGCGACGAAGATTCGAACCCACGCGGAAAAGAAAAAAATCAACAAAAGAAAAATCTTCCCTCGTCGTCCAACAAGCAAATTGGCGTCGAGCGATTCGAACTCACACGAAAAAAAAAATAGAAAAATCCTTCCCTCGTCGTCCTCAACAAATTAGCAGCAAACAGTTACGAGGAGTAAAAATACGTAAAATTGAGTTATCATGGAAGATTTTTAAAATATTTTGGTAGAACTGATAAAACACCAAAATGATCAACAATTACAAATGCAAAAATACCAAAATGATCAACAATTACAACTACAAGAATGAATGGAAGAAAAATGGCAAAAGCAATTAGAAAGACAAATAGAGCTCCAGGAACTAATATTGAAAGTAGCGGGCAACAAGCAATTAGATATTGAAGAAGAAGCAGCTTTTTCGCAAGACGCAGTGTGGAATACCGTTGAGTTTTTCAAATACTCTCTAGATAAGGACAAAAATTTTGGAGATTACTTCAGAAGACATGAAGGTATCTTTAATATCGACTGTCAAAATTGGACAGAAGCAAAAAAGCTACGTCTATTGCTTAGAAAATTAGAAACTGAAGAATATACAAAGTTCGTGGCTTATATCTTGCCAAAAAAGACGAACGAATTAACATTTGACGAAGCAGTGACATGTCTTAAAGAACTCTTCAACCCCAAAACATCACTCTTCCACAGGAGGTGGAAATGCCTTAACTTGGTAAAGAGCGATAATGAGGACTATTTCACGTTTGCCGCAATCGTAAATAAACATTGTGACGACTTCAAACTAGCGGAATTAACCCCAGACAATTTCAAATGTCTCATCTTTGTTCAAGGGTTGGTTTCTACAAAAGATAGCGAAATGCGCAGAAGAATGCTTGCAAAATTATAAAATGAACCGGGTCTAACATTACAGCAATTATCGGAAGATTGCCAGATATGTCTAAGTATAAAGACGCAAAGGACATTGAAGAATCAGCTGTTTCTCATATACGTAAGTTAAACAAAAGTCTACGTTCTTCACCCTCCCCGGAAAGAAAACTAAAAATTTACGACAATGAAAAAAGATTCTCACCCTCCCCGGAAAGAAAAAGAAAATTTATTATAAGAGAAAAAGTACAACATACAGGACAAATTATGACGAATATCGAAGCAAATATAAGTCCCCTCGATCAGCATGTTATCGGTGTGGAGGACTACATTGGATTGCCGCTTTAGATATAAAAACTGTCTTGAATGTGGAAAAAAGGTCCACAAGGCATCCCAATGTAGAAATAGAAAAGATACTAATAGAATAAGAGCTACAAGGATGCATAACGATAACAACAACGTAAGGAAATATGTGGAATTAGAAATTTTAAATAAAAAGATTAAATTACAACTGGATTCGGGTTCCGACCTCACGATAATCAACTTACAGACATGGAGAAAACTCAACAGACCTACCATGTTTTGTTACACACAAAAAAATTGCCAAGTCGGTTACAGGCAAACGAATAAAATTTGGAGAAATAATCGTGAATGTTAAATTTCACAGCAAAACAAAAAAACTTAAGATATACGTCATGAAAGATACTGAAAATCTAGTAGGTATCGACTGGATGCAGAAGTTCAACGTTTGGGACCTACCTATCAACTCTTTTTGCAAAAAGTTAGAGGTTGAACCATCAGATACTATTATAAAATTAAAGGAAGAATTATATAACCAATTTCCTGAGGTATTTTCAAGCGGGTTGGGACGATGCAACAAATTTAAGGCCAAAATAGAATTAAAAGAAAACGTCCAACCAGTTTTTAAAAAGAAGCGAAATGTACCGTTCGCTACTATAGAAAAAATAGACAAAGAATTGGAGAGACTTGAACAAAATGGGATTCTATCAAAAACAGAGTTTAGCGAGTGGGCAGCGCCGGTGGTTTATGTAAAAAAGAAGACAGGAGAAATTTGCGTATGCGCAGATTTTTCGATGGGACTCAACAAGGCAATAAAAGACCACCATTACCCACTACCGAGCCCAGAGGAGATATTTACAAAGCTCAACGGCGGTAAGATATTTTCAAAAATAGATCTTAGTGAGGCTTATCTACAAATTCCAATACAAGAGAGTACGAAAATCCTTTGCATTAATACGCACAAAGGGTTGTACAAATTCAACAGACTACCATTCGGAGTAAAAGTTGCACCAGCAATTTTTCAGCAAACGATGAACACAATGCTTACGGGCCAGAATTTCGCGACCACTTATCTGGATGATATTCTAATTAAGAGCGACAATGTTGAAGAGCACACATCGCACATAAAAAAAGTTTTTAGAAGACTTCAGGACTTCGGGTTCAAAGTAAAAGGAGAAAAGTGATATTTTTTTTCCTAAATGAAATTAAATATTTAGGACAGATAATAAATGAAAATGGCAGGAAACCGGACCCAGAGAGGGCATCGGCAATTAAAAATATGCCTGAACCAAAAAATGTTGCAGAACTACAAAGTTTCCTGGGCCTAGCTAACAACTATGGCGAATTTATTGATAATATGCATAAACTGAGGGCTCCACTAAATGAATTACTAAAAAAGGAGCATAATTGGAATTGGACAGATGACTGTAAAAAAAGCATTTAAGGAAATAATACAAAAATTAACTTCAGAGTTAACATTGACACATTTCGATCCCGAACTCGAAATCATTATTGCAAGTGACGCGAGCTCACATGGGGTAGGTACGTGTATTTTACACAAGATGCGGAACAGTACCAACAAACCCGTTGCACACGCATCTAGATCATTATTACCGGCGGAGAGAAAATATTCACAGATCGAAAAGGAGGCATTAGGCATAATTTTTGCAGTAACTCGTTTTCACAGATATATTTACGGGAGAGTTTACGCTCCAAACGGATCACAAACCACTTCTTACGATTTTCGGTTCAAAAAAAGGTCTACCAGTCTATACAGCAAACAGACTTTTAAGATGGGAACTGTTACTAAACTACAATTTTAAACTTGAGTTCTTACCATCAAAGAAAATAGGACACGCTGACGGATTATCGCGATTAATACCTGCGAAAAGCGAACCGTTAGAAGATTCGGTAATTGCGGCATTACAAGCTGAAGATGAAATCAGTAAGGTACTATGCAATACAATAAAGGAACTACTTTAACACTGCTAGAGATAAGACGAGAAGCAGAAAGAGACGAGTTTATTCAGGATACCAAGAAAAAAAATAGAGAAAGTAAAGAATTTAGCAGACAGTTTCTCAATCTGTGACAACATATTATTGTATAACGAGAGAGTAGTAATACCGAAGTCACTACGAAAAAGGATCTTAAAAGATTTTCACTTAGGACATCCCGGAAAAAACCGGATGAAATCACTTATGAGAAGTTTTGTCTACTGGCCGAACATGGACGATATCAACCTTTCTAATACAACCTTACAGCGATATTAATATAACTGACATTGGTTTGTACAGAGACGATGGCCTTATGGTTATTAGAAACTCAACCAACTTCAAAATAGAAAGGTACTAATTAGAAAGGTTTTATACAAAGAATTTAAAAGCATGGGCTTAAAAATTACGGTCAGCACTAAATTAAAAAAGTGAACTTCCTAGATATAACATTAGATCTAAATAAAAATACATACACACCTTATAAAAAACCCAACACCAATCCTTTATATATACACCCTAAATCAAATCACCCCCCAACTATAATTAAACATATACCGTTATCTATCAGTAAATGAATTAGTACAAATTCAGCAAATGACAAGATTTTCGATGAGCATATTAATTCCTATAATAAGGCTCTAAAAGTGAGTGGCTACAAAAACCCAAAACTAACTTATATAAAAAATATAAAAAATGAAAATGAAAAGCATAAGAAAAACAAATGTAGAAAAATAATTTGGTATACGCCCACATACAACCAAATGGTAAAGTACAAATTAGGACAAAAATTCCTTGCATTAATAGTCAAGCATTTTCCTAGTGAAAGTAAACTAAGTACTATTTTCAATAAAAACACACTAAAATTGAGTTACAGCTGTACGGAAAACTTAGAAAAAGTTATTAAGAACCATAATGCTAATATCTTAAATAAACACTTATACCAAAACCCAAAAAATTTAGACAATGTAAAAATAAAAACCGATGAAAATAAACAAAAATTATGTAACTGTAGAAACCCTCATAATTGCCCTCTACAAAATAAATGTTGCACTGAATCAGTAGTATACCAATGCAATATCTCTTCGATTGAAAGTCCTGAAAACATAAAAATATATATAGGTTGCACTAGCCATGAGTTCAAAAGAAGATTCAACCAACATCAAAGTTCATTTAGAATAAATAAATATAAAAATCAGGCATCTCTATCAAAATACTTCTGGCACCTAAAAGAATCAAATAAAACACCTACAGTAAAATGGAAGTTAATAAGAAAAGCTAGAATATGTAGGTCATTAAATGACCCATGTCCTTTGTGCATACATGAGAAACTATATATTGCTAAGTTTATAAAAAATAAAAATTTACTGAATCAGAGAAATGAAATAGCTATTTTATGCCGTCATTGTCAAAAATTTTCCTTAAATAATATTTAAAAATAAAAATAATTTTATAAAATAGGATCAGGTAATATATTTAACATGAAAATATTAATAGTCAAGCATTTTCCTAGTGAAAGTAAACTAAGTACTATTGAAAAAAAAAAATTTTTACTTAAAAAATATTTATAAATATAAGATTTTTTTTAAAAAATCGTAATATTAATATACTTGATATAGAAAAATAATTTTACTTACTGTAAGTAACTCTAATACATTTTACTTCTATTAAATGAAATATAGTCTATAAAAACAAATAATGAAAATTTTTTAAAGTTGTAATTAAAATTGTAGTTAATTAAAATGAATTCTAACCTAAACTTGTTTTAAATTGTAATTAAATAAATAAACAAAGTTTACTATATCAGAGAAATGAATTAGCTATTTTTGCCGTAATGAAAAAAAATTTACTTAAAAAATATTTAAGTATAAAATTTTTTAAAAATCGAAATATAAATGTACTTGACATAGAAAAATAATTTTACTGGCTGTTAGTAACTCTGACACATTTTACTTCTATTAAATGAAATATTATCTATAAAAACTAATAATGAAAATATTTTAAAGTTGTAATAAAAATTGTAGTTAATTAAAATGAATTCTAACCTAAACTTCTTTTAAATTGTAATTAAATAAATAAATAAAGTCTACTAAATCAGAGAAATGAAAATTTTACTTTAGTAATATTTAAATATAAAATTTTTTAAAAATCGTAATATGCTTGATGTGATAATTATTGTACAAACTGTAAGGGATTCTAATTACATTTAATTGTTCTTGAAAGAAATATAGTATATTAAAAATTAAAAGTAAAAATATTTCAAATCTTACTTAAATAAAATGTATTCTCACCTAAACAACCACCCCCCAAAAAAGAAAAAACATCTTTAAATATACGAAAGAAAAAAATGCCGTAAGAATTTTAGCCGTTATATAATTTTAAAAAAATCTAGACGACAGGCTTTTAACGGAAGTTAGATTTCATTGAAAAATACATCTCTTCCTACGACCCGAACGTAGCAATAACTGATACATTAAATTATAGACATATTGAAAACCCAGTCACCCCTGTCTAGAAAAATAAATTTATCTGTAACCTTGGAAACATGAATTTTGTTTTAGCTGTGTATTTAAAACCCAGTAATTTTAAAAAGTCACTCCAAAATTCGCTTGAGGATGAAATGGAACTAATGTCTTTAATTTAATCACAAAATTAAATTCGGGGCTTTTAGCTTCCATTTTTGAAACATGGTTAGAACTGTGTAGCGAAAAAAAACATATTTTAAATCCATTAATTTATAATATATATATATATATATATATATATATATATATATATATATATATATATATATATATATCAGTGGGTGGTGACTCATTACAATCTTTAACAAAATATACTATTGGTATAACTTAGAAGCTAAAATGAATCCTTTACTCTAACTAAAATGTATCATTTTAAAAATCTCTGTGTATGAAATTATGAAAAAACGCATTTTGGTATTTTAATATTAATTGTAATAATTCTATAAAAATAAACGTTTATTTTTTAAAAAAATTTTCCAAACGTGTAAGAAAAATGAGTAAGGGCAAAATCTTTGATATGTTTGTCCCCCTTTCCATTTTTCACTGTTTTATAGCCTGGTTAACAAGTTACTGATGGTAGAGATAGGAATAGTTGACTGATATCATATTTCATCAACACTACCCCAGTCCCAATTCTCACCCCCAACCCTCCAGTTGAAGAGTTAAGGATGCTACTTTCTTTGATTTTTCACAGACTTTCAATTGGGCTAAATTTAATTTGCCTTTTTTCAATTGATACATTTCTCTAAAAAACCTTATACTGTATTGAATAAATTATTTCAAATGAACAATTGAAAATAATAAGTTGCATTAAAAATGTGTTCTTTGAAAAACAGGGCATACAAGTCATTAGAGATTTTTAAAAGATCATTTATAAAGTTGAAGCAAGAAATACATTGCCTATTAAGTATGTCTCCTGCTTCAAAGGACTCAGATCTATACAGCCTGACCTAGCCACATTAATTGTATTTCATTTTTTTATTACTTACTTCCTTTGCTTTGCTTTTTTCATTCTTTCTTTCTTCTTTATTATGAAAAATATCGATGAAATATATTTTGGCCAATATTTTGAGGCATGAAGTTAAAACAATTAATTTTGGATTTCAAGAATGAAAATGACAAGCTACAAAAGATTTTTGTTGCTTTGAAATAGATATACTTGAATGTTGACTTGCTTGGGTTAAGCTTGACAATCCCAACTCCTGGAGTTGCCACTGAGATTATTTAAAATATAAAATATTTTATTATAATAGGAGGCCAAAAAATTTTTAATAAACAAAAAGTGGAGGCTGCATAAAAAGTGCTCGATGCAAGCTATAAAATCTAAAATATAAGATATAAAATACAGAGCAATATTCTTTGGAAAAAAAATCTCCTTCCAGTGTTTTATAAGTTTGTTTTTGAGTTCACTATACTACAGCTTTTTCAACCTGCCTGAGGAGATCTAGTGATCGAAACCCGAGTAACATAGTTGTGAGAGATTTTTTCCAAGGTATATATATATATATATATATATATATATATATATATAATATTAGTGGTAAATATACACATACATATGCAAAATATATATACATACATGCATACACATACATATATATTTTGTATAAGAAAAAAATTCAAGAGGATAGTATCCAGGTAGACCTCAATATCCAGGACAGAGTAAGGAAATAATAAAAAGGCTTAAACACTAATATTCCATGGTCATAATTTATTCCATTGGAATAAATTATGACCATGGGATATTAGTGTTTAAGCCTTTTTATTATATATATATATATAAATATATATATAAAGTACATTCTATTCAACATCATCACTTGATAAGATACCAGAAGTGTCAAAACAAAATTGCAACTTTTGTAGTGATCTTGCATATGTTATACATTTGAATAAATATTATATATATATGTGTGTGTGTATATATATCCAGTTATTGTTGAATGTAACAGGCAATCAAAAGTAGTTACATATTTTAATAAATCTTTCTTGGTTTTGAACTAAATGCTTTACATTAGATGAAAATACATGAATAAACAGTCGATAGGTGAATTGGGAGGAAGGGAGGCTCTTAGTAATTTCAACCATTTCATTGGTCATTATCAGAGAGGAAGCTGAAAAAGATCTAAATTACAGATTTTTGTTCAAGTCTATTGAAAAATATGCAGTCCTAATTCGCATTTAAGATTATAAACACTTAAGCCTGTGAATTCCTTTTGTTGAAGCCAATGCAGTTTTTCATTTGTACTCTTCTTTTAATATTGATAGATTCCATTGCATATAATATTTGCTTGTTATTTGAGTAATGTAAAATTGTAGAAATGTCTACATAAACTATGAAAGCCAATTTAACACTCTGTTGAGAAAGATGGAAAGTATCCTAAATATGGATATGTATATCGTTCTTACTGTCACATCTCTTTTTTGTTGTCTGTCATTCATTGTCTGTTACATTCAACAATACTTGCATAAAAGAAAACTTTCTGTCTAAATATATGTTATTCATATATATATATATATATATATATATATATATATATATATTGACATGAAGTGGAATGATTATATTTAGTCAATTGCTAGGTCTGCTGCTAAGAAAGTTGGTTCATTGTGTTGTGCTAGACAATTTTTCTCTTCAGAATCTATCTTAGACATTTATAAGTCTACTATTCTTCATTTCATTGAATATTACTGTCACATTTGGTTTGGTTCTTCTGTTATAGTGTTTTTAAGTGTTGCTTAGATGTGGCCCAAGGTTGAAAGTATAGGACACTCAGTGATCTAGTGAGACAAACTTGTTAACCGTAACACCTATTTCTTCTGTTAAAGATTAATAAAATTGAAAATAGAATCTGCATTGTTATTGGTCCTGACCTGGCATCTTGACTTGAGTCACTTTCCCACTGTTGTAATATAGTTTCCCTGTGACTTTTCTATAAATACTTTAGCGGTAATTCATCTGATGAGCTTTCCTCTTTGGTACCTTGACTTTAAGAATTCTAGTGCAGTACTAGATATATAGCTAGGACTCATCATTTTACAGTTGAAATTTCTACATATCACTATAACTTCTATACAAAAATTAAGAAATAAAATAAATAAATAAATTGCATTCTTTTCATGTGGCCTTGTTTCTCAATCGCTGTTACACATGACATCATGCGAGACCATTTCAAATGTCCAGCTTCCCAAAGAATACCAGGATGTAGACAAAGGAATTCTAAATATCACACAGCCACCACATGCAAAAGATGAAAGTACTTGAATAGAAATAGCAAAATATGAACTTTGGACAGTTTATCCACAACTTCAAGCACAATACTAAACAGCTGATCTGAAAATTGGAAAAATATAATAAAAAATTAAACACACATCTTATTGGTTCTTTTTAATCAACCTTGTTTGAATAAATACCCGCTGCCTACATATATCATATATATATATATATATATATATATATATATATATATATATATATATATGGCAACTGCCATTTCTTTAAAGAAAAAGGCCATCAATTCTCAATGTTGAACTGAGTGACAATGGGTCCAGAGGTGACTTTGCAAGCCTGCCTCACTCATGCAAACCTTTTCACATGGGTGACACACAAAAGACTTTGGGAGAGTATTAAAGAGCACTTTCTACTCCTGCAGTCTCATGTGACTCTTCAGCCTGACACCAGACCTGCAAATTTGATCTCAAAATTGACATAAGTACCCTGCAGGTCTGTCACGAAAGACATTCAAATAGTTAGCATTACACTGATGATTTTTATGCAATCTTCAATGACCAGCAAATCCAGCACAAGACAGAACATCCTTCACACAGATATTATATACATGCTCAGATTGAATACCTTCTGGGATCAAGTCTACATCACCTTTCCTAAGAACCCTTTTCAACTTCAAATGCTCAACCCTTTTGACCTCAAAACAATTGCAACCATCAAAAATGAACATTCTTCAATCAGTCCTATTCTCTTCCTTTCCCAGTCTTTGGCACTAACTTCACAATTTTTCAGGTTGTCTTTAACATCTGTCAAACATTTCTTGGATTTGGGTTTTTGGATATATATAAAGGCAGAAAATAGGAGAAAAGATATATATATTTTCTTCTATTTATAAAAGAAAAAATATATAAACATATAAATGAAAGATTTCTGACCAAATACATACAATATTGAGTATTTTTGGTTGGCAATTTTTTATTTATACAAATTTGGTTAAATACAAATGAAAGTTCCTTGTTAATTATTCTTTTATTCATTTTTTTCAATGTTCCTGGTTATTTTCTTGATTTTAGGTTCAGATCTAAAAATACATGATGCCCAGTAAAAATGTAGCAAATTTATTATCCCTTTCAGGAATAATTGACCTTGAATAACCTTGAATAAATTTCTTGAATATTTATGACCTTGAATAATCATTTGACTCTTGTGAAATTACTTAACTCTGATTGGTTCTTTTATGATTGATTAATTGCTGCTCAGTCATGTGACTTATGATTTAAAGGTTATTTGCAGACAACTCTCCTTTTATGTTCTGCCCTTCTCATAACTAAACAACTTACTGGTTTTGAACATCAAGTGATTTTACTTTTCAAAGAACATTCAATGTGGAATTGACAAAATGTTCAGAAATTCTGCCTGAATTTTTCAGTCACATCAGTTGTAATCAATTTTCAACAGTTATTTCATGTCTTTCTGAATTTACTGCTTTTTTACTGTGAATCTTGTATAATTTCCTATGTCTGAATATATTTCCTTAAAAAATAAACATCAAAATAAATAAAATTTCATGTGAATGAGATGAAAGAATTGGATGTTTGAAATGAAACTGACAATATAACAAAATAAAAATGAAAATCTTTGATAGTGGTTAATGCAAGCTGAAAGTGCTCAGATATTAAAAAATGTTTTCAGATACAAAAGTGAAACCAAGAAAATAATCAGGAACATCAAAAAATAAATTAAAAAATTAAATTAAATTAAAAAAAAATTAACAAAGAACTTTCACTGGTATTTTACCAAATTTGTGAGAATATATATATATATATATATATATATATATATATATTAAGGGAATTTGTAGAAACAGACCATCTGAGAAATACAATTATGGTTGAATTTAAAATATGTATGATTTCAATATATATGCATGTTTAATTAATCAGTTCCTTTTAGCACAAAACCATTTCATACTATGACAATTTATTTTCCTTCAATAATAATTCTCTGTGGTTTTGTTACCAAAAAGATTACTTATTCTTTATTAAATAAATAAAATCATTTGTTTCCTGGAATGATTTTATATTTTAAACTTGAGAAGTTTCTTTCCAAGAAATCAGTTTTGTTTTTTATGAAAGCCACTATTTAAAGGGATGGAAAAACAAACTGAGAACTTTTATGTTTACTCAATTACCAATATCAAATATGAATTCATATATTTCCAATCACTTGAACATAATTATATTAAAGAAAGCAAATAAAATAGAAAATTTGTGAAGTAAATTCCAGCTGACAAATATGATTATTGACTTCATAGTAAATGAACACATACTACATTAGAGTCGATAGTCAATTGTTAACAGCTGTCTTTTCCTATTACTGAGGGAGCATTAAAGGAAACATGTTTCCATGCCCAGTTCAATCAAAATAAAGAAATAAATTCAGTTTTATTTTATAATGAATGATAATGACTGACCAAGAAAATGACCAATACACACCAATAATCTGGAAATTTCTTTTAAAAGCAAAAATTTCTAAAAAAAACAAAGAAATAAATGTATGACCTTTCCTGAATTCCACAAAACAGAAAAAAATCTTAGTAAAAAAAATTAAAAATTTATTAATAATTTTATTGGAAGTGATGATATACAAATCTATATATCAGACAATTGGTGTCAAAATAGGAAAAGTAGTAATTTTTTCTCATTTTGTCATTCAATTAACGACATATAATTTTATTTATTCCTTAAATATTCTTTTTATTTTATTCTTTACAATTTGATGTTAAAATTTTCAATCAAAACCTAAAGTTTCTGAGCATATTTTTCAGAAAAATGTCAGAAACAGATGCAATGTTTTGATGTCTTTTAAAATAGGAAGTTTTCATGTTTGTGAATTTCGTAATTATTAAAATTTTTTTTTTTAGAATTGTCAAAGAGAAAACACTTTATGCAAAATTACTTTTTCCTTTTTTTTAATCATTTCATCCCAAACAAGTCAACAAAGCCACTAAGACTGCACTCTAATGATGAAAAATATATTTTACACATTAAATATGTATTTTTCAATACAGTTTCTTTCTTTGTTCATGCACTTAATTCAGTGATGAATATTAATCACACAAAGTGAACATGATATAGTAAAAAATTTTCATGCAAATTTCAACTAATAGCTATATATCAGGCTACAAAAGATTGATTCAAACTTTTATATATATATATATATATACATATTAAGCATTTCACCCCAACCAAGACCACAAAGTTCCTAAGATGCAGGGGTTACAGAGTGTGAAAAAATATAAGAAAAAGAAAAACATTATTTATGAGTGAGAACAATAAAAGAACAGAAATTAAGAAGTCAAAAGATAGCAATTGAAATTGCATTTAAATTTTTTAAGATCAAATTAACTGGAAAGCAAGAAGCCAGAAGAGAGTTCCACAAGTGAGAAGTGCAAAAGAAGAAATTGTTAGCATAGAACTTAAGGTTACATCTAGTCATTTCAACTGTAAAATGACTTAGTTTCAGTAGCAATTAAGAAACACATATTTTAAAATTATATTTATCAAATCCATTTTTTTTTGGGGGGGGGTGCCTTGAATATATGTTAAGGGCAAAAAAGAATAAAGGCATGGAAACTTTGAAACTTTAAAATCTTTAGTGTTAACAATTTTACTGACATGTGTTGACTAAAAAGCAGGTAATTGTCTGAGTAGTGATCAAAGGACAAAATGAAGACAGCAGGAATTTCAAAATGGGGCATGTTACATAAACTTGTTTGATGCTTAACAGGTAAAGTTTTGGCAACATTAATATCACTAAAACCTTCACATCACATAGCCAAAGTTGTAATGAATGGAAACAGGATTCTAGGGGTCATCAACAGCACCTACTCAAACAAATAATTGGTAAAACTTGATATCAATCAGCAGATCAGTTTTCCAAATATTGAATAATATTATCAAGAGTTGAAAAGCAGATACAATGAATTAAGTGAGAATGAAAATTTAAAGTGGGACATATTAAGAGAATCTTTAGTAACATCAGCAAACTAGACAAGGAAAAAAAGAATGGATGACAGATGAAATTCTTAACATGATGAAAAGGAGACAAAAGACAATACCAAAGTATGGCACAGAATATAGGAGACTGCACAAAGAAACTAGGAACAAATACAGGTGCACTAAAGAAGAATAACTCAATATAAAAGTGTGAAAAAATTCTTCTGAGATGGAATGAATACATAAGAGAACATTTCCACGATGAAAGCAGACAACTTGCAATAAATAGAAATATCAGGAAATATTTAGAAATATTAAAATCTGTAGTGAAATCAGACAATGGCCAAATTAAAAAGGAACAAAACAGCTTTTAATGATTTCAAATTGACAAGATTACAACAAGCAATAAATGAAATATACAAGTTATGATATACAGTAAGATCTAAGTAGATTCATTTCCGTAGCACTGCCTAAGAAATCAAATGCCAGTGAATGTGAACTCCATTGGACAATGAGCCATATAACAAAACTTATAATCCGAATTCTGAGGAATAGAGCGCACATTAGAATTAGACCAGAAATAGGATAAGAACAGTATGGTTTGGTTAAAGACACTGGAACAAGGAATATGATATTTATGCTCAGAATGATATCAGAAAGAGCAATTCAAATGCAAATGGATATAGACCTATGTTTTATAGATTATGCATTTGATAAAGTAAATCACAGAGCATTTGATAAAGTATGTCATAAAGAACTACTGCAATTTTTAGATAAGCTTATTATATTTGGGAAGGATATTAGAATAATCCAGAACTTACACTGTGAGCAAACTGGCTGCACATGGATTAAAAATGGATTCTGTAAATATGCAAAAGTCAAGCATGTGTAATCTCATCAGATTTATTGAACCTTTTACAGTGAGATAATTCTGAGAGAATTACAAGTCCTACCAGGATTCATTATTAATGGCCACAATCTTAACAACATAAAATATGCAAATGAGACAGTGTTGATAGCAGAAACTGAAAGGAAACTACAGGAACTCCTACAGAGTGTAGTAAAGGAAAGTGAGAAAAAAGGATAAAGTATTCATGAGAAGAAGAAAGAATGTATGGTTGTCAGAAAAAAAGAAGAGCCCAACATGCAAATTACAAAATGAAGTAAGTACAAAAATTTAAATATATGGAAAGTGTTTTAACAGAGGATGGAAAATATGACACCAAAATCTGAAAGTGTATTGGGATAACAAAAAGTGCCTTCCAAAAGCTAAGTAGCGAATTAAGAAACAGGAAAATCTCATTAGAAACAAAGAAAACAGTGCTTAACTGTTATGTATTATTAGTCCTACTATATACCAGTGAATGCTGGACAAACACCTCACAGATTAAGAAGAGACTTGAGGCAACAGAAATGTGGCTCTACAGAAGGATGCTGAGAATATCATGGTCTGAACAGGTGAGCAATGATAAAGTTTTAGAGAAAATGGATACAAAAATACACTTATACATCAGAAAGAGATAACTGAAATTTCTAGGACACATAATGAGGAAAGAAGGCTTGGAAAATTTAGCACTCACAGGACATATTGAAAGCAAAAGGGACAGAGGAAAGCAGCAAATAAGCTACCTAATGAGCTTGTGTAAATGGTTATTAGAACAGGGATTAGGAGAGATGGCAAAAAGACTAAATTTACAAAGGACAAGAAATTGTGGAGAGCCATAATTGCCTTCAATGCTATTAATTATTCTTTTGTTGGGGTTTATTCCAGTTAGCAAATGAAATAACTCACTATGCTTAAATTCTCTATCAAAAATGCACACTATCTGTTGAACGTACTATTTATGTGTAACACAATGAAGTGATATGATAAGGCTATTAAAAAAATATTAATATGACCCATTTTACAAATATAGTACAAAGGAATTTCAAGATTAAAACTTAATTAATAATCTTAATTCAAAATTTATGGCATTAAATAGAAGTGTATTCAATTAAATACAAAAAAATATGAAAGTAGAACAAGGCATACTCAATTTCAAATAAATATTGACAAAAGTGATCTGGCTTATAACCAGCAAAAAGCTTCTTTGTTTCAATAGCTGCTGCTTTTTATACTATTTACGTTGTTCAGACTGTTGTCCTCATCTTCATTGTCAGAGAACATAACTGGAAAATATGTAAACTTAAAGAATCAGAGCATATACTAGGCCACAAAAATCTCTTAAGCTGGCCAAGCACAGAAATGAATACAATATGGGAACCAGTAATACAGAGTTCTACAAGAAACAACAATATCAAAAATTGCAGTATGAGCTCTGCTTAAAAATGATTACTGAGATATCAGGTTTATAAGTCCCAAACATTAATTCACTGGTGGATGGTCTATTGCATAAAAGCATTGGTTGAAATAATCCAATTGTGAGTTCAATACCTGGCCACAGCAGAGGGGAACAAAAACCTGGAGAGTTGAGTTACTAAAGGGAAATAACTGAAACTGAGATATCCAGAAAAAGCTGTGGAACAAAGAACAATATGGTGACAAAGATGAGGACAATAGTCCGAATAATGTACATAATACCTCATCTCAGAAATATAGACACATACTGAAAGAACAATCTACCCCAGTGAACTAAATAAGGGTTCAGTTTGAAATCCCAATGTATATTACTTGAAGAAGGCTGGAGCATACAATGGCTGAAACATTGTGTATATGATAATGAAGATGAGTACAACAATTCAAACAGTGTAAATCATCTCAGAAATATAGACAGAAGCTGTTACTTCTATTTTGATATCAGTCTCTTTGCTTCATCATTGTCCTCCACATTATTTCAGTATCATTCTTTTTATTTAAATATCAAACTTTCTGTCTCAGTATCAGATTCTCTGTTATATAACTGGCTTATTTTTTACCTCTCTTTCAATATTAATTTCTAATCAATTTAGATGATATCTTTAAAGTTTATTTGCACCATTTTGGCACTGCTTAGCTTCAAATTAATCTTAGTGACATTTTGAAAAATGACAAATAGGAATTATTAAAAATGATTTACAAAAAATCTCAGACGAGATTTCCTCTTAATTTGTCGATTTATTTTTATAACCTACCTTACTCATCATCAACTTTATGACTTTTTTCCAGAAGAAAAAAAAAACATTGAAATTTTTTATCTCAAGTGCATCTGAACAGTGTTAATCTGCTGATTAGAAAAACTGCTAAGAATAACGAAAGTTAATTACTTTAGTCCAACATTTTGTACAAAAATAGTTCAGGACAATAAACTCCTATTTTTGATGTATTTTTACAGTAGAATAAATTGCCTACAAATATTTATCAAAAACTGATATAATCCACTTGTGTTACCTGTTCAGGTAGTTATTACCTGCCAGAGGAAAAGTACAAGATGAAAAAAAGGTTTCAAAACTTCCTTCAGAATTTTTTCTGCCTCTGTTATCCTATTTAATGTTTGAAATTTGGCAAGCAGTCATTTTTTGGGTGTAAGTTCTGAATCTTATTCTTATTTCTTTTGGCAAAAGACTTTTCTTTTCATCACCATACTTGTAAGCATTTCAGATGTTTATCTTGACTTATTTGATATGAAATGAAGCATTCCCTATTAAAATTTCAAATTGCATGGCTGTTTTTACAAGTCAATAATAACATTTTATCACTTTAAAGATAGAAATAAATGAAAGCACAAAACTGAGTTTTACTTCTTCTTGTTGCTCTCCTCCTCCTACTAATCTTCCTCTTCCATTTCTTCTTTTTTGTCTTCTTTCTCTTCTTCTCTTTCTCTTTCTTCTCTTCTTTCTTCTTTTCTTCTCCCTTTCTTCTTTTCCTTCTTCTTACTTTCTTCTCTTCCTCTTTCTTAATCCCTTCCTCATCTTGCTCCTACTAATCTTCATCATTCTTCCTCCATTTCTCCTCCTTTCCCTTCTACTGTTCCTCCTTGTTCTCTTCCTCCTCCTCCTCCTCCTCCTCCTTTTCTTCTCCCTTTCTTCTCTTCCTTATTTTGTTCTCTGACTCTTTCTCGATCTCTTCCTCTTCCTTATTTTCTGCATTATTATTCCTTCTCCTCCTCATCTACTTCTTCTTTTTGTTCTCTTTGTGTTCCTTGTTCTCTTAATTTTCGTCTTCTTTGTTATTCCTTTTCCTTCTCATTGAATTCCTTTGCTTCTTCCTGATGATTAAAAGATTTGAAGTGAGAGAGACAAAGATCTATGAACAAATGCTCAGTATATCATGTACAGAGCATGTGAGAAACAACAGTGTTGAGAAAAGTAACTAGAAAGAAACTCTAAAGTAAACTCTGCTATGAATCAGAAAAAGGCAGTGAAATTTGTTCCTTTCATTTCAACAGGTCTCATTATTTTTTTTGATTGTTCTTCATTTACTGGACCTAAAAGTTCAGAAAAAAAAAGAATTTAAAATGACAAAACTCATTCCAATTTCCTTTTCTTTTTTGACAGTTCTAAAATCATTTTTTTCTCAGTGATTTGACTTCCTTCTTGGAAACAACATTTCATAGTTGTTGAATTCTATCCTGTTTTATTTTATAGATATAATATTGACATCCTATGTCTAACCATCTTTGTACAGTTTCAAGTGACTGACTGTTAAATATTGGGAGTATACATTCATATGTATGGCTCAAGAATAAAAGCTTTCCCTCAAGCACTTTGCCCTAGAACTAAAATGTTACCCTGAGAATAACAGTTCAAAGGGTGCATGCTGTCTTTCAATATGTTTTTTGCTCTACAGGGAAAATAAAAATTACAATCTTCCTCTAAGGAGGGCCATGAGCAGTCATTTATTTTCTGAACAACATCTATGACCCTTTGGAAAACCCTCTTGGCATACCAAACAGTTATACAATATGCCAGTGCACTTCCAATAGATAAATAGCAGAAGGTCATCATAATTTGAACACAACTCCCCAATTTTTCTTTCTGAGCTGCTAACCATGACACTACTTGAACATCCGGTGAATAAATCTATAAAAAGAAAATGGACAAAAGATTTGTATGCAATATTGGTAACATGTGGAGTAGGTGGGGATGTGTCTAGATAAATCAGCTTTTCTGGGACAATGTTGCTTGGGGTTGACTAATAAAATTCTAAAGTCTTTTCCAAAAGTGAACTTTCTTTTCCTCTTTGATATGCAGTGCTTGTATATATCATCACTTCTGACTAATGAGAGATGATGGATGGACATTGCTTAACTCCCTTGGTTCAATTGACAAACATGATATTTACAGCAACTAGCCAAGAAAAACCATTAATATTAATCTCCAAATCAACACGCAACACACAAATATTTTTCATGCAAGACACAAATTCAAATCAGATTAATTTAATAAAAAGATACTTTCAGGCTTTTATTACTTTGTAAAAATTGATATTTCTCTAATGCTAATAATATCCATGGTAATATATTTTATGATGCTTATATTTAAAAAAAGAAAGTAACTAGTAATGAATGACTACAGTTAAACTAATGGTTTAAATAAGACAGTCTATTAGTATCAGCCTCTTTGTTTCAATAGTAGTCTTTCAACATCATTTTCAATATCGGCCTCTCCATTACATTATCAGCCTATTGCTTACCTCTTTTTTCAGTATCAGTCTCTTTCATTGAACAGAAATATCCTTGTTACCTCTGTTTCAATATCAGCTTCTCTGATTAATTATCAGTCTATTTGGATAATGACTTGCATAAGATAAGGGCATATGACAGGCTTAGACGGAAAGCTATAAAAATTACTAGACAAGGTAGCTAAGGAAAGCAAGAAGAAAAGACTAATGATTAATTCAGAATGTTTAGTCACCAGCAGAACAAGCTGCTAAATATGTGAGCTTGAAATTGAATGCTTTAAATAGTACAGAGATTTAACTATTTGGGTGGTGTATTAACTGATGGGCAATGTGTAATGTGGTGTATTAACTGATGTGTTGTGGTGTAATGGATATCAGCTTGGAGTGAGAACTCGGAGAGCTGAGTTCAAATTCCAGTTGAGTTCATTAGATTCACTTATGCACAAATACCCTTGGAAAAGATATGAATCCATTTCTTCTCCACCCCCTATGGGTTGAATAGCAGGACAGACTGGGTTCTTTAGCTTTGATTGGTAATCAGTCTACCGCAGAAAGAAATGGCAACCTACTGTGGAAAAAAATCTGTCTCGTATGGCACTTAACTGATGTTGGAAAGTGTCATACAAGGGTTCAAACACACATGGCAAAAGAGATCCTACAGAAATTGTAATGGGATTGGTTAAACTAATAGGTAATTAACATAAAGTGTGCTATAACTATAGCTCATGGGCAATTTTGAGTTAGTGTATTGAGAATATCTATGGCTACTAAGTTTGATCATCATAACAAAATGGCGTTGCCTGGCAGAGCTCTGTTGAACACAGAAGAACCTAAAACCATAAAGATTTGGATAAAAAATCTATTACTGTAAAATAAATATTATGCATAATATTTGCTAAAAATGGAGTACCCAAAACATTAGTAACTGATAATGCTCCCGAATTCTGTGACAAAAGTCTATACTTGTGGTTAAGGAAGAATGTCTTCGTCCCATGTAAAACACCTCTTTACCACCCTCAAATGGGAGTGCTGAACAAATGGCCCAAACAATAAAGACAGGATTGAAAGAATTTTCTTTTCAGCAAGAAAAGAGTGAAACTTTCCTACCAAGATTATTGTTAAGTTACAGAATGATGCCACATGCTTACAGATTAGAAAGCCCATCTGTATTAATGGGAGCAAAGAGATTACAGCTCCATTAACCATGTCTTACTCTATTAATAAAAAGATATGCACAAAAGAAATAAAGAAAATGAGCCAGAAAAGTGAATTTCATAATACAAAAAGGATGCAACATGGCATTAATATGAAGAATGGTAAAAATATTGTTGCCTATGCAGACCAGTTAAGAGCTATCCAAAATTATGAGGAAATACAAAGTGAAGCTAATTTGAATGACTATGTAGATGATCAAGAAAGCAGGTAGAAGAATCAATGGACAATCAAAGTTCTTTGGAAGACTTAGAGTATGAAACATGGGACACTGAGAATAAAAGAACTAGATCAAGGTCCCTCATGATGAGAAATATTCATGAAACCAGTGAGAGAGGGAGGGAATGTAGAAGAAGCCGTAGATCCATGAAACCCAAAAGATTCAGGGAGATGTAATGGGATTGGTTTAGCTAATAGGTAATTAGCATAAAGAGATCCTTAAATATAGCTCATGGGCAACTTTAAGTCAGTGTATGTAGAATATCTACAGCTACTAAGTTTGATCATCATAACAGAAATTAAGTAAACTATTAAGACTGGACAAACTTGTTAGAAAGAAAGAAAAGAGTGTTGGGCAGCTATGTCATCTATCTTCCTGTATGGCAGTGAATAGATGCTGAGAATATCACAGACATAACTGTTGAGATGTTGAGTGTTTCTCCGTGCGTGTATTGAAATAAGGACAAACACATATGTAGGGAAAAATATTGGTATATCTGAAGAGGTATTTACAACAGAGAGATTAGTAGTCAAACGAACGCAGGTTAGTCAGTAACAATCAGAAAGAGTATAAAGTCCAACTGTATCTTCCAGTAGAGAGACGGAAGTGTGATGGTCACCTGATCTTCCCAGAACTCTATAGAACTGTCCTATTAGTAGTAGAGAGATCAGTCCATTCTGATGAGAAGGTGGGTGGCCCCAACAATAACACATGAACAATGAGGAAGTTCTAAAGAAACTAAAAAGATAGAAGGATGCTTATGTTTAAAATCAAAAAGAGACAGTTGAAATATCTGGGATATTTTATGAGGAAAGAAGGATTGGAAGATTTAACACTTACTGGAGATATTGATGTAAGGACTAGCAAAAGGAAACAGCAAATAACCTTTCACCTCTCATCCAACTCTAGGTCAGTCTTACAACCTGTCAGTCTAGAAGTACTTTCACACATCGAGGCTTTCTGTTAGCATAAATAGCAAGATTGTATCCACTGCCAGTTTGCTAGATCTGTTGTGTAGCTTACAGCACCTGGTATTCCCCAGTGGTCACCCATCTGGGTACTGGCCAGGCTCAATGTTGCTTAACCAGTGATCAAATGATGTTTCAATTTACTATGACCATAGCAAATAACCTACCTAAAAATTTTGGATGAATGGATATCAGAGAAGGGAAGAAGATGTATGGTAAGGAGTTAAGCATTGCTTAGAAAAATAATAGACAAGAAGTTGTGGAGAGCTATGATTGTATTGGAGCAACAAAGTCTAAGTAACTCTTCTTTTTATTAAACTTTATTATTGTGGCTCTTATTTTGCTCAACTTATAAAGTAAAAATACAATTATTTTTTAAAATTTACATTAATGTTATTGAAGAACACACCTGTATTATTTTATTTTTGTACTAGATAAAGTATTGAGTTATAATTCCATATTTTGTAATGGTACTGTTTTTGTCTGGAATATGTTTTGTGATGTAATGGATATCAGCTTGGAATGAGAAATTAGAGTTTGAATTCCAGTCAGGTTCATTATATTCATTTACATGCATATACTCTTGGGATAGGTATGGACACATCTCTTCTCCCAGCTATGAGATGAATAGCAGGACAGACTGGTTGCCTTGGTTGGTAACGTCTACTGCAGAAAGAAATGGCAACCTACTACGGGAAAAATCTCCTGCCTAGTCAGTCATGAATCAAAAGACAGAATTGCCTAAGCATGTGTCCCATATGACACTTAACTGATTGACTGATTATTTTGGTCTAAGAGAACAACATGCAAGTGGATAATCTGTGTTATAATCCTTTATTTGCATATGTACATTTTCAGGAATCAGTAAAGTTAAAATGAACAAAAACCCATCAGTGACACAGCTTATAAGACATCTGCAATAAAGTTCATTTCATCATGCAACTAGAAATAGTAACAAGGAGTCCTGCATTATTGTTGTAGCATACCTACGGACGATAATGGGTATGTTCCCATTCACATAAATACAGTAGTAAATACTGTATGTGGGTCTGTAGTTGGAGATTCATCTCCAGCTGTGCTGGTCAAACTGTCTGTCTCTGGGCAAAGAGGATCCCCAGACAAGGCTATGTCAAAGAGCAGAGTCTCATCTCAAGAAACAGCTACCCGTCCATGCTTTATGCAGTGTCTACAGGGAATTTTTGGTCGAACCTACAGGCTCAGATACCCACATTAAATTCGGCCTTGTGCCACATCTGACTGCGTGGGGTGGTTGGTAGATATCCTGTAGTTGGAGATTCATCATGGAATTCACTTGACTCACTTCTAGCAGTTGATTACTTCTTCTACGCGCCATTGGTGAATCTTATATGCATTGTTCTTGTCCTAAGTATTATCATTCATTACTAACCTTTGTTTGACTATTCTATTCACTCTTAACTTAAAATTTAAAATCATAAAAATTTATGATAAAAGTAAAACTGAACTCAAAACTAAATTTTAAAATTAAGTTCAAGTCAATCTCACTTGATTATTAGAGATGTCAACATCAAGCAATTACAGACATTTAACTATTTGCAAACATGACAGGAAATGTGACACCAAAATTCACTGGGACATTGGAATAGCAAAAGACCTTCTAATAGTTAAACAAAGCATTAAGAAACAGAAACATTTTAATTTTAGTCCTGCCAGATTACTAACAGCCTTTCCCACATTTATTTTTTATATTTTTTAATAAAATATAGGAGGTTCCTGGAAAAAATCCTTATGCAAGGGGAGATAAGCAAGAATAAAAATGTAGGTGACTTAGTAGTGTTGATATATATTTGAACTTCCTAAGTTAACTTTAATGAGAACTCTTTTAAACTAGTATGGATTTCTTTACTAGTATACTAAAGAGTATACTCATAAAGAAGTCCAGTTAGTATGTTGAGCAACAATAAATCTTTTGCTATTGTTATCACTTGGTTTGTATTCTCATTTCAGTATTTTTCCACATGATCAATGTCAATTTCAAGTTTATATCATTTAGCCTGCTACTACATTCCCATGAGAATGTCTCAATATCCCAAGCCAAGCTGAAAGTTGACTGCAGTCAACACATACCTTCATGATACTTCCATAACATAAAAACTCACCTTTAATATATTCTCACTTTGTAAGTTTTCCTGATCTTTGACAAATATTTTCTTTTCATGGTTAATGTCTGCATTCATTTTGTTCAGATATTCAAAAAATTGAGCAGATCACTGTTTTTAGCCAATATTATTTGATACAGAAAGAAACCTGGAGAATTTATAAAATTTATTAGTTTTACAGCCAGAAATAGAATGGAATTATTTGATGTTCTTAGTTCCAAGAATTCTCTTGGCTTCAAAATTCAATAAAACATGCTAAACCATAATCACAATAAGAAGCTTGGATTTTAAAACTGAATCTGAAGTTAAAATTGATAAAGCCTGAAACAAAAGACAACAGAAGAAATTCCCATACTTTCCTATGCTCAGTTCTTTGACATTATTGAAGTTTTACATTTTCCATATAATAATAAACAGCATATTTGTGAAGTAATATTTGGAATTTTGTATGTCTTCAGCATCATTCTTTTTCAGTTTGAATAAGGAGTTACTAAATAGAATCAAGGAAATTTTAAATTGCTTTTATAAAAATGGTAATATATAGACCAGTGATTCTCAGCCACCGTGCCATAGCATACTAGTGTACCACACAATCCTCTTAAGTGTGCTGATAAATAACACCTAAAATAGGAAATGAGAAAGACTAATGCTCAACTGAAATGAGAGTCTGTTTATCACACATTCAACCAAACATTGAAGAATTCATGAAAAACACCAGGCACAGATTTCACACTAAATAATCTGCACAAATAGTTGAACAGAAACATTGAAATGAAGTGAGTTCATATTTGCGTGTGTATTTTTATTAAAACTATGGTTTTATTTCATAACATTTAAATGTATACCCTTTAAAAATTTGACTAAGTGTGATATTTTCACAGCTCCTAAGTGTGCTGTTGCTTAAAAGGGCTGAGAAACACTGATCTAGACAATATCAAATTTTATTATGTAAGTCTGTTTTCACAAAGATAATTGATACTATGGTGTTTAAAATTTGCATGTTGGCATATTCTAGGTGTGTGTGTGTGTGTGTGTGTGTTTATATATAAACAATTAAAGAAGAATCATATAAAAACTTGGGTTATTACTACAGACAGTTTATTCTTTTTTATATTAACTGTAGAGAAACAAAGTTCTCAATGTCTTTTAGATATGTCCATTTTATTTTTCTGGTTCAGAAGTTACAGTAAGTAAGGATAAGCATCATTATAATGGTTGAGCTCAAGCCTTGCACTGAGTTGGAACGACCAAAGTAAAACTTCATTGGTGGAGGGTTGATATGGTTATAATGATCAAGCTCAAATCAGCCTTGCGTTGATTTGGAATGACCAAAGAAAAGGTTGATATACTTCAGATATGGAGGTTTTAGAAAATATATGCAAATGCCTTGTATTGAAAAGTGGAGAAAGAGTTCAGTCATCAGTGGACTGGGGAAATGAATGTGTCCCAGCAGGGCCATTTTTTCCACATGAAGTTACATCTTGGAGCAAGAGGGTGAAAGAGGATAAAGAAGGAAAGGTTTGTCTTTTTATAGATTTAATCAACGCCACCTAATGGGCGTTTGATGAAGGCATAGGGAGGGGTAATGAAATTGCCAGTTCCTTTATTACTAGCATCATGGGAAAATGTTTTTGTTTTTATTTTTATTATTTTCTTTATTGATTTTATTTTATTTTCCCACAATATTGTCTGATGGTAAAATTTTCAAGCAATATATAATATTATTGTTTTATTTTATTGTCCTATCTCCTCAATAATGTTTGCTCATTTACTTACCTACTTACCTCTTGTTTCTTTGGGTGAGATGATTAAAAAATATCATCAGAGTTTCAGTTTATAATATCTATCTTTTTTTTTTAAATATTGATAAAAACTTATTCTGGTGAATATACTTTTTAACTTAAAACTTCATGACTGCATCCCTCAAAAAACTTATTATTAAAAAAACTTATAATAATTTTCTGCATTTATTTTGATATCATTATAAAATTTAAAGGAATTTTACTGCCTACAATATTAACCCAAAACATTTTCTTATGCTGGTTGACTGTTTCCACAAAGGACATAACCTATAGCTCAACCATTTGCTCCATTTAATGTAACTCAATATTAATTAAAATTTACTGCTTAGAAATCAGTTTTCTTGTACTACTTCACCCAACTGTTTGTGATGCTTACTTAAAGGTTCTAGTTTGTTCTTAATATTCTGCATTTATCTTTCTGTTTACATTCATAATACCAACTTCTTCAAATATTTTCTTGTGAGCCAATCCATTTTGCTTGCTTTTTTTAAATCATTTCACCCCAAGCAAGGCAATAAAGCCACTAAAAGGCAAGGAGTTACTGAGTTTTAGAGAATATGAGAAAAAATATACTATTAAGGAGAGAGAACAATAAAAGAACAGGAATTAAGAAGACAGAACATAACGATTGACATTGTATTTAGACTTTGGAAAATCAATGTTGACTGCAAAGGAAGATGCTGGGAGTTCCACAAGTGAGAAGTGTGAGAAAAGAAACTGCTAGCAAGAATGTATGGTAGTATTTCATCATTTCAACAGTAAAATGATGAAACTTTGCCACCAATCTAATAGTGCAATTAAATTCATAAAGTCTTAATAGCAGAGAAGAAATTTCTTAAGAACAATTACCATGAAAGTATTTGTAGAAAAGATACGGGGAAGCTATGTTTTGGCAAATGGAAAAGTGACTGAAGTCAAGATGCTAGGTCAGCAATTATTACTGTTTTCATTTTTTCTTTTAATGACAGAAACTTTTTCTTTTAATGACAGAAATTTAATGAATTTTTTCACCAAGTTCTTTTCTTGCCAATGTTTTTACTTTGTTTTTTGATTCTTCTGTCATCTTCATTCAATATATTTTGCAATTTCCAACATTGTGTCCACATCACTAAATAACTTTACAGAATCATTTTATCTTTATTTCTTTTTTTTTTTACAGTAAACTTCACCCTGTTTAAGGTAGAAGGTTACATTAAGGAGTAGTTTATATGGATAGGAGGGTGAGTTAACGGTTAACTCTAGACTTGAACAGATTAAGATTCTCGTGATTGGGGAAACATCCTCTTGGGAGTCAGATCCACAGAGCAGTGGTTTGTGAGAAGAGGCTGTTTGAGTGGAACTTACTTCTCACTAATGGAATGTGGGTGCTTTGCTATTATGTAATTGATATGATGGGTCCTTGCTGTGAAAAGTAGACCAGGCAGAACCAAGGAATGTAGTTTCTATGTAGTAGCGATAGGAGCAGTAAGAGGCTCACTGCATCCCACCTGTGAGAGAAAGGTTGGATGATGAAAAATAATTCTTCTCCAAGAAGGGCTTGGAGATAATTTTTTCACTCTATTAAGACTGGAAAGTAAGGACTGGTCAGCTCTCACTTTCTTATAAAGGTAGAGGATAGAATGAGGAAACAGTTACTTACTGGAGTGGTACAGGGAGACGATCATTTTACCTGCATCTTTAGCGATGGATCAATATTTAAGAGTTCCACTTGAGGTTGGGTGTGAGTTTGAGGCTCAATATTCCCTCAAGACACAGAGCCTCTTCTAGTGGACATTCATTGTGATGTGTGATAGTTTGGGATTTGATCAGCACTGATGGAATTTGACCTGATATCTTTCTTGCAGTGGTTCATGAGAAGAAGCTGTTCAAGTGGAAATTACTTCTTGCCAATGGAATACAGCGGGAATCTGGGTGGTTTGCTATGAGGTACGAATATTTAGATAAAGAAAATAAATAGATTTCATTAATTATTATAAATATATTTATTTATATGATAAGTATGATCAACCTTTGAGTTGCATGATAAAATCTCACACCATCAAGTAAGTGAATGCAAATATTTACAATAAAAAGAGATATTAAAATATAAAATTGACAAGGTATATTTATCATATAAATATATCCTGAAAATGTCAGTATTTGTTGGTTTAGTACCAATTCTATTGTGAGAACATTGAACAGTTTAATAAAATCTAACATGGTGAATGAATTTTTCATTTTCATAGAATGTCAATTTTAAGATCAAGTTTAAAAAAAATAGCAGACACATCATTCAAAATGAAGTTGTTTATATAATATGAAAATATCAAAATGATTGCCTTATGATAAAGTAACAAATTAGTATTTATCCTCTATGTTATCAATTATTAATAAGCCAGGCTCAGTCTTAAGTAAGATTGAATTTCATTTCTAATCCACATGTTATAAAACTAAAAAATTGACAGACATTGCTGACAGTTTATTGATAAAGAACTTTGAAGATTCCATACTTCAAGTTATAATTTAAAAGCTAAGAATTTGAACATCATTAACCATCAACACAAATCTACTTTTATAAGAGCCAGATAAGGCTGAAAATGGAGTGCTGATGTTATATTTGGGTGGGATCTGCCTAGTTCTCACTTTCTAGTGTTGATAGAGTTCCAAAGTGTCTGTGAGTTCTTGTTGGAGAAGAATTATTTTCCACCCTCTAATCTCTCAATCACAATCAGGATAAGGTGAGCCTCTCACCACTCTATCGCTATTTCCATGGAAAGTGCTCAGCAAACTATATTCCTTGGTTCCACCCAGTCTAACCTTTATGTCTAAGACCCGCCCTGCCACCTACATTGTAGCAAACCACCCACATTCCCTTCATATTCCATTGGCAAGAAGTAAGTTGCACTCAAACAGCTTCTTCTTGTGAGCCAACTCCCAAGAGGATGTTTCCCCAATTACTACAATCTTAATCTGTTCAATTCTAGAGTAAAATGTTATCTTCTACTTACTATATAAACTACTCCTTAACATAAACTTCTGCTTCAAGTGACCTCAGGTGAAGCTTACTGTAAAAAAAATTTAAAAAATAAATAAATAAAAATTTACTTTAGTTCAGAGCCAGTTTGTACCTGATATCAATATATATATATATGTGTGTGTGTGTGTGTGTGTGTGTGTGTGTGTGTGTGTGTGTGTGCAGATATGTAGAAAAATAGGAAAGAACATGTTAGGTAAATAATCCGGAGTTCCTTAGTATTTTTGTTTTTATTTAAAAAAAAACAGTGCTCCATACAGAAGCAGAGCTTAAATTATAATTGTTTTTTTTTAAAATTATAATCATTTTTTTAAAAGGAGGAATCATATTTAAAAAAAAAATAATCATATATATATATATATATATATATATATATATATATATATATATATATAGAAGAATCAAAGTTAAAGTTTAAAATAAGTGAAAAGCTGAAAATAGAAAATAAACTAAGGGTTTAATACCAAAGTCAACAGAGCCTAAACATAATAAAATAATATTATCAGTAACAAAATCTGCAACTCGGAGTTTCATGTAACAATACCCATCAGAGTTTTCATGTAACAATAGCCATCTCTGATTAGCTGATTTTGATATTGATAATATGTATATATATATATATATATATATATATATATACCAGGTGGAAAAGCAAAATTGTCCAAATTGTGGAAAAGCAAAATTGTCCATTTGTTAGATTAAGATCTGAACTGTTATATCTTAGAAATGATTAAAAATATCTTACTGGAATTCTCTGAGGTTTTTATAACACCATTGGATTTTGAGCAATAAGAATGTATAATTACTCACCAAGCATAACAGAAGAATCATGATGAAATCGACCGTAAATAAAATGACATGTTCATCATTAATTAATCCTAGCTAAGTATAAGAAGCTCATGAAGTACTGAAATAAATTTCATATATATATATATATATATATATATATATATATATATTCCAGGGTGATTTTCCAACTTATTCAAGATGATCTTTACCCTCTCTAACTTTCTAACTTTCTGTCCTGGAGTAACAAGTGCCTCACAGGTTTCACATATAATTTCATTTTCAAGTCTTTTTGCATTGCTCTTTAGACTGTCATAGCTGAAACTCTTCTCTCACAGGCCAAATGTCTTATGGATTGAGTTGGATCTTTTCTTTAACTCTAAGTTGAAATGATGATACCTCTTCCTGTTGCGACATCCTGATCCAGTTTTCCCCTCTACTGTTCCCTCTTTCTTAAACTCTTCGCCATTCTCTTGATAGTTCTTGAATGAACTTTGAAGAGGGAAGCCAGAGTATGAATGTTGGTACCATTACTGAAGGCCTGAATGATCTTTTTTCCTCTCAGTATTGCTCAATTGGGAAGAGTAGAGATGGCGCAAAACAATTTTAAACTGCTTACTTCCTAGCTGAATAACTCAAAAGGGTTTTTCAATGATTTTTACAACAAATGGTGTCAAGATGGCTAAATGTCTTATCTGAAAACCTGGAAAAAAGAAACTCAATTATTTTTTAGATATTAAACTTTTTGAGATGGACAATTATTCTGTTATCTGATTTGGAAAATTCTGCTGTTACACCAGGTATATATATATATATATATATATATATATATATATATATATATGCCCGATGAATAGGTAAACCATGAAACTTTAATTTGCACTACAAACGTAGGTATATGTGTATTTATTAATATACACTTCATAGCTCTATTTAACTACATTGAGCACTGTTTTGTTTTCATCATAAATTAAATTATATAAATATTTATTTGCTTATCTCTGTATGCACACTATCGTACACATATACAGTTGCTAATATCTCATTATTTTGTTTATATTCACACTTATATCTATCTATCTATCTATCTATCTATCTATATATATATATATATATATATATATATATATAAATGGGCATTGAAGTCAATACCCAAAGGTAACAGTCTGTTTCAAGCTAAATGCAACCATCAGGCCATGTGCATTGTGTTTTTGCTCAACATTTTATATATACTACACAGTGATACATTGTGGGTAATCTATTCTAATGGTTATTTTGGTAGTCATGGTTTGTTAATTTGTTTGCATTAATTTATTTTGCCTGTTCATTTTATTTATTTTTTGTTTATTTTTGTTTGTTTTCAGTATTCAATTTTTAAGTAATGTAGTAAAAATTTGTTTTTGTGTCTAAATTTTGAGATGAGTTCTAATCATTTCTTTAGTAGTTTGTTTTGGTCTGAGAAGGTAATTTATAGCTATTTTTTTCATCCAAGCATAGTTTACAATTTTTTGATTGATTGTTGCAGGTTGATGTTCTTTTCCTTATTTTCCATGATATTTTTGGTGTGATTTGTTTTTTGTCTTTAATCTCCCAGATATGTTTAAAAAGCATTGTGCTGTTTGCATATTTACTGTTTGTAAAGGATGTTTTGTGTACATAGTTTCTTTGTTTTCAGAGTGCTTCAGTTATTTCTATGTATATTTTTTCTTTTTATTTGCCGATTTTACAATGGCTTGGTATATTACATTGTTTAGCAAGCAATTGCTGTTTAAGGAAAATTCATTCTTTATTCTGCAGTTACACATGGGTTTAATTTGTTCAGGTGGTTTGTTGATAGTTTTTCTGTTGTGTTTTTTATTTGTGCCAGGTTCCCAGTGACTGATTTTTACTGTGTTTTTATTGAATATCTTGTGGAGAGTGCTTGATGCAGGGAAGTGTTGTGTATGAATTTGAAGAATATTTTTTATTCATTTTTTTTATGTTTTTGTTGTATGGTGGGTTGAACCATATGATGTTTCTCTTCCGGTTGGCTTTTTTTGTGCTGTGTGGTGTGTGTGTCAGTGTTTCCAGGAATCCACTATCTTTTAGGGCTGTTTCATATTCTTTCTTTGCTTCATTGAATATGGTTTAATTGGAAGAATTATCAGAAAGCCTGCATTTGATTATGATATCTGTTTGATTTATATGTACCTTTTCTTAGGTTGAAAGTAACGTCTAGAAAGTCTACCTTGTTTAGGTTAGTTTTTATATCTATATCAAATCCCATATTTTTAAAAATCTTTATGATTGCATTTCTAGTTTCTAAACTGTAAGAAACAAAACACAGACAAAACGAAAAAAAACAATCGTAAAGAGTAGCATTTTTTATATCAAAATTTGTGCTCAATCTCATTATTGTGAACAACTAAAAACATTCATACTGCTTGAAAATAATCAACCAGCACCACAATGTCTAGCCAAAAGAAAAAAAAGTTACCTAAGTTGATATGTAAAAGTGGTCAATACACTAAGTAAAGCAAAATTCAAATACCTAAAGTCCCAGAAACTATCTACCTAGGTTTCACCTACTGGATCATCAGAATAATTCTGAATTTTTTATTATCCTGATGATCCAGTAGATGAAAACCTAGGTAGATAGGTTCTGGCTTTTTAGGTATTCTCTCTCTCCTCTCTCTCTCTCTCTCTCTCTCTCTCTATATATATATATATATATATATATATATATATATATATATATATATTCACCCTTGAAAGTGAAGTCTGAAGATCCAGAGAAAAAGAAACTCTCTAGTGAAATAAATTATAACTAATGGAGCCTTAAAGTGTTCTGTTTTTTCTTTAAATTACACACACAAACACACATGTATGTATATATGTTTGTGTATCTCTGTGTGTATGTGAGATCTGTTTGGAAAGTATCCAGTCATCTTTTTGAATATCTGAAGAATCAGTTGCATAACCTTGATGTAACTTAGCAACCAGTCAGAATGGAGTTTATTATGGATGCATGAACAGACACTCTCCCATGGGATTACTCAATCAGCACTGAGTAAACTTGTGTATTATGTGGTTATTGCATTCACAGTGAATATGCATATTTTGCTTACAAATTGGTTATCCATTCACAGAAACTACTTGAATAATAAAGATGACTTCTGGAGATGATTTGTTGAGAGAAGCCAAGATGAAATTTTGCTATTGGCACTTCAAACTTGACTTTGAATCCATTTGAAGTCATTCACATGATGGAAAGCCTCCAACTAACAGAATATTCAAAAATGTGCAGGCTGTAATCAAAAGAAATTGGCAATTCCATACACATTAGAAGATCCAGGGATATTGTAGAGTGTGCAGAAAATATCCAGACTTTTTTAATTTAAGCTTGACTACCATTCTTCATGTCTTGTGTAGAGGTTTTAGCAAAAAAAACATAAAACAAGATCTCAACTACCACTGCCCCAAATGTGGCTCCCTGCAATGCTTAACTTTCTTCAAAGATAAAATTGCTATTGAAAGGGAAGAGATTTGAGACTAGGAACAAGATTAAGGAGATTGCAATAAGGTAGCTGATGGTGATCCTGAAAGAGGATTTTGTAAACAGTTTCAAAAAGAACAAATTATACTGAGATGTGTGTGAGGAGAATACTCTGAAGAGGACTAAAGTACCATTTCCCTAAGTAGGCTACTTTTTTCATTAAAATTAAATGGCTGTGGAGAGGGAGAGGGGGTAGATAAAAGGACTGAGAGAGTGTGAGGGAGAGAGGGTAGATAAAAGGACTGAGAGAGTGTGAGGGAGAGAGGGTAGATAAAAGAACTGAGAGAGTGTGAGGGAGAGAAAGAGAGAAAGTGAAAGATAAATGATGGCAATGATAAAAATTCTTGTTTTTTTTTTTGAAAATTTGACAAGATGTTATTTCCCTCAAGAAGTGACAGAAGATAATGAAAAAAACTCCCTTCAACAATGATTCAAGGAAAATTTTCAAGAATTTATTTTCAGTAGTGATTCCAATGCTTACTAAGTACACTACTATGTTGACCTTGAGCCAGACTAAACTAAAACTGATGTTTTGCTAAGAGTAATATTTGGCAAGCTTATCTAACAAACCAAATCTCTAATGTAGTATGGGTGCTCCTCTAATCTGAACTTAGGCCAAACTAAGCAAAATTTAGATACTGTCTATGAAGCCATTGCATTGTGGAACAATAATTACCATGTGAATCTCTCAAATCTGCTCTTTTTGGGAGTTTACTGTATTACACTTATTAGCAATATTGTCTCATAATCATTTCGTGAGACTACAATATTTTTTACTGTTCATATCAAACTCTGCTTTTATCCTCTGCATGAATATATATATATTTCTAAAGAAATAACAGATTTTATTTTATTAATCTGATATATTTTTATTACTTTAAGTGTTATTTTTAATGGGTAACCATATTTGAATAGATGCTCCATTTATATAAATGGGTATCCACTAAAAATAATGTTTAAAGTCATAAAAATATGACGGATTAATAAACGAAAATATAAAATTCATCGATTCTTTAGAAATATATATATATAATTTTATAATATATATATGTCTGAGATGAGGAATTGTAATTATTTACATTGTTCAGACAGTTGTCCTCATCTTTATTTCCATATTCACAACATTTCAATTATTTTGCACTTTGGTCTTCTTCAGGTAATTGGAATTTCAAACCGAACCCTTTATTTCATCCACCAGAATAGAGTGTTCTAGTTCCATCTCTTAGTTATCTTCCTTTAACTCAACTCTCCAAATTTTCGTTCACCATTAATGTAGCCAGGTATTGAACTTACAAGTCTTTGGATCAAGTCACTAGATCCAACCAATGCTTTTATCCACTGGACCATGTGTCCTAGAAGACATCAGTGCATGAATTTTGGGGACTTATAAACTTAATATCTCACTAACCATTTTACCAGAGCTCATATTGCAATTTTGTTCTTATTATTGCTTTTCTCTAGCATTCTGTATTACTGGTTCCTATATTGTAATGATTTCTAAGCTTGGCTGGCTTAGAAGATTTTTGTTGCCTAGTATATGTGCTGATTCCTTAAGCTTTCATATTTTCCAGTGATGTTCTCTATCTGTTATCTCAACCTCATCCCACAGGGGGCAGTGATCTGCCTTTTCCCTCCATATGTGGTCAGGTACACCTGATTTTTCTATTTCTCCTTGTGTTCCAGCTTTACAATGTTCTTGCAGTCTTACCTTAAGGGGGCAGCCTGTTTCTCCTTTATATTTCTTACCACAGCTGTACAGGATGGCATACACACAGTCCTTAGTCATGTTTTCCTTTATGATGTGGGGGGGCTTACTCTGAGTAAGCACCCCCCCCCCCCGATCATAGATGTGTCTGCAAAATGTCAAACCACTTTTAAAGGTCATCCTGATGTTATATGGACCACAGATCTTTTGTATTTTTTTTCCAATAATCCCTTCACAGAGGGTAGGGAGACTGAAGCTGTTGTCTGAGTGTTGTTACCCTCTTATACCTTTCTGTCCTAGTTTGTCAGAACTGCTGCCATGTACTCAGGGTAGTTGTTACATTGTAGGGTATTGCTTATACTGACCATTTCTTGTTCATATGTCTCTGGGTCGCCGCTTAGGACTTTTGTTTGATGTTGTAAGCCATGCATGATCCCTTTTTTACACTGTATGGGTGGTGGGAGTTGAAGTTCAGTTACTGTCCAGTGAATGTTGGCTTGCAGTATACGGATGTCTTGAATCCATGCTCTGTTTGAGATATTACTACATCCAGGAAGACAAGTTTGTTATCATTTTCTTGCTCCATTGTGAACTGTATAGATGATTTTATTGAGTTCACATGGTTCAGTAGTAACTGGACCTCTTCTTGGTGTGGCCAGAGTATGAAGGTGTCATCTACATATCTCAGCCATAGGGTTGGTTTTAGTGATGTGGATTTTAATGCCATTTCTTTGAAGTATTCCATGTATATGTTTGCCATTGCTGGTGATAATGGCAAGCCCATTGCTAAGCTTTCATCCTGTTGATATATGTCTCATCCCATTTCATCTACTACCTGTATATTTGAGAAAACTTATTAAAGAAAATGTATCTTCCTGTGTCCCCCCCTGCTTTTTTTTTTATTACTTCAAACATTATTTTTAGAGAATACCCATATTTGAGTAGTCAAGTGTGCAGGCTGATAGACAAAATAAAATACTAAAATAAACAAACTAAAAAAAAAATCCATTAATTTTTTAGAAATTGCTTTGTTTACGTTTTCAGATATAAAACTGTCCAGTTACAACTTTCAAGGAAATCTGACTGAGTGAATGTGCTTTAAAGGCAAATAGAACCTTGCATGACTGTGAAGCTCTTCATAGCTGAGCAGTAAAAGCACATTGTATCAAACTGCGATTTCTCCTGTAAAGAGGGACACAGATTCGAATCCTGTTGACGGGCACATTTTCTTTAATAAGTTTTGAACAGGAATAGAGGTTTATCCCTTGCTCCTTGTTTAGGATTGATGTTCTAGTTCTTTCTTAAGTCGTTTCCTTCTCTTCCACTTGCATTATCCCTTTTCTTCTTTGTGGCATTATCGCCTTGCTTGGGGTGAATTGATTAAAAGCAAAAAGAACTTTTCTCAAGTGTGCAAGCTGGCAGACTGAATAAAATACTGTTTAAAATAAACAGAGCATTTACTCAAATATGGATATCCACTAAAAATAATATTTGCAGAAATAAAAATGTGTTGGATAAAAAATAAAATCCACTAATTCTTTAGAAATTGCTTTGTTTACATTTCAGATATGAAACTTAGTAGATATGATTTTTGAGAAAATCTGAATGAGTGAATGTGCTTTAAAAGGAAAATAGAACCTTGTTTGATTGTGAATCTCTTTGTAGTTGAATGGTAAAAAATGTTCAGATAAAACTGCAAAGGGGGACACAAATTTGAATCCTACCAGAATGCACATTTTCTTTAATAAGTTTTATCAACTGTACAGGCTTGTAGACAAATAAAATACTGTTTAAAATAAATGGAGCACCTACTCAAATATGGGTATCCACCAAAAATAATGTTTGAAGTAATTGACAAATATATATATATTATAAAATATATATATATATATATATATATATATATATATATATATATATATATATATTTCTAAAGAATTAATGAATTTATTTTTTTTTATTTATTAATCCATCAAACTTTTATTGCTTAAAAAGTTATTTTTAGTGGATAAATAAATGGAGCATCTATTCAAATATGGGTATCTATTAAAAATAACATTTAAAAGTAATAAATATCTGTAATTTTTTCAAGTATTTTTAAGCTGACATTATTTCTTACCACTATAAACATTATTTTTTGTGGTTCCTAGTGTTTGAGTTGCAATCTGTGCTTTTTATTTTATTAAACAGTGAAATTACTAATAACATAATTAAGAAGTAAAAATAGCATGTGCTAATAAAAGAAAAGGCTCTGTGGGTGAACAGGTAGAGATGCACTTTGGCTAAAAATGTAGTTTCCCTGATGGAAAAAAGGGATGTAGGTTCAATTACTGTCAGAGGCACAATTTTTCTTCAATAGGATTTCTCAATCTTGGCTAGTTGTTATTAATTTCAGTGTTTAATAAAAAAGAAACAGGAATCAAATATGTGTGTTAGAGTAAACTCTGAATACAGTTATCTCTCTTTGCTAAGGAACTCTCTAAAACAAGGGGTAATTTAATACTTCCTTTATTTTTTTCTGCTGTATATTCAGTTTGTAAATAAATTTGTTATGTTGTAGATTTCTCATTTCATTCTCCTTTCCTATATACTTCTTGTTGCTATTATATGTCGACTTACCAATGCAACCCAACAAACTATGGACATAACTCAACAATGTTTAACAAATAAAAATAAGATTTATATAGTCATCAGAATTAATGTATGATTATAAAAATCCATTTTTAAAAAAATATCTTATCACACTAGTGACCTTGCCATTAATCTGATAAATTTCTTGTACAGTGAAATTAATAACAACTAGTCTACATCAAGAAGTCCTACTAATGGGAGGCACAGTTTTCTCTTTAGTAGGACATCTTGATCTAGTCCAGTTGTTATTAATTTCACTGTTCAAAATAAAATAATAATAGCAACTCAAACACTTATACAATCTAAAAATAGTGATTAAGAAATATATCTGTATGATATACACAAAGCATTTCTTTACATATTGTTATGATAAGCGTATTGTGGCAGAACAAAGAAATAAACAATTGTAATAACATGAAATACAACAAATGATAAATCAGTGTAGATGTCTCTTGTTGAAAAAAAGAGATAAGTGGAGTTGTAAAAGGTGTACAGCAGAAAAGGAAGTTGTGACTAAATGGGCAACGGTCTTTGGCAAGCTGTTGAGTCTAATGTTTCTTGGAAATAGGAGGTCGCTTTCTGACAAAGTCTGTGAATCTAGGCCAAGATGCCATCCAACTCCCTAAAACGTCTCTTTGATAGGCTTTTATGTCCTTCCTTAGGCTCAAATCAGCTCCAGTTTTGTTTTTGTTTCTTTAGGCAGGAGTGGGTTCTATTGGGTGGAAATTATGGATTGTATCATTTATTTTTTCTTTGAGTGTGTGAGTAAAAACCGAAGGTATGTGTGGAGCCTTGCACACTTGACAGAATTTTAGTTCAGTTTTAGTTGTTTGGGCATTCACATATGGCTTGTGTTGGAAATTAGTGTAGAATGAATCAGAAGATCTCATTTTAAGAAGAATGTAACAATATGTAATTTATTTTTCTTGATTTTTTTATTTTCCTATATCAAATCACTTTTTACATTTTCCTATCAACAAATCTCATTGATTTGTTTACAAATATTTATTTTATTTACAGTATTTTATTAACTAAGTAGTAATGTTGCCATGGTAATGAGTTTGCATTAAATTTTTAAGCTCTAACAGCTTCCAACTGTTTTTTAACATATGTAAATGCATTTAAATAATCATGTATAGTCAAGTTCATTTGAATATGTTATTTATAACAATATGATGAATTTCAAATGCACACTATCCTTCATCAGTCAGTCCCAAGTGATAATGAAAACAATGAGTAGCTTTTTAGCTTTTAAACCAAACTAAATAAGAGTAAACATTTTTTTTTTATTTACTTTTATTTTCTTATTGTGGTGGTTTGAGTTCTTTTGTGCATAGAACAATATATACTAATTTTTAAAAATATCAGATTGAATTTTTATTCAATAAAATTCTTTCAAATAACACTAGATTTTTTCTCAAAAGTTTGTTTTCAAAATAAGGGGGCATCTTATACCTTGTATTTTATATTTAAAAAAAACAATATGGTACTTTGTGAATTGCTTGCTCGAATGTTCACAATGTCAATTCATACTGAATACAACAAATCACATTGATTTTGCCTAAAATGGAAAAATTTGACCTGATAAATCAATAATATGGATTGGAAAAAGGTGGAGTGATAATATTGATGCTTCTACTTTGACTAATTTTTATACAATTACAATAATAGTAATTGTAATATTAATGTTCTAATAAACAATATCAATGGTGCTAAAACTGTATAGAAAAGAATTGCAAGTTTGTGAAAAAAAATCTCTATAAATTAAGATTTGGTAAAATTAACAAATTAGACAGATTCAAATTATAGTGGACAGCATTGTTGTGCCCTCCAGATTTAACCTCCTGGACTATTGACCCATATGATCATAACAACAAAGATGGGGATAAAAATCTGATTGTAAATAATATAATTAAATAATAATGTCCCATCCTAGAAATTCAAAAAGTGTCTATCATATTTTTCTTTCCCCACCACCTCTTACATCTACTACACTTTGCTAGCTTTCTAAAAAGGTGCAGTGTATATTGTAGTTTCACCTATCAAATTGTTCACAATCCTCCCCAGTCTTTTGAACAGGAGTAGAGGTATATCCCTTGTCTCCTGTTTAGGATTAGGTTTCCAGTTCCTTCTAAAATCTACTTCAACTCTATGCCCCTAATGCTTTTTCTTATTTATGCTAATGCAACTCTATACAGTAATCCTCTGCCTTGAGTAGCTCTTGGGCATTATATTAGGTGAGCATTAATAAAAAAAAAAATTAAACAATTCATTTTAATAAGACGGCTTTCTATTTTTTCTATGGATTATTTCATTCCATAAATATGTCACTAAAGTAAATAAATAAATAATCCTGATTTTAATCAAGCCTTTTAACTTGAAATTTGACATTTATGTTTTTAGCCAGAGCTGGAGCCTCTACCAAGTTTTATTGTTAGTGGGTAGAACTATAACAACATAAAATATACAAATGACACCATGTTGATGGTGGATACAGATAGGAAACATCAAAACTCCTTAAAATGTATTAAAGGAAAGTGAGAAGAAAGGACTAATCATCAATTTCAGGGAGACAGAATGAAACAAAAAAACAAAGTGTGAACCACAAAATGGAGATGACAAAATTAAACAAGTACAGAAATTTAAATATCTGAAAAGTATTTTGTTATATTCCGTGCTAATAGGAATATATACTTGAAAAACATGGTTGATAAAATAAGTAAAGGTTTATTATAAAAACCGGTACAATAAGAATAAAGGTAACAGTTATACACAGGTCATCGCAAGTCAATCCAGTAGTGAGTGCTACTATTGGAAGGTCGGTAGTTCTCGCGTAAGTCTGAGTCGTACTCAACAGATCCCAGCTAGTCTCTGTAGTCTGTTGACTTACAGATACTTGTAGGTAGTTACTACCTATAGTGTAGTCACTCATGGGGGTGAGAGGTTATTCCATTACATCAGATTTTAACAAAAGACAGAAAATGTGACACCAAAATCCAAAGACACATTGGACTAGAAAAAGATGCTTTCCAAAAATTAAGCAAAGTGTTAAGAAACAGGAAGATTTCATTAGAAACAAATATATAGTAAGTGCTTTAATTAATAAATCATCCATGATAAATTTGCATGCAGATTCTTACAAGATTTCACCTTTTTTGGGAGATCTTCTGTGATCACAATGCAGGAAAAAGTGATGTAAATGAAAACAAAGGCATAAGTAAGAAAACTGAATGAGATTGGTTAGACTATATCTCGAGATACATCTAAAAAAAAAAAAATTAATTTCAGTGTTCCCACTCCTTCAGTGTTTTCTCTCAGTACATAATTATAACTGACACTCACACTTTTACCACACCCCACCCTATATGTATATAATGCCATCAATAAAAACATCATTTTAGTTAAATGAAGTATTTCTAGAGGATGAAACACAGATTTTTTTTCAGTTTGTTACTTATTTGTCTAAAATTAGAAACAAAGTGTTGAAAAACTATGTAATATTAATCCTCTTATATATGGCAGTGAATACTGAAAAATTTCCTGAAAGATAAAGAAAAAACTTGAGACACCAGAAATGTGGTTCTACAGAATGAAGCTGAGAATATCATGGATGGAGCATGTGAAAAATGAAGATGTTTTAAGGAAAATGAAAACAAAAAGGACACCTATACTTAGAATCAGAAAGAGACAACTAAAAATGTTTGGACACATAATGAGAAAAGAGGGCTTGGAGAATTTTACCCTCGCAGGACAAGGTAAGAAGGTAAGATGGACAGAGGGAAACAATAAGTAATGTACTAACATACCTAGCTTGTATAATTGGATAGAAGAACAGGGGATGGGAATGACAATAAACAAATAAACATTGATAAGGGCTACAAAGGATGGGAATTTCTACTGGCCATGTCTAGGGATATCATGTCTAGTTCTTATTTTTAGTACTGCTCAGCTATTGCTTGACCCATTTCCACTGAGTCCAAGTACACACTGGCTGATGCAGGAATTGAACTCACAATTACTATATCATCAAACTCACAAACTAACACTTTAATCCACTGTAGGTTACCCAGATCAATATACACAATGAAGGCAGAAGAGTAGAAGAGCAGTACAGCAACAAAAATGTGATAACAACAACAAAGATGAGGACAATAGTCTGCATGTAAGTAGTGAATTACACTGTTTAAAAAAATGAGATGCTTATTCAGATATGTATATCCACTAAATATTGCATTAATAACTATAAGAAATAGACACATACACGCACATACATGTTGCGGAATTGATTACTATAATTGGATAAATATTTAGTCACCATTATGTTACAGAAAACAACACTTTGGAGAGTAAATATTTACAGGCTCCTGGAAAATTTATCACACAAACAATATTGGCAGACTCAATATGAGTCCAGGTTAAAAATGAGCAACATAAAACAATATAAAACAAACAACATCCGATCTCATGTATTGAAAAAAGGAATTAGGATTACAATAAAAGAAGAAAATACTTAAAGATTAGTTTCATAGAAAACATTTAAACTAGAGAATGTGCTTTTTTGTATATGTGTGAAATTATGTAGACCTACATGATAGACACATGTGTGTAAGAGTATAAAAGTCAAGAAAGAAAAGTAAAACAATGAAAATGAACATATCCCAGTAGGGGAAACACTTTTTTCTAATGTATGACTACATCTTATAGCTGTAAAAGAGAAAAACTATATAGAAAAATGTATGCTTTTTCAAAGCCTTAAGAAGCACTCCCAGGGATATTTTTTTTAACAAAGTCCAGTGGGATACCTCACACACACATAAATCATGAGTGTGCACTAAAAAGTTTTCTTCTGACACACTTCTCTCTCCAAAATTAGTATTCTGATATTTGGACTTTGAAATACTAATAAAAAGAATTGAAATACTAATCTACAAAAGTAGTTTGAGCCAAAAACTTTTCCAAAACCTCTTGTGTATAAAAAAGGAAAAAAATGAAGAAAAGGACAAACACCCTTCATGTACGCACATCTGCACACAAATGCAAATGTACATCTACACAAGCAGGCATATGGCTGCATGTGTGCAAACACAAATGATATGTAAAAAAACTTAAACCAATGATAAGTGCATAAAAAGAAAAATTGAAAAATATAAGCCATCAATTGCTGAAATATATATATATATATATATATATATATATATATAGATGTATGTATATATAAATAAAAAGAAAGAACAGTATTTGGTCCTAAGTCTTTATTTTCAACAGAAATTAAAGCAAATATTTGAACATTAGAATGGCTCATGATCAGACATAATAGACATTCATTGTCTGTTATATTTAACAATATATGTTTAAATAATGATCTGCTGCTACAATACATTAAATATATATATATATATATATATATATATATATATATATATATATATATATAATTAAAATGATATCTTAAATTTTCCCATATCTTAACAAAAGATTTACAGTATTTCAAACTTGACCAAATAATTAGAAAAATATTCAACAAGAACTCACTTCATGCTAGGCATTGACCCCCTTCCCAATCTACACACACTCTTAACATCATTCAGCATACATGATTCACCACCTCACCTGCAATAAACATCGATGTCAAGTCTGTAGACATATCGTCACTGGTAGCAATTTCACACCCCTTGGCACTCACGTAGTATTCAGACCATTGGCTCTGAATTGTGACAGTTCAAATCTTACATGTTTGCTTTCTGCCACAAATGCAAAAAAGGAAATTATGTTGGAGAAACTGGAACAACTTCAGTTTAATAACCATATAAAAACCATCAGGGACAACAACCACAATTTCTCTATCTCAGCACACTTCAACCAACTATTTCATAGCATTGATGACATCAGATGACTGCTTTTAGTGTCTTCAGTCGGCATAAAAGATACAGATCAGAGTTGAAATTTATTTTCAAAATAAATTCACATATTGAGGGATTAAACAGGGATTTGAGTTTACTCAGAGAGTATAATTTCCACAGGGAGACATCTAACCAACAACACACATCGGAAGAGTAAATCCCAGTTCTTTGTTTATTCCTTGTGTCATTCTGATATTAAACTCATTCACTTCCTGCTTCAATTTAGTCAAAAGTTTAATAATATATAATAGATATCAATTTTAGTGACAATATTGGTATCACTTTGTTAGCTTTTTATTCTTCAAATTTTATTAACCAGCTTATTAAATATATATATATATATATATATATATATATATATATATATATATATATATATGAAAAAAAAAGACAAAAGGAAAACTTATCTTAGCTAATACATTTTGTACTCTGAGGAATTTTATCAAGTTAAATGTAAAGATTTTATTTTACAAGTATTTATATACAAGAGCAAAAATTTTATTGGTTTTTCAAAATTTTTTATATAGAGGTGCTTATGAATATTCATCAGGTTGGTGGAAAAGTCAGGCAAGTTCATGGGTGTAGGGTTATACAGTTCAATTCCTAATAAACAATAATGAGTAGAAGATATTTTCTTCTTTATGTTTTTTTAATCTGTATCACCCCACACAATCTACTAAAACAAGGTTGTGGAAAAATTAGGAACAGAAACATTAAAAATGAGTGAAAATAGAAAAGAGTAATTAGGAGGACAGTGAATAGTGATTGGCATTGCATTTAAATTTTTGCAGATTAAAGTTGACTGGAAAGAATAGAGCTGGAAAGGAGTTCAATGAGTGAGAAGTGTGAGAAAAGAAACTGTTAGCATAGAACTTACAGCTACATCTAGCCAGCTCAACTTTAAATTAATGAGATTTTGACACCAGTCTAGTACCAGTCTAAATTTGAAAGAGAAATTACCATGAAAGTATTTATAGAAAAGGCACAGATAGGCAACCCTATGGTGGTGGAAAAGTGATTGAAGCTTAGTGGTTAGATCAGGACCAGTAATATTGCTGATTGTTCTTTGGATCTTATCAAGGAGTTCAAGGTAAATAGCAGGGACATCAGACCCTATGTGGCAGCAATATTCTAAGTATAGATGAATGGTAGACTTAAAGCTATATAAGATTGATTCTGGAGAGAAAAATTGTCTTGCATGACACAGTGATCCAACTTTCTTAGCAGCTGACCTAGCAATGGATTTAATATAATCTTTCCATTTCATGTCCACTAAGAATGTTAATCTGAGAAGGTGCAATGAGTCACTTTTCTCGAGTTTTAGCATGAGCCATGCTGATTGAAGGCAGCAAGGAGTCACTCAGATGATTAATGGAGAGAAGTTTAATTTTTTAATGATGGACATCAGGTTGTTTTGGACATCAACTGCCATTTTGACCTTGTTGGACTGATCAGCTTTATTATCAAGGCAGAAAATGGTTGTGTCAGAATAGATGCCAAGTTGTGAGCTGGAAGGTTATTACTTAAGATTAAAAACATCATAGGACTAAGGATGGAATCCTGGGGGACACTGTGTTAGTACAAAAGGAAGTAGATGAGTGGTCATTCAGGATAACTTTCATTTCATGATTTCATAGGAAAGACAGATTCAACTCAAAAAGTGCCTGGAGATATTGTAAGTTTTCATCTTGTGAAGACATAAATGCCAGACCCAGTGAAAGACTTTTGAGATGTCCAATGCTACAGCCCAGGCTTCACTGTTTTTATCTAGAGCATGATAGACTCTTTCCACAATTATTGTTAGTACATCAGCAGTTGAAACATATTGATTGTCTGAGAAAAGGCCCTGCAATGAGAGATGATGTACCAATTCAGCATTGATTAGGACCTCTAGGAGTTTCCCAAAAAGAGACTAATAGGCCAATAGTTGGAAGTGTTGGATGGATGTTGAAAACTGGAACAACAAAATGATGACTTCTAGCAGGCAGGAAAGCAGGAGGCAGTGAGGCATTTATTATACAGTTTAGAGAGAACAGGAGCCAGTTTGGGAACACACTACTTAATGACTTTTACAGGATAATATATCTCAGGTCCACATACTTACTGGAGATCTAAGTTAGAGATGATAACAAAAACCATGGGGTTATATGCATATCATTCAACAGAGAATCAGTTCTAAGTGGAAAGTTTGGTAGGAGTACTTCAGATGAGTCAAGAGTAGAGTTTGAGAAGAATTTACAGGCAAAGCATTCAGATTTATCACCTGAGGATGATAACACTTAAAATTGATTGAAGAGGGGAGGGATAGGGACAATACACTTATTTCATATCCTATTACAGAACTGCCAATAATCATGCAAGTCAAAGTTGTTAGAGGCTATGCAGTGCCTCATTCTCTCAGCAAACAGGGTCTTAACTCCTTTGAGGACCCACTTACATTTATTATGGAAAGCAATGAATTGGTGCCTATTGTGACTAGATCTCTTACACTAGTACAGGACTGAGGTTTCACCTGGTATTTCCAAGAAGGGATAAAAGTGTCCATGCAAACTTTAGTGGCACAATTTTCAATTGGGAGGTTAAAGATATCAGTCCAAGGGGCGTCACAAAGAAAATCACAGAGTGAGTCACAATCAGCATACTGGTAATGGAAAGAGGTCTTATGTATGTATATGTATGTAAATTAATATTTAAAATTAGTATATAAATACTTGTCACAAAATAAAATCCTCACATTTGTCTTGTTAAAGTCCCTCAGAGGACATGACATGTTTGGCTAAGATAAATTTCCTTTTATCTTTTTTCATATTGTCCTTTTACAGATATACTCTATCTGAAAAGTATATATATATATATATATATATATATATATATATATATATATATATATATATATATATATATATATGTACAAATTCATAGATTCAATATTCTCTTTTTGGTTGTTCTTTTTCCTTTCTATTCATTATCTTTCTCTTTATGATTGAACTTTGGACATTGACTAAAGCAATAAGGATGGTGACTATTTATCTCATTGCTATGTGTAAATGTCCTCTGGTATCTTTATACTATGTTAGACATCAGAAGAAAATTACAAGTGTTTTGACAAGATAACACCCCAACACCACAAGACTCCATGACTTGACAAGACTTCTGACTAAGAAAGTAGGTTATTTCTTTGATAACCTATTTTCTCAGCTTGAAGGTGTAATAATTCAGACATTTGAGAGTAACAAAGAAAACATATCAATTTTTACTGCTCATTCTTCTTTTGCCTCAGAAAACATTTGCTTCTTATTTTATTTGCAACATAACTGGACTTTACAATGTTAACTGTCACTTATCCTGCTTAATATCTTTGGAAATGTAAGCAAAAAATATGTTATGATTCTCTGAGACAACATTTTGTTTGAGAATTGTCATTGTCTACTCCTAGGTTCAAATACTGATTTAATTTTCTATCTCCAACATTGATCATTTATTGAACATTATAAAATAAGAGTAAATATATATATATATATATATATATTAGGGAATATACACAATATCCAACATTGATAATACAACTCAAAGTTTCATGCAGTTCTTGTAATCCTCAGGGGCATATGTTCTGACCATTATGTAGTTCACACTCTTGTGGGGATGATTCAAAATTGTGTGTTAAAACTTGTTTATTTAGTTATTGTTGCATAAAATATTAGGATTACTTATTAATAATTTATATTGTTCAAATTCTTAAGTTCGAAAGGCAAAAATTAAAAAAAAAATGAAAATATTTTTTTTTAATTATTTAAATTTAAATTTGGATTCAAGAGTATACAATGGCTGACGTCTGATGCTAACCTCCAGGAAAGTGGTTTACTGTGCTTTCTTAGTCTCACATTTTCCCCTAGCCTGGAGTAGAATCAGTTAGTAAGTATGCTGCTAGGAAAATTGG
>CAHIKZ030000187.1:0-295000 GCA_903632075.3 Acanthosepion pharaonis | reverse complement strand
CTATTTATTTCCTGCTAGAAGAAGGTTCAACTACAAGAAAATGGCGAACTCAAATTGAGTCCAACCGAAGATGAAAGGAAAACAAACAAGACCAATACATATATATCAACAAACATATGTATTAAACAACACAATTTTACAATGGACATAGACAATAACATTTGCATGTGTGTGAACATTTGTGTTCATTCTTTGGTGAATGTTTCTACATACGTGTATGTGTGTATAATGTTCATGGCATCTCCCACAAATGGGAAATGCTATCTTTTGAGAGAGCTCACATTGTAGAGGTGTTCACTGAAATGAAGAAGTGAAAAAGAGAACGAGAAGTTTGCCCAGTATTTATAGTGTAGGGAGAACAACCCCTAGTGAACAATTAGGGAATTAAGGAGGAGCTAACTCCGACAGATGCTATGGACAAAATCTGCAGGCAAAATAAAAAAAATCAGCAGGAAAAAAAATTCCAAATCGTCAGTGATGTATTTCAAAATTTTCAGACTTAGTGGAATGAGTCATATTAGTTCTCAAAGTGACCACTTGGTGACGGTGACAGGCTTTTCAATTGTAAACAAGAGGGTATACAGTATATAAATTATGATACATTAGCATGTGCGTGAGAAAGTATCTGTGAGAAATCTATTATTTTTGTTATTTTGATTAATATATCTATATTAAGTATATATTTATTTATGCCATATACACATGTTTATAGTATTTACATTATGATCATAACTAGTGGTAGTTATTATAGCAGTTTTATAACTTAAAAATAATCCCTTCCCATCTACTGACAATTGGCTTAGATAGACCACCCCATACCCCTATTAGTCCACATATATATAAACTGGGATCAAAAACATATATATAAACTGGGATCAAAAATAGATCAAATATGATTTGTAATCGGCCAGAATGAGAGAATAAGGAACAAATAGGAAATGACTATAAATCTAACATGTTTTACTTTTATTAAAATTTCACCCAATTCTACTATTTTTCATTTTTGACAAGACAAGTACATGTGAGGTCTACTTAACCAATGAAAAATGGACAACACAAAAATTAATTATTGATAAAATTTGATGGAAAAGTTATAATCTGTAGTGAGTGCAAAATAATAACTCCTTTCACTCATTCTCTTTAAATTCAAAGGATTGAGGAAGAAGAAGGAAATAAATTTGCAAGCCTATGTGAAAGTGTTTTTGGACCAATGAAAACCTTGCCTTCAGAGAAATTAGCCAGTCAGCCAAGAAGAAGAAGAAAAGAAAGTAGCAAGTCTACGCAAAATTCTTTTTAATATAAAATGTGGAGAAAAATTGAATTAATCAGAGGAGAGTGTCTGAAGACATGTGACAGGTTTTGTTTCAGTTCCTCATGACCAGCACTGAAGTAATCACAGGTGAAAAATTAATCACCAATTATATTATCAGCCTCTAACCAGCATATGATACATCAAAGAATTTTCTCTCAAAAATCCAAGAAAGCTAAGTATTTCAAACTATCTCTCTTGTCTTCTTTTGAATGTTTGCAAACCATATATCCCTTCTCTCATTTTTTAATATTATTTTGTGTCAGATCATTTAATCTGTTGTATGAACATTTTCTGTTCATGACAATACGTTAAAACTATAGACTTCAACAATTCTGATTTATATTCATGAAATGAACTACAGATACTACTTCAAGTGTGTAAATTCATGAATAAGTTTTTTATCTTGTTTTGTTAAAATTACGTGTGTGTTTTCTCATCATTATTATCCTTTATTAATCTTCTTAGCATGGGTAAATCAACTGTTCATTTTAACCCCTAAGCCCCACACCACTATAAATCTTTGGAAAATTTTAAAAATTCTGTTCAGTGTATCATATATAGAATTAAATCTAAATAATAGAAGGGAACAAAGAATAAAATGGCTAAAAGAATTTGCACATGTACTATGTTCAAATAATTTGATCAGCAGGCCAAGCATAGACATTAATAACATATGTTAGCTACTAATAAAGAAGAACAAATAACAACATTAAGGTTTCTAAATTATGACCCCAAATTTGGAGCACTGTTGAAATTCATTGAGTTCATTGGAAGGCCACAGGTTCAATCAGTTCCAGGAAATTTCTTATGCATTTATTAACATGTTTATTTATTAATATATTTATTAACAAATAAATCACTAAATAACTTCTAACCCTTTGTACTAGACTATGTAGGAATATGAAACCAAAACAAATAATTAATAAAGGAATTAAAAGTTAATAAAATTACTTTAAAATATAGGCAAGAATGGTTATAAAAAATATTTGCATAAATATGAAAATTTCCATCATGTCTCAGAACAGGTACTTTTCCACCAATTGAAACAGAAATAACATTTTCTCTCTCTTCATCTTCAACAGCTAAATGAAGCAGATGTCCATGGACAGCACTCTGATAGGATATGTTGCTACCAAACTAGATTAGCAAAAACATTTTATCTCTGTATACGTTTATGTTATTTAAAATGTACAATTTTCTCTGAAGTCTATATGAAAGCTATTTTTCATTTTTTGTTTTTCATTTATTGTGCTGTATCTTTTATATGATTTGTTTGTAATTTATATCTTTCCATTGTGGGGCTAATGATGTCTTTTTAACTCCCAAACAAAATTATATATATATATATATATATATATATATATATATGGAAAAGGCTGACATAATCAGAACAACACACAACAAACAAAAATTAAACAACTTATAATTTGTAACAGATAACAACTAGAATTCTTAAAAAAAAATTATATTTTATATTTAATTATAATTATATTTATTTATTTTTATATTCATTAATTTAACATTTAATGAGATATCTGTGTTTGACATTTTTTTTAGAATATTTTTTTTGCAAAGTCAAATTTGGTACAGGCATACTCTTAAATCTATTTTCAAGGATTCTAGTTTGGTGATCAATTTGTGTTGAAATATTTCTATTGCTTTTTTTGTAATATTTGGAAATTCATTAAGGGATAACCAAAATAATATAATATGTTTTTGAATATTTCAATTGAAATCCTCTGTCATTTAATCAATTTAAAGAGGTTTTAATTTTGATATGTACACTTATTGTGTTTTAGACTTCTTTCAAAAATAGTTTCATTAATGAGTTTTAAGAATTTTTGTGGCACACTTACGATCCTCTAACTGGTGTAATGAGTAAAGCTTATCCTTCTAGAGTATACATTCATGCACAATTTCTGCATCTATTACAGGTATATTTATGCTTAAGTCCCAGAGTTAAATTAAATAAATAATATCAGGTGTGTGTAATATAACTGTAAACATCAGAGCAGAAAAAACAAGGATTTCCATAATTTTGTGAACATATAACAAGGTGGTGTAATGGTTAACAAGCTTATCTCCCTAGAACAATTATGACTGAGTAGTTAGTTCAATCCTCATTGGGTACCCCTACTTTTGGCCTTGTGCCACATCTAAGCTATGCTTGGAAAATCACTACATACACTGTAGATCAAGCTCCCACTTTATACACAATCCAATTGCTTTCACTTTAGAAGCTAATTTTTGTCAAAAAGGAAAAATTACCAGAAATACCAGTCATATACAATCAAAGTAAATTAAAGTCCATCAGAAAAATACATTTTCCTAAAAAAAACCCTGTTTTAGGTTCACAAAGCCTCTATAACAAATCTTGTTTTGTGCTGCTCCAGAAAGTATGTGACTCTCCCGCCGTGTTCTATCATTACAAGAGTTATATCAGACTGTAGGTCGAGATAAAGTCATGTGGGTCTTGTGATGGCTGCTTTATGATGTTACTTCATAAAGTGATGAAAGTGGTTACCCAGACAGTCAGTTTCCAGGAGTCAAACCAACCAGTAGTTTTTTATTTTTGCCCTGTCACCTCAACCCAGGTTGAGACTAAATCTACTCCTCACCATCAGCTTACAATTCCATGGTACCATTTTCCTATGGAAATATATGTTCACCAGATATAGAAACTATCTCTGGCTCACAGTCCTCAATTCGGGAAAAACCCATGACTCGCCATTTCTTTGTTTGAGGGGAATATGTTCTTGCTAGTGACACAGAAGATAAATCCTACCTGTTTGAATCTGGAATCCTAAATATGGCTTCTCCAGAAACAATTTCTGTTGGGAAATATTACAAGTAAGACCCTATCTTTTCATTCCCTTTTGACACTGCTTGTTGTGTAGACATATGTTATAATTTCTCTGCATGGGACAAATGTAAATATGTATATATTATTTTGTGTATGTCTTAGTGGCATAAAACTCTCTCTGAGAACAAAGCATGTTTGTTATTCCTTTCCTTTCAGCTATTCCATTCCATCTGTGAAATAAGGTATTATTATATCATGGATACAATAATGATCAAAATGGTGGAACTGCAAACAGGAGAATATTCCTTTCTTTCACAGCTCACCCCTTATTTGGTGACTTACCCAATATACATTATTATTTAGTCCCCATTAAGTGTGAACCACGACACAATATTATTAGGATACCATTAAGACCAAAAATGAAATATTGCTACCATATCTAGACTGGTGCTGCCCAATCCTGAGTAAAATCTGATAGATGAATGAAAATATATAGTATTACTTAAGAATAAATATTGATACTAAATAAAATTTTATCCATATCAAGGTATTATTAAACTACCTGAGTGATACTTGGTATGCAATTGATTTGACTATGAGCCTTTTTTCCAGAAAAACTGTTTTAAGAGAAAGATTTTTAGATTTTAACCAATAGTAACATTAACTCTTCAGACAAAGAATGATGAATGTTTCCTCTTGAGACATACTTAATTTCACCATTGACATGATTCCAGAAGAATTTTCCCTGACAAATTAAACCATCAGTTAAGTTGCATATCAACTTAATTCTTAGAATGTGGCTGGTCTCACCCTGTATTCCCTGCATGGAATGTTTACATGTAATTCTTAATCATATTTAGTACTTTTTTATATACTAATGGTCACTCAATGCAAGGTCTAAGAGCCACTCAAGGTAGAGGATAAATGTGTGATTTTGCAGGTGTGTAAGAAAAAGCAAGGAATGCTGTTCAGGAAATTATATAGGAAAGATAACAGTTAACCCTGGTCAAGATTGTTGTGATTGGGAAAATATCAGTTCTACAAAACAGCAGTTCTTGAGAAGAAGTTGTCCAAGTGGAACTTACTTCTTATTAATGAAATGCAAAATAAATGAGGATGATTCATCTATCTGTACATGGCATGGTGGCTCCCAGCTGCAAAGATAGGGCTGGTGGAGTGGTGGAACCAAAGAATGTAACTTGTCAAAACACTTCCCATGGAAATAGCAATAGAGTAGCGAGAGAATTGAAATATTTTGCCTGTGGTAAAAGGGGTTGTAAAATTGAAAATAATTCATCCTCCACAAGGCTGTGTAGACACTTCTGAACTCTATTAAGACAGGCAACTCAAACCCAGATATGGCAGCAATACTCCATTTTTGTTCTGATTTGGCTTTTATAAAGTTGAAGTTGACTCAAATGTCAGATCAATGTTTTATTAAATATTATGAATCAGTTGAAACTAAGACCAAAGCCTGCGTATTTGAAATAAAACTTTTTCTAAGGAAAGGAAGCTAGGAAAATTAAAAATGAAGAATATCAGTCAACAAGACAATAAAGAAGCAGAACATATTCTATGAGATATGATATATTTTTGGCCTTAATAATACTAATGGACTATAAACCAATATGCACTGACTTATTGCACGATTAGTGTCATGGGTCCATACCTATAACTACAGAATTAACCCTTCCTAACACTATATATACTATGCCTCTCAAGAGAGAGGGACGAATTGAGTCGAGCCGATAGTAGTTCACTCCAAACCAGACTGACAGTCATACTAACACCTTCCACATCTTATATTATTATTTCGTGTAATATACCTTCGTTATTTCTACTCTTGTGTTCATGTTGTTCTTCCTTGGTCCTAACCTGGACCATAACAATTAGAAATACTTATACAGTATGTAAATATTTATAGTAATGCTCAAGTAATAACTTGAGTAGTCCTGGCTATGACAATAAACTACATCCAGCAACAAGGACTCTGATTGGGAGATTGACGGTTTTGAGAAGCATAGAACCACCTCTTAATTGCTGTTGTTCACAGGTCCATTCTAGCCCTAGGTAGTAACACCTGTTAGGGTTCCAGCTATAGGCAAATAGTGAACCCCCAAACAAAAACTAAACATAAGGAAAGTATAAAAGTACATTTAATACATTTTTATATAAAAAAAAATACAAACTCTACATATTTATACAATTATCAACAATACATTTTATCTGTAGTTGAAGGCATCTAATTGCATTCAAAATATATTTAGTTGAAGTCATATAATTGTGTTTAAAATATTTAGATTTCAGCATTAAATGACCCATATAGGTGTTGATATGCCACTAAACAAAATCAAACAACCAACATGAAAGAACTCTTTCATGACATTAATCTATATAATATCCTACAATTTCTTAAAGAAATCAAACTGTATTCCAAAATATGACTTCAATAAAACTACAACATAAAACACACATATCACTGCTTCTAGTAATCATGTCCATACAAATATATATATGCCCAAAAGCAGAGTATCATCTACCATGTATCAATTGTAAAAATAGAATAACATGCATCATATTTTATAATTTCAAAGCTCCCAAGAAAATAAAGTTTTGGCATTAAATGACCCATAAGGAGTTGATATGCCATTAAACAAACAAATCAATCAAACATAACTTGAATTTGCAAACAATAGACTGATCACACGAGAAAAACCTTCTATTTGTGTTTGAGTATTTCTAATTCAGGGTCTTGTTTGTCTTTGGTAAGTTTGTAGCAATGATTTTTGCCAAAAGAATGAGTGAGTTGAACTTCATTTCAAATAACCTGCAACTCTCATACCAGCTTATGCCAAAATTTCAATGTATCTCAATTCATACCAGCTGCAGATATTACCACTAGATAGCAAAAAGTTGATACATTAGATACAATATTCAGACTTAATTTCTTGAAACAAGAAATTGAATTCTGGCTATGTTTGTTGCATTGCTTTTTGTACAAATGCACTTGGGAAAGGGCTGAATCCCTCCAGCTGTAGATAAAATAGCAAGGCAGATTGGATTCTCTAGCTATGGTTGGCAACAAGTCTAGCAGGAAAACTCTGAATTCAAACTTAAGGAGGGCGATTTGGAAATTTTATGGCTCACTGTGCTCCATTTCTCTGTTAGCAATTTTTCAAAAAAGTGTGGCTGGTTCTACACAATCCTTTGCCACTATTACCAAATCCTATGTGTGAGTAGTCTGATGGTTCAATTATAAAATACTGGACTGTCATTTTGTATAGGACTCTCTCATTGATTTGAATATATAAGAATATATTCAAATCAATGAGAGAGTCCTATACAAAATCCATTTCATAATATTGAGCAACAGAGAATTGGTAAAATAAGAAAGCTAGGAAAGGAATGCAGAAGATTATTAGTGATTGATTGATCAAAAGATGTGCCATTCCATAGGCAGTGTGATCATTTTGTAGATAAACAGTTGGCAACTCTGACATGTTGTTTTGGTGTAAGGAATACTGTGGTATGTTTGGTGGGTCAGTCATTGTGGCTAGCAAAGTTTAATTATAAGATAGACTAGCCTTCCCCTATCCCCCCAATTTTGGCCTTGTGCTACATTTTTGTATTTTCAAAATAAATATTACTTTCCTTTATGGTACCTAAACTTTATGAATTCAAGTGCAGTACTAGATTGGCAGCAAGGTCTCATCATATTACAATTGAAATGACTAGATGTAACTGTAAGTTCTGTAGTAACAATTTCTTCTCTCACACTTTATGATACTTTGGTTCAGTTCTAAAAATACTAGACTGTCAGGCTCTTACATAAATCAATAGGAGAGTCCACTACAGAGTTAATTTCATAATATTGAGCAACAGAGAATTGGTAAAATAAGAAAGCTAGGAAAGGAATGTTGAAGATTAATAATGATTGATTGATCAAAAGATGTGCCATTTCACAGATAGGCATCGTGATAATTTTGTAGATAAACAGTTGGCAATTCTGACATCTTAATGTAAATGTTGTGAGGATCAAAAGAAAAGAAGAGATCATTTCAACAACCTAAAGAAACACTTATGATTGGTAAAAGCCAAAATGTTTGCTGTTTAGGAACAGACATAAGTGACATTAAGGAAATCGTTATTGCCATTGAAATAAATAAAATAAAACAGAAAAAAAAGATTGCTATAAAATCATGTTTAAGAGGAAATTTATTTCTTTTTAGTGAAAAGATCACTTCTTTATCCATGATAGAACCATCAATCATATTGACTATATTTCAACTTCAGCTTATGAGTGACCTCACCAAACCAGAATTCATAACCATGGCTACTGCATAAGCTCTGACAAATTGATACATCAGTGTATAGATCTCCAGAATAAGAACACAGACTAAACCGTTTCTATATTAATTCTGATATATATTGCAAGGGAAAACACTGAAGATATAGAGACATGGAAAAAGTAATTTACTAAGATGAGAATGTATAGAAAGGGCACTGATTTCTGAGTCTTCTATGATAAATTTGCATTCAGATTCTTCCAGGCTTATGACCACATCACACTGAAACATTGGTTCCCATACGATCACCAAAGTGAAGCAATGTCGATCCTGGTCAGTATCTAGATGGGTAAACACTTGGGAATACCAGGTGCTGTAAGGTTAGGTGTACAGGTGGTGTAATAGATTATGGTGGCTTGGAATTGTTCATTTGGGTTTGTTACTTATGTGAAGGTACCTTTGGGAAAGGTATGTATCCACATCTTCTCTCCCCAGCTATGGGCTAATTATTAAAACTTGTATCACCAAACTGTTATTATCGACATAAAAATTCTTACAATCTCAAACTATTTTCTGGTTTTAAATAATCTACAAAAGGTTGATAAGCTATAAAAAATGAATCACTCAATCATAACAATCAATCATAACAATCAATCAGATTTTTGTACATTTTACTTCTCTTAACAAATTTGTTGTTGTAATATGGAATATTTAAAAAGAACAGCAATAAAAATAAACAAATTAGGAAACCAAACAAGATTGGCTGAGCTGTCATGTCAAATGCTAGAAATTTCAAAATTTAGCATATATATATATATATATATATATATATATATATATATATATATATATATATATATATATATATATAGGAAAACAATGGAGTTATGGATAGTGGTGGCTCAGACTGAGGAATTGAGAGTCGAGTTCAAATTACATTCGAATCCATTACATTCACTTACATGCTAATACCCTTTGGAAAGGTATGAATGCTCTTCTTCTCCCCCCCAGCTATGGGTAAATAGCAGGACAGACTGGTTCTATAGCCTTGGATGGCAACTGGTCTACCACAGGAAGACATGGCAATGTACTACGAGAAAAAATCTGTCTCATCAGTAATGTATCGAAAGGTACATGATTACAAAAGCATGTAATACACATGGGACATAACTAAAAAAAAATATATATATGTTTATGTATATATATATATATATATATATAGAGAGAGAGAGAGAGAGACAGACAGAGTTTTGGTTGAATTAAAGTTCTAAAGATTTTTTAAAATTGTAGTCATTCATTACAATTACCATACTTGTCAGCATGTAAGAAACATTGAAATAAACAAAAAACTATGCAAATGTTACACTATACACTATGTCCAATACACTGGTATTATGAGTACCATATATATTTGTGTATAAGCCAACTTTATGTATAATACAACCCATGAATTTTTTGCATGAATTTTAACACCTCCAGAAAAAATTCACCTTTGTATAGTGCAATTGGTTAATGAAAATACATGATTTTTAACCTCTTCAAGAAAATTACCTGTGTATATTGCAATCACATTTTTTGCATAAAAAGAACTGATCATAAAACTCGCACTGTACTCAAGTATATTCAGTAAGTGACCATCTACCATGGAACAAATACATTTGACATCAATTAAAAATAAAAAGAAAATTTAGTCATTAGCAAGAGGGACAGCCAAGATGAATTATAAATCATAATTATTAATTATTATAAAATAAAACAAGTACAGAATTTAAATTCATTGGCTATATTGCCATAAATGTATTTTGGTGCTGACAGTTGTTTATCATTAAAATCCACAGACTGCAATAAGTTAACTTTTCAGTTATCATTCAAACAAAGCATCAAGAGTTTGAGATGATTTTCATCATGGTGATAATCCATTATGATGTCAGATAAGCATAAAGATAAAAATGCCAATCTTATTCAATAGTTATTAATCACCAGAAAAAATGGTTTTGATGTTTCATTCTAACATTGGGGATAATGAAGCAATTATGTACACAATAGCAAATATAAATGTGCCAAGAAATTTCCCCATGAGAAGAAATAGGAGAGAAACAAGAGAAATCATTTAAAAAAAAAAACAAAGCAAAAAACATCATATTTAAGCCTATTATCTGAGTTAGCATTTTTAAAATGATTATGATTGCAAATAATTTTTGATCAAGTGATGTTGATAAACATCAGAACGGATATATTTTTGCTGCAATTTAATTATTTCAAAGATGTGCATCTGTACATTTATAAAATTAAAAAAATATATAATCATAAAGTAATCAGCATTGGAGCTCAAAGCCATTTGACAGTTATGGTTTTAAATCCTATTTTCATTCTCGTCTAATTGGGAATAAGTTGTACAAAAATAATCTCTCTTTCATTAGAAATTTCTTAGCCAAAGCAATACAATTCTTCTGCACAAAGCATTTTATGATACTTTGACAGCCATACTGTGAATTTACATTCATAATGTTTTTTCTTGGGATTTACATTTGTCAGCAGATAAATAGAGAAGTGTAATGGACTTTTGGCAAATGTTTACTATTTAAAGTTTCCAATCCAGCTTCTTGTGAAAGCAACCCTCTTGAAAAGTAATTTTCAGACAACGAGAAAATTAGCTTACTTTCAACAGTCAATATTGTTATACTCCGTCACAATTAGATCACTTTCTAATTCATTCAGGATGCCGGCTGGATGTGAACACCCTGAAGGCAGAGAACAAAATAAAAAAAAGTTATTTTCTTCACATAGGCTTTGAGTATCACATCTGGTCTATGAAGCAGGCCCTGGCAATGAAAGCAACATTGGCCAATCATGAACATTGCTGCCAGAAAAGGAGGTGCCCCTGGGGTCTGCTAGATCAGCTTAATAGCAGGACACTCATAATGACCACAAGCAGGCCACCGACCAACATCCAGGTACTGTTGCTGCTTCTGCTACAATGGCCACTTAACCTGTATCACCCCTAAGGCCAACTATCGAGTCTTGACACCACCAGATCCTCATCATCAATGCCATCACCTTGGCAAACCTGATTCACTACAGCTTCAACACTGCCAGGCCCAAGAAGCAAACTGTTGACACCACCCAGCTAAAAGCCTTTTTTGTCACCAATGCACTCACCTCAGCAAATTAAACTCCACAAGCAAATGATTCCAACCCTGCAAGCAGCGACTCCAACTTCACAAGCAAACAATTCTACAAGGAAGCAACTCTGACTCTACAAGCATGTAACCCACTCAGGTTACCAACATTTTGTAGAAAACCAGCCAACCAGCTACACCAACCTTGTTACCTTGTCAACCCACTGCCATCACCTCAGCATAAACAACTTGCTACAGGTATTCCCTTTGCAGTCATCACCATGACTACATTTCATAAAATAGGCCTACACAGTTACCTCATTACCTCAACAACCAACACACCTTACCATGAATTAACCTACTACTGTGACCTTGATTGACCAACACAACTCTGAGCGCTACCCTTAAACTCAATCACCATCCTGACAATCATTTCACTGATTTTCTGACAATTCTGTAATACACACTATATATTAAGCAAATACTCAGTGTTCAAAAACCTAATCTTTGTTATTCCTTCCCTTTTGCAACCAAACACTTATTATAACAATATTGTAGAATATGCTGAAACTAAAAAGAAAGAATTACATAGCTGGGCTGAAAACAAAGTGTATTCTGTTGTATCAATCTCAAGTCAAAATACACATGGATTTGCACCAAAAAAAGAGACAAAAGATGGAATTAAAATAAAGGCCAGACTGGTTGCAAAAGTATTCCAAGATGAAGTGACTCACCTACTTGCTCAAAGTTGAGCCTACAAATTATCCTGATCATCAGTGTGGCTTTGAGGTGAACATTTTTTTGTTGTTTGGTGAAGTGCTGTCACTCAGTTTGTTTTAGCAAATCCTGTTTAAACATCTATTAGCAGAGTGTAGTTCATAAAAAAGACAAATGGCAAATATATGCTGAATTCCTTCTGTTTACTTGTTGTCGTGATTTAATTTAGGCTTTGTAATTGTTAAAGATTTTACTAGTATTTTAAAGTAGGATTATTAATAAATTAGAAATATTATATCTATGTTATGTTTGGTTGATGCATAAGTTTCCAGCATATATTTGACAAAACCTTTTATTCAAATAAATGGATTATTCTAAAATTTAAGCTATTATTAGAAGTGTAAAATGTAATTATAGCAAAAAGAATGGACATAATTAAAAGAGATAACAAGAGATATTAAGAGCTATAAAGGACAGGAGATTGTGGAGAGCTATGATCACCTATGTTCTGAATGGCCACAGCACATAAAAGAAGAAAAGTAAGCTTGGATAAAGGAACAGTGGAATAAGGCTTAGGGTTTGATAGCAAAAAGACAAAGTTTATTAAGTGCTACAAAGGACAGAAAATTGTGGAGAGCCATGATTGGCAATGTCCTAAAGGAACACAGCATCTAGAAGAAGAAATGAGTATAATAATAATTACTGCTTATGTTCCTCCTCCTCCTCCTCCTCCTCCTATTTTTTGAAATCACTCAGTTTTCATTCCAGTTGTAGCTGGGCCCCTCTTTTCAGTATTCTAACTGATGTTAGCATTGATGTCATCTCTGTATGGATACGGTCTTTATTTTTACTAAATGTTCACCTAATACAAGGCACAAGAGTTAATCAAGGTAGACGGTTATTAAGTGAGGTTGTTGTATGGATGTAAGAGGAAGAAGGAAGAAGTAAGTGAAGCTTATGAGGAAACATACAATAGATAATGGTTGACAGTAGACTTGATGTTAAGATTGTAGTGTAAGGGGAAGCATTCTCTTGAGAGTTTGTTCTACAAAGTAGAGTCTCTTTGGAAGCAACTCTCTGAATGGTACTTCTTTCTTATTAATGGAATACAGAGAAATTGAGGATGGGCCAATATAGCTCATTAGAACATTTTCCATAGAAATAGCAATAGAGTAGCAAGATACTTGTGTCTGCAGGAGTGGGGTTGTAGGTTGGAAAATATTTCATCACCTACCAGGTTGTCTAAATGATTTGGAACTGCAAAAAAGGAAAAAATAGTCTGCAAAAAGATATGGCAGCAATCTTTGGTCAGATCTGACTCTTGTAAAGATAGACCATGGCAGATGAAGTCAGGTACTTTCTGGAACTGTACAAGGAACCAACCCATTTTTCTGACATCTTTATTGATGGATTGTATATATGAGTACAACTTGAAGTCTCAGATAAACTTGAGGCCACGTCTCTGGTTTGTCTTTGGTTTCTTCTGTTTTATATTTTCAGATTGTCCCAAGCATGCCCATAATGATGGGTTTCATATGTCACTTTTTTAATTTATTTATTTGTCTTTTTTTTTCTTCCATTTTTTTTTTTTTTTTTACTCATTTTATATCTTCCTTTGCTGTGGTCTTCTGGAATATCTGATAAATCATTTTTTTCTTTGTTTATCATTATTCTTATTCATATTTTGATAAGTAACATGGATATATTCAAGTCAGCAGAGTGGATATAATTCAGTGACATTTTGGACAACATTTAATCTTCTTATTATGGTCTTCTGTTCTTTATTGAATTTATTTGTCCTTTGCAGTCAGAGAAATAGGCTCTTTACTAGAAAACTACAAAGAATGAATCCAGTACAGATTATCGACGGTCATTTAATAAATAATCTGATTTTCAGATCATAATATAAACTTTGAATGGTTGCTATGTCACTTGGTTATACATAGAATCATTGCCTTGGTAACAAGTAGACTTATTCCGAGATTAGACTTTACTTTAGGAGCAAAAGAATCAGTCAAACCGGTTGACCAGAAAAAGATTAAAGCAGGAATTGGATCATCCCTGAAAAGCACTAACGCTGAGACATGCCACCATCTGTCATCTTCTTTATCCCCTCAATACTGTTATCCGCAAAGAATGGTTCTAATAAGCTTTTCTTGAGATTGCATGATGTAACATTCTCATGGTATAGATTTATTTTGACTGGACGTTCGTATCAATTCTTTAAGCATACAGTATTTAATAGACACTGTATCTCTAATGCTTCAAATCTTCTTTTATGCATCATTATTCATTCAATGTTCATGGCTCTCCACAATTTCCTATGCCTTGTAACTTATAGTTTTGATGAAGTAATCCCCCCTTACTGACAGCCTATTTCCCACAAAGACACAAGACTATCGCTACTCTATCAATATTTCTATGGAAAATGTTCCGAAAAGCTACATTCCTTGGTTTCACTAGTTCAAACCTTCACACCTAAGACTTTCCATTCCATGTATACAGGAATGTCTTCATTCCATTCCTATTCTATTAGACAGCTTCTTTCCAAGAGCTGTCGATTGGTGGAATGGTCTCCCAAGAGGAGGCTTAACTGACTACTATAATCTTAATCTCTTCAAGTTTAAGGTCGGCCACTATCTATCTTACATATGATCATAATCTACAATTTTTACATCCATAAGACAACAACATTCAGTAACCCTCTACCTTGATAGGCTCTTGAGCCTTATAATGGGTGAGCAATAGCAGCAATATTCATCTCCTTACTGTCCCTCTCAATCCCTTCTCTTTCCTCCAACCTCATCAGGTATATTAGTCACTGTTTCTCTTTGCCCCTCTCGTCTTCCTACTTCAAATATTGTTTCTTAAATGAAAAAATCAAATGTGAGCCTACAAGAAATTATCAAGACAATGATAAAATCTTTTGATTCATCATCCTTACACCTGTTTGCAAAATTGGCAGTAATAATAATGAGGCTTGTCCATAAAGTATCCAGCCACTAAATATTAATTTAAAAATATCCAGAATAAGACAGTGGTGTTTTAATTTGCTTTAAAGTACTCTCCTCGAGATTTTAAGCACTTACCTCAGAGTCTCTCTTATCTTTCAAAACAGTTTTAAAATCCTCTTACAGAATTGCTGTCAGCAGCCTTGTAATTCCTATAATAGGAAGTACAAAGAAGCAGATACTAGCAATCAGAAGGCCAAAACTGGGACACGTAATGAGAAAAGAGGGCTTGGAGAATTTAACACTCGCAAAACATTTTTTTATCATTTTATCCCAAGCAAGATGATGATGCCACTAAGATGCCAGGGCACAAAAGAAAATGAGAAGAATTTAGAAAGAACTGGAAACCTAATACCAACCCTAAAGGGATAATTACCTCTAATCCTGTTCAAAACATGGAGAAGAAGAGTGAACTGGATGATAGGCAAACCTATCTACTCCTATTGATAATGAAGGCAAGAAAAACAGAAGAAAGAATAACAGAGCAATGACAAAGAGGAATGGTAAAGGAGCAAAAGTTACTTAGAGCAACAAAAGAAAGGAAGTTGTAGAGAGTCATGTCATGAAAGAATATTGTATATCAAAGAAGAAAGCCAGCTGACTTTATAAAAAATTAATTCCCTACAAAAAAATCTAATATTTTTATGCAAAATATAAGAATTTAGTTAGTAGGGATAGAATGGGAAAAGAGAACATATACCTCGGTTATCCCTAATGTTGAATAAGGTGCAACAACAGGCACAAGATTCAACCATGACACAAAATTTAAAAGAACAAATATTTATTACAGTACATAAAATGAAACAAATACAAAATATTATAAATGCAAACAGTGTTGCACCAAAATTTCCTTTTGTGTGCCTTAAACAAAATCTAAGGCTGGATAACAATCAAAATACACAAAACAAAAAAAGATTACACTTTTCGAAAATGAAAAAAAAAACTTTCAGTTGGCAAAAAATTAGATAAAGTAGAAAATACAAAAAGTGATCCCACGTAATTCAAAATTTTTTAGTCTCTCTGCAGCTGGTTGGTAACCTTGTGCCTTCTTGATGCTCTTTTCTTGATGTTAAAAGACGTCTGATCCTTGATGTTGATTTGCCTTGTCACCTTGCTGTCAAAATATCTTCTCCCCCTCATCCACTGAGTTCTATTTATTCAGAAATTTAGGCAAACAAAGGCCCACATTAGTTGTCTTAGTATATACAAAAAAAAATAATTTTCTATAAACTAGAAATAGATCATTCACTAATTTGGCAGGTTTTAACCACTGATCTGAGAAAGATATACAAATGTAACTGTGTAACAATTATTTTTACAAACCGTCTGACATGCATAAAAATACACTTCTCTCAAAAGAATGTGTACTAAAAAAACAACTTAGATGATTAAACATTAATTTAAGACTAACATTTTTAAAATAGTAAAAATAAAATTTTTATAATGTACATGTTTCAATCTTTTTTTTATTTATCTGTTTATGTGTGAATATAATTTTCTCTGTCTTTTCTTTTGTGAGTTATGTTGTTATTTCTTTTTATATCTGTAGAAAATTCCTCCATATACTGAAGCCATTTCTTTTTAAATTGTTGAATTTACTTCCCCAGCAACAAACTGTAACTCTTCCCACCCCAAGCAGTTGAATAACAGCAACCTTGTCCTTTTACTAAGCTGTATCACCCATTTGCTGCAACATTTTTCATAGATTTTTAATACATAACACACATGCCAAAACTAAAAAAATTGTAAAATTCATCTTAATCATCAATTTTTCTTTTACTGATAGAAAGATTTAGTTTGCTTGCACAGAAAGTGACTAAAACAAAACAGTAGGCAGCAAAAAACAAAATGTTGAAATCTTGCTAATATAAGGTGCTAAAATCATTATTGTTTCAGTCTTTTCTCCCCTGCCATCAAAATTTGATGTAACACAATATATATAACCACCTTTTAAAGATATTAAATCCCACTACAGGTTTGATTTTTCTTACTTGAAATTGAGCACATTTTAACACACATGATTTTAAAACCACTATTTTAGCATTTGTTTATTTCAGCATATATATTTAAATATAAAAGTGAACATAGAAGTCAACACTTGGAGGCGACAGTCTGTTTCATGCTAGAAACAGACTGTATCTAGCATAAACGAACTTCATGTTCACTTTTATATTTACACACGCACTATCTCTGATATTGAGCACATTATCCCATAAATATATCACATCTTAAGACTATATTTTTTTCATATATATATATATATATATATATATATATATATATATATATATATATATATATATATATATATATATATATATATATATATATATATATATATATATATATATATATATATATATATATATATATATATATATATATATATATATATATATATATATATATATATATATATATATATATATATATATATATATATATATATTATACAATGTCTACAAATTGTAGGCATTGTATGTTTACTTTAAAATATAGTTAATAGAATTTTTCATAAAAAATTACATTACAATTACATATCCATTATTTTATTAATATAAAATAGTCCATTTATTTAATTCTTTGTTTTTTCAACTTTAATATTGTCATGTTTTATTGCCCATTCAATACAATAAGTATTGTATTTTGGATACAAAATATATATATATATAAATGTTTTAATTACAGTAGAGGCCCCTTTAAGATAGTTCTGAAGTATACATAAAATTTTTTTTTTAAATCTTGAAATTCCTTAATATTAATCTTTTGTTAAATATATCTGTCTACTTCACAGTATCTTATATTTATATTCGTAACCAGATGCCATCTGTGCTGACGTGCCTAAAAAGTGTCAGTTTATCTAGACATGAATTAATAATCCAACTACCCCTAACTTTTAACCCAATTTTTCTATTTCAGCTTTGACCCATCTTTTGATTGGTTAATCAAGACATACCCACAAATGTGTTTTTTAATTTTAGAATCTTGGTTTTCTCCCCTCCTTTTTAACTCTCAAATGATCTATGGAATTGTTTTCTGATTTCCCAACTAAATCAATTTCATCATAAGTTACCCAATATTGCCTGATAGTGAACAATTTTTAAGATCTGAAACATGGATTTTTTTGTGTAGTGTTGTAAAATATTTTATAAAGAAATTGTCTGAGAGCCATGATTTTGTTTTCATGCTTGTGTGTCATGTTACCAGACACAGGGTCTCCCAGGAGCCACTTTCTTGACCCAGAGCAGCACTACCTCCTGTTGAGTCTGAGGCCATGTAGGAAGATGAATGGAGGCATAATGTTGTCAACACTAGTGATCACTCCAAACACTATGATGTTGACTGGATATATCAACCAACTCCTTCTGAATCCTCTGCACTGTTCTCTGATTGACACCCAAACACTCTCAAATGTTTGAATTGGAGCTGCCATTTCCAAATTTCTGGTGAAGTGAATTGCATCATGGTGCTCCTTTTCTCACAGCTGGTATCCAACTGATAATACTATACTTTGCACAGTTGAGAAAATAAAAAACAAACAACAAGCATGCACAAAATTAAAAATATAAAATGGCGACAATTTACCCATCGCATCCTGTGTGTGTGTATATATATATATATATATATATATATATATATATATATATATGTGTGTGTGTGTGTGTGTGTGTGTGTGTATATCGAAATAAACACCCCATTTTTATTTTTATTTTTATTTTATCAGTTTGTGCATTTGAGAAATCTTAATAAAGAAAAAGTAATTTCTGGCAGGGATCAAACCTGTATCCACCTATCCACCTTTGTAGGATAAACCTGCGTTTGAACCAGCATGATTTACCATTCTATTTTGGAGAGCAGGACAGTTCAGTAAGGTTCTATTTTCTGTTTTTTTAAGGGAAGTTCACTTCCAGGATATTTTTCTTGAAAGCCCTGATATGCTCAGTTTTTCAAGTGGTAAATCATGGTGCATCAAATGGTAGTTTCTCCTAAAAAGGTGAGGAGAGCAGGTATGATCCTTGCCATAGAGTATATTTTCCTTATTAGGATTTCTGAAATGCACAAGCTGATAAAATAAAAATGTGATATTGATTTCTTAATATGAGTATTTACTATAATGATGTTTGAAATTATATATATATATATATATATATATATATATATATATATATATATATATATATATATTTTATTTTTTTAGGATATTACATCAAAAACATGTCAAAATCTATACACAATTGCAGTCATGTTTCAATGCATATCAACACTTTTCATCAAGCAACAATAAATTACTTGTGAGTGAACATTTTATCCGGATTTTAAACCAAAATACAGCCTTTTTTATGAAAAAAAGAGGGGGTGCTTATAAGGTTTGTGGGCTTTACTCAGATCAACCAATCAAATATGACCTACATTAAATTTAAACTAAGGGAAGAAGCAAAAATTAAGAAATTATTTTCAATAAATGGGTCATGATCTGTAGATTTGAAATCAATGGCAGCAACAGATGTTAAACAGGAGTGGATATGTATTGATACATATTGTACATTTGACAATGTCATTTCCTAAGAATAATTAAGTGGTAATTTAACAAAATGCTAGACAAGTTATATGCTTTGTGAGTTTCCTTCATAAAATAAAAATAAAAAATCATTTTTATAGTTGATAAACAAATAACACCTTCAAGAAACCAGTAAGTAATTTAAATGTATAGACTTACTTGGTAAATTAATATGCAACTGCTGACTAAATCTTCTTTATATAAAGTGTTAATAACAATAACTAATCAATGCAATATATCAAAATACTAACCAAATACCAATACATCCGTACAAGATTTTACTAACACTGCCAGGAGATAAATACAAAATTCTATTAAAGAAAGATAAGCTATATATGGTGCAACATAGTTCAACTAAAATCTAAGAAAAAGCATTGTCAAATTCCAAGTCTAACTGAATTGTAAGGTAAAAGATAGTGTTCACAATTCACCATTAACTCGGATCTTTAGTTTAATAAAGCATTCTTATATGGAACCTGATAATTTGCAATTTTTCCTGAAAACAGGGTTCATATAGGGATCTACATGTCCTTGCTATTTTTAAAATTTCCCATTTCACCTTAGGAGTTTTATTATTGTCTTTCAAACTCCAAAAATACTTATCTGGTTATATATATATATATATATATATATATATAGATAGATAGATAGATAGATAGATAGATATATGATTCTGAGAGCAAATGAAAGTTTTGGCATATTTCTTTAACAAATCCTATCAATTATGTTACATAAACAGCTAGTGTATCTATCTATATATATATATATATATATATATATATATATATATATATATATATATATATATATATATATATATATATATATATATATATATATATATATATATATATATATATTAATGAAAATGAAAAAGATTAAAAATTGTCTGAAAAATTTATGCACTTAATTATCTTCATACATATTAACATCTTTGGGTAAATGTAACAGGATTTAGAAAAAAATGATATTGTATTGTCTGTTTTTGATAGATTCCAAATTAAAGTCTAGCTTGGCCCTATATTTCATTAACACACTGTCAAGAGAGATAACTCTGTGAATTTATCTTTTACAGACATTAATAATAAACTTCTGCTCTTCATTTTTTCTTTTCTCTTTCTTTCTTTTTTCTTGCTTTCTATCTTTTTCTTTCTTCCCAGCCTCTGCCAGGCAATACTGTCACTTGCTTTTATTTACAATCATTTAAGTCATTTATATTCCAACCATATAACACTCACTATCAATGCAACTCCCAGTTTTGAGAATCATATTCTTTTAAAATTTTGATTATTCATATTAGTTTTTGAATAAAAATGTTTAATTTTCTGTTTTATTTTTATTGAAAAAAATTATCTTTCTGTTTTTCTCAATTTATTATTATTATAAGTAACAGCTGTTGTTTCAAAGTGACAGTTTAAAGACTGGTGATGCTATGGTATACAGAGATGAAGGTTGGACTAATACATAAGTAAAGGCCAAATTTACTGTCTATAGTACCATTTCATTGTTGACTACATTTTGGTTACAGTGGTTAAAGTGGGTGACTATCGTCTTAGTCCTTTTGTGATTTGAGAGTTCATACAAGGTCGTCCTTTTTTCTTCTTTTTCTTCTAGAGTTGCATGTCTGGTCAAACTCACATCCAATGAATCTCCAACCTTTGAGTCTCGAACTGCTACATCAAACCAATTTCCCACTTCTCCTTCTTCTCTTCTTATGCTGCACATGTGGGTTTTTCTTCTTTTTATAGGGCCTGACACATCCATGTTTTCCTTTTGATTTTTGGTGGGACGTGTTGTCATTGGTTGATTTTTTTATGATGTTCACTGACCCACATAAGTTATATCCAGGTTCTGTCAGTTACTGAGGATAGAAACAACAGAAGGGAGGAAAAAAGTATGTGTAATAGAGAAGAGAGAGAGAGAGTTTTTTTTGTCACTCTTTTAGTGAAAAGGAAAGTGTATATTTCCATATGGTGTTACTACTACCTAATCCTACTACAATGCTATTATCAATTGTAAGAAGACAGAATGTATGGTTGTAAGCAAGAGGGGCAACCCAAGATGGAAGCTATAAACTGGAGATGTCAAGATCATGTAAGTACAGAAATTTAACAATTTGTGAAGTATTTTAATAAAAGACAGAAAATAAATGTGACACTGAAATCTCTAGGTGCATTGGAATAGCAAGAGATACATTCCCAAAGCTAAACGAAGTATTATGAAGAGAAAATTTTATTAGAAACAGAGAAAAGAGTGATGAATTGCTGTGTAATACCAATCAATGTATATAGCAGTGAACAGTGGATAATTTCTTCACAGATGAAGATGGAATTTCTGACATTAGAGATTTGGTTTTATGGAAGGATGTTGATGGTCAAGTGTATAGGTTAAGGAAAAGACTTAGATGCAAGTTATAGCAATAACAGTATTTATTATTATTAGAAAAACTAATACAGACATATGTCAATCCCGACACAGAATGCATAGCATGACTTACCAGAGGGGTTTGATAACAGGTATCCATTTCATCCGAACAGGTCTGTGATTCCTTTCATCTGAAGCTGGTATTTTGACCTAGGAGCAGGTCTCAGGTTCTTGTGTGAGCATCTTTCTTCTATGCCAATCCCTGTGTGTGCCCCCAAGACCTCGGTAACTGTCACATGGTTTTCTACTTCTATGTAGGGGAAACAACCTTTTCACCGACCCAACGCTGAGCAATAAAGTTTTATACAAATTTGGAAGAAAAAGGATACTCAGAAAGGGACATTTGAAATGTTTAGGGACAAATAATGAAGAAAGAGGGCTTGGAAAATTTAACACTCACAGGACATAATGAAGGTAAGAGGGGCGGGAGGGAAACTGAGTAACCGACTTGACACGCATGTGTAAATGAATGACAAAACAGGGGCTGCAAGGGATATTAAAAAGACAAACATTGTTAAGAGATACAAAGGATAGGAGGTTGTGGAGAGTTATGATCGTTCACATCCAGAAGAGACATGGCACATAAATAAAGAAGAAGAAAAAGAAGAAGAAGAATGTTATTGTCTATAATAATTAGAGGAATTATTAACATTCCTGATTTTGTCTGGACAATTAAAGTTTTTCCTTGCATTCTTGATGTTGGTAATGAAACTACAGGCTTTAAGGTTGAGTGTCAGTGTATTGTAGGTGTGTGCATTTTCATATATAAACAATTAAAGAAGAAGCAAGAAAAACTTGGATTTTTACTATAGATTTTTTATATTTTTTTATGGAAACAGTAGAAAAATAAAGTTCTCAATGTCTGCTGGGTATGTGTGTTTTCTTTTTCTGGTCCAAAAGTTAGGGTAAGTAATGATAAAAATGGTTATAATAGTCAAGCTCAAGTCAGCTTTGCAATGAGTTAGAATGACTAAAGTAAAAGTTATACTTACATCATCAATAGAGGCTCTGCAAAACACATTTCTGAATGCTTTGAGTTAAAAAGCGGAAAGAGAGCACAGTTCTGTCCTTTTTGGAGGTGGGGGTCATAAAATTGTACAGATGACGAAAAACCATTTCTGGTTCCTTTATTACTAGCATCATTTCTTTTATTCTTTTTTTATTTATTGATTTTATTTCATTTCCCACACAACCATTATTCAGTACTCATCAGGTGTATAACAGAAAAAAACCTCATTGTCCTGGGTAAGACGATAAACTACATGCGCGTCTCTGTTAGGGTTCCAGCTATGGGCAAATAGATGACCCCTCACACTAGGGTCAAAACACTCTGAAAGTGTAAGAATAGGTTTTAATACTGGAAATACTTTATAAAAAATTATTACCAGTAATAAATTATTGAAGAAAAAAATTATTACCAGCAATACACTTTTGCAAAAAAATATTAGCAGCTATACATTTTTGAAAAAAAATATTACCAGAAATAGATTTTTTGAAGGCAATATATATTACTAGCAGCACATTTTTGAAAAAAAAATTACCAGCAATAAAAATTGTTGGCATTAAATAACCCATTGAGGTTGATATGCTGTAAAACAAAACAAATCAAAAAGCCTCATTTCTTCAGAGAGTTATGCAAGGTGAAGATAGAATTGGCCAAAATATAGCTTAAATAACTTAAAATAGGAGGGATTCACTTGAACCTAATAAATCTGGATGAGTAATGAGTATTTTTATTGTTATTATTTTCAGGCATCAAGAAAGATAAGACAAATTAACCCCCTCCAGCCTGAGACACAGATCAAGAGAGCTGAAAATACATGAAAACTGACTGCATCCCTTATGTAGATGAGGAGCCCAGATAGTCTTACTCCTGTATGCCTAATGCTTTTCTAGAGTAGGGCTATCTGGGTTCTTCATCATGGTGCAGAGACATGCCCAATTACAATAATTGGACATATTAAAACCCAGATCATCTCACAAGTTGGACTAAGTTTGACCTGTAAAAATAGATATAAAACATTTAAGGTCACTCATAGATATTTTTATATTTGCTCTAACTGTATTTTAATTCCAAATATTTATGAACATAAAGATCTTAAAAGGAGAGATATGATGTTATCTTACTTTACTCATTTAGTAAATATGTTTAGTTATGTCTTCTTGAATGTAAGAACCTTGTTTCAGGAGAAGGGGAGGAATAAAACTGGTCTTGAGAGAATATATCAGGATTTTTTTAATCATTTCCCCCCAAGAAAGGCTATAATGGTATTAAGATGTGAGTGGTTATTGAGTGTGACAGAATATAAGAAAACAATAAGCACTAATTTAGGAAAGAGAACAATACTAAACCAGGAATTAAGAAGACAGAAGATAATGATTGACATTGCATTTAAATTTTTGAAGATCATATAACCAAACTTATTAACTGCTTCATTCATTAATTATGAACAGAACATAAACTAAAGATTTTGAGCCAGACATAAAAACTGAGTGTAATGTTTTAGTAAAGACAAATCATTTAAGAGAAATAAATATAAATTTTATATTTGATAACTTATGTGCAATTATATCAATACACAGACATACAATTCAACTCCAGTATTTATGAAGATACTAATTGAATAGACAATTATATAAATTACTGTTGATCTCAAGGAAATGGATTCTTTGAGGTAAATAGAATTAAGCATTGGGTCGAGAGAAAATATTTTCTACTGGCTCAGAGTTCATCATCATATTTAGATATTTCTGTTCAGAAAATCCACGCAAATAGACCAGAGATAATTGCTAAAAATCATGTTGAAAACATATTTAATTTTTTTAAAAACATTTTTCCTCAAGCAAAGGGTTACTGAGCATGAGAGAATATAAGAAAAATATTAAGGTGACAACTATAAAAGAACAGGAATTAAGAAGATGAAAGATAATGATTGACATTGCATTTAAATTTTTGAAGATCAAAGTTGACTGGAAAACAGGAAGCCGGAAGAGAGCTCTACAAGTGCAAGAGTAGAAACTATTATTATAGAACTTACAGTTACATCTAGTCATTTCAATTGTAATATGATGAGACCTTGCCGCCAATTTAGTACTGCACTTGAATTCATAAAGTTTAAGTACCATAAAGGAAAGTAATATTTATTTTGAAAATACAAAAATGTAGCACAAGCCCAAAAGTGGGGGGATAAGGGAAGACTAGTCTATCTTATCTTAAATGTAGCTAGCCACAATGACTGACCCAAACATACCACAGTATTCCTTACACCAAAACAAATTTGAGATGGAAATCAGTAGAATATGGCATTCCAAGATAACAACATTACCTGTTGTTATTTTGGGAATGATATGAAAAGGAGCAAACAAATTTGTGAAACAAATTCCTGGCAGCCATAAAATATATGAAATGCAAAAACTCATACGTGTTATACTCCTCTGTGATTAGATCTCTTTCTTAATGACTCTACATGTTAGCCATATATGAACACTAAGAAAGGAAAACACAAAATAAAAAAATGTCATTTTCTGTGCAGGGGTTCCAAGCAGGGTCTCCAAGTCATTTTCTGTGCAAGGACTCCAGTCCACAAAACAAATCCCTGCAATAAAATACAATAGCCAATCATGAATATTTCCACCAAAAAAAATGACCCTGGAGACCATGAGAGTTGCTTGAAAGAAAATGTTGCTGTTACTGCCAAGATTGCTTCTGTCATCACAACTGTGATCTAGCCCAAGCTTCACTAATCTCACATGACTCTTCACACACAGAATGCGGCTAATAGGCCGACTTCAACACCATAAGGCTGCCAATGCCAACCACTGTGATTGCTAGCACCTCAACGTCATCACCATCCAGATCCAGGACTCCCTCATCGTCATCATTGTAACCCCGTTCATTGATCTCCAATTTGATCATAATCCATCCTACTCGACTCACTCCAGGCCTTCCTTGTTGTCAGCACCGCAATCCCATCCACTGATCTCTGATTCCACCAAAATCCAACAGAGACCTTCCACTCAATCAATGTTCACTATCTACACCTAATCCCCCATTCCCACCACTGTAACATCAGCAAACAACACGCCTTACTATGACTCAACTGACCACCATAACTTCAGTCAAACAGCCCACCTTAACAGGCAGTTTGGCTTTAACATTTCGCCAGCTCATCAAACACCTCACAGAAGTCAATTTCAACTTTAAAGAAGGGTGTGCATTTTACCTCACCAACAGGTAATCCACTCTGTATCTATCCTTTGATTACAACTGTCACCTCAGCCAAACAACCCAGGAAATCAGTCAACTCCCAGCCCTGCCAACAATCCCCAACACATAACCACTAATATGCTGTTCGCATATTAGTGATTAAGTGTACCTAAACACTAATATGCTCTCTTCGGCAGCATTCAAACCTGCATTCCAAAGCATATCATATCTTATGATGGTTTCTCTTAGGAGAACACAGATTCAAATTCTGCCAGAGACTGTATATTTATCTCTAATAAGATTCCTCAAATGTTCAAGCCGGTAGCTGAAAATAATTAAATATACTATTTAATAAATAAACAGAACATCTATTCAAATATGAGTATACACTAAAAATAATGTTTAATTAATAAAAATCTGTTGAATTAATAAATAAAAATTCACTCCATTTCTTTAGAAATTACTTTAAGTTAGGATACGAAACTGAGCCGATATATCTATTTCAAGAGTCAGAGAAAAATCTGTGTTTAAAGGCACTATTAAGCTTTGTTTGATCATCGACACACTCTGTAGCTGAGAGGTCCAAATCACATCTCATCTAATGATGGTTTCCTCTAAGGAAATGCTGGTTTGAATCCTACGAGAGTACATATTTTTCCTCTAAGATTTCTTGAATATTCAGGCCGGGAGACAAAAATAAATAAATATAGAAAAAAAACAAAAAAACAGAACATCTACTCTAATATGAGTATTGACTAAAAATAATGTTTAAGTAATATATATATATATATATATATATATATATATATATATAAATATATATATATATATATAATGCATTTTCACTCAGTCTGTTATATATTTTTTAAAGATATAACTTTTCAAAAATAAATATCATCAAACCAAAATTAAATTGTTTTTTATATATTCTTCATTAATAAAGAAAATATAATACACTTTGATGTTTTTCATTAATATCATTAAAGACAATTAAACTATCAAGCCTCATTAAAAAAACATCTCTAATTATTATATTTGCTTTTTGTATTTCCTTATTTTCAAATTTGTAAGTAAATAAGTTATATGATCAGTTAAAATTTAAAGATGATCTTAAAAAAGGTATTTAAAAATGCAACCAAAAATAAAATTTAATGATTTAAATCTGTTGGATATCAGAGATCCAATGACATAGTGTGGGCAGAGTAACAGTGGTAATTGTCCTGGGTGCTAAATTTTTAGGGGCACAAAAAATTAAGTTCTGAAAATATGTATGAAACTTGAATTTATAAGAAGTCATGGCTAAGGAGGAAGTGGATTAGTTTTAATTTACCCCCTGACCACTCAAAGGCCACGCTACACCGATGCAGGGAACCAAGGTAGAACTGACAGACCAAACAACTTTTCTTTAATCAAAATTAATCACTGTTCCTTTTTTCATTGTCTGCAATAATATTCATGAAAAGAATCTGCTTTTTGTTTTATTTTTTCTGCATAAAATTCATCACTTAATGCTAAAACAATTATGATACTAATAGGGTTTCTTTAACACCATAGTGGTACATGTACATCAAGAGAAATGATAAAATCTACATAAATTAAAATTTGATAAAACCAATAAATTATATACTCTTAAATTATAACAGATACATAATTAAAACATATTTTATAAGTTGACCATCTTTAAACAAAATAAAACTTATTTTTATTAAATAATCATTAGTGAAATATGATATTCCATGGTTGTAATATGTCTGGCAAGTCAGTTGTGCTAGTAATATTCAATACTCAGCTAAACAAAACACTGCAATAGAATTATCATTTTTCTCTTCTCAACAATTGCCCAGGACTACTTATCATGAATGGATCAGTTCATTTATGATAGTAAGGAGGGTAGATGGCTCTTACCACAACATTCATCTAAGAAAAAATACAACTTAAATTAGAATTTAGTCAGTTTATAATTTATAAAAAAAATGATGAAATTTAAACATCATTCAAAACTTCTTGTATTACAAAGTTTGATTTTTCTAACACTTATAATAATTAAATTATTTAAATTTTAATTGCTTTCAACTAATACATTTAAAAATTCAAATTAATTTTATGGGGGCCAAATCATGTGTTTACAATTATGTCCAGATGATAGATATGTAAAAGATAAACATGAAAAGAAGTAAAACAGAGATTCATTTTCTGCTTTTCAAGATGTTCACGACTGCACATCCATACAAATCACCATGTTGGATTTTTAGTTATTTACAAAAAAGATAAATAACCTTTAGTCACATATTATTGTTTTCTCTTCAAATAAAAAAAATTTGTTGGTTCTATTTTAAAAGACAATCACACACACACACACACACACACACACACACACACACACACACACACACACACACACACACATCTTTCAAGCACACTAAACACAAATTTATTATCAAGGGCAAAATTCAAAACCATTGTAACTGTTGTAAAACTTTAGTATAACAGAATATGGCCTATTTTTAACCTTCGTTACTGCTGAAAAATGGTTTTGTCAAAAGTTATTCCTTTGACACTGCTATTATTGTACACACTTTTCACTTCCTTAGTAATGTTTATTGTCTTAAAAAGCAATGATTAGAAATTTAATATGAGAAAGAGAATTTTTATATATTTTCTTTATTTTTGAGAATTGACAACAAAGATATTAAACAATAATTATTTATTAGATTGCTTATTTACAAGAATAATTTTATATTTTGGAGATTATAACAATATGTGAAAAACTATAATGAAATATTTATTATTTAATCATTTTATAAAGAAATAAATATGAAAAGTAATTTTTTTATTCATAAATTTATAGAAATGATTGTGAACAAGAAAATTAAAATGAACACATAATGACAAGTAACTAATTATAAATTATCAAAAAATACATTTTCCAGGCATTTCTTTTATTTACTCTCACCACATAAATTTGCTAAAAATGGTTGGGAGTTTCTCTTCCTCTTACATATTTTGATAATTTGTAATTTTTTATAAATTTTTGAATAAAATATTTCTTTTCAAATTTATTTCTTGATAAAATGGTAAATAATAAATCTTCATAAAAATTAAATAATAAATATCGCATTGTAAATGGTTCACATATTTTTATAATTTTGAAAATAAACATTGCCAAAGGAGTCAAAAGTGTATACAGTATTAGCAGTGTCAAGGCAATAACTGTTCTTTTGACACACCATTTTATATGTGGGCAGGAAGGATACATATTTCAAAAATCTTATTATATTTTACAAAACCTTGTTGTTCATTCTTCATGATTTTCTTTTTGTAAATTTGTAGAAGTTGAAACAAGGCCACATAAAAATTAAAACCTCCACAATTACTTAGCATACAATCTTGCTCAGTACAAGTGAAATTAGTGGCTAAGAATCTCGATCAAGTAATTTAATCTCTCAGTACAAAAGATTCACTTAAGACAGACAGTGGGAAGAGGACTAAGGTTATTTCAGTATTTTTCTACAGTTACTATGAATCATTTGCTCATCACATAAAAAAATTGGTCGATAATTAAAGATTAAGTTCATATTAAACAATTATTCTTCTAAGAATTCAACTATGAAAAACTGCAACTCTGTGATAATAAAATTTGAAGACTTGCCTTGATATGAAAATAGTTTGTAATCTAAAATGTGACTAAAATAAATTTGAATAAATTGCAAAGTTCAGAAAAGCAGAAAAGATTTTCTCTTATTCAGTTGGTCAATCAATATTGGATTCTTAGCAGGTTACTAAGTGCAACCTATGTTAAAATAGTATCTAAGTTAATCAGTAACCTTTTTAGGTAAGCTTTTGACTAATGCAAAATTAGGCAGAGGATAGAAAAGAATAGAATCATTAAAGAAAACTAAAGAAAAAGCAAGCAATTTCTAAGTTACCTGAACATTCTAGTGCAGAAAAAATCCCTTTTTTTTAAATTGTTACTTACTGTCAAAACATGGAAATTTTTCTGCTTTATAATTAACAAATAAAAAGGAGTTATTGTTATTCACATTATTATTAATGTCTACATGGTTGTTGATTTCATCACAATTTTTAGGCTTTGGTGCTCTCCAACCTTCTCCAGGTTGATCCAAGTAAACTTCAAGGAATTTCAAACTGAACACTTTATAATAATCTGCAGAGATAGATTGTTCTTGGGGATATCTCATCTTGTCCTTTTTGGTATGGTTCTGTTATTTCTCACTCTGTTTCCACTAATTCAAAGTTTGTACTACTCAACACAGGGATTGAACTCACAATTACTATGTCATTAAATCCATAAAGCAATGCTTTAGTCTTCAAGGTTATTTTCTTGTGGAACCAAAAAAACAAGACAAGAGATCCTTAGACATTTCTAAGACACAACAGTTTACTGGGAGTAGAAGAAGCTGAGAAGACTTTAGTAAGTACAAAATGACAATAAAAAATAGGATTCAGGAAGACAGAAAATAGTGATTGACATTGTTTTTAAATTTTTGAAGTTTTCAGGTGGAAAAAAAGCAAGAAACTGGAACAGAGTTCCACAGGTGAGAAGTGCAAGAAAAGAAAGTATTAGAATAAAACTTATGGTTCCATCTCCCAATTTCAACAGTAAAATAGTAAAAGTAGTCGTAAAATTTAAATTCACTTAAATTCATATGGTTGAGATAGCAAGAAGGAGAGCTCATTAGAACAACTTCTATGAAAATATTTATAGAAAATAGAAAGGGGAAACCACATCACAGCAGTGGGAAAGTCACTGAAGTCAAGATGTGAGGTGTGGAACAATAACATCACAGATTTGGATTTTGTCAAGATTCTAGATATGTATATATAGCAAGAGCAGCAGCACATATGGCAGCAGTATTCAATGTACAAATGAATGGTAGATCTATAAATATGCAAGATGGATTCTAGTAAGAAAAATTGTCTGGCATGACACAGTGAACCAACTTTCCTGGCAGCAGACCTCACAACTGATTCAATATAATCACTCCACTTCATATTAGTGGAAAACGTGAGACCAAAAAAGTGGAATGAGTTACTTTGATGGAATGTAAAAAAAAAGATTCTCTCAGGTGATTAAAGATAGCAGTTTTGTTTTGCAGGTGTTAAAATTTACAAAGCATTCTTTGCCCCAGTTAAGAATAGATTGGAGGTCATTTTTTATAATGGTTGCCAAATTTACGTTGCCTTATCATTAAGACAGGAGTAAATAGTTGTGTCATCAGCATAAATATCAAGCTGAGAACTGATGACATTGGTATTTATGCTAAGGACACTAATTGACATTTATCATAATGACATAAGATTAATTTAAAGGAAAACATTTTTTTTCTGTAATGAAGGAACTAAATGTTAAACTGAAATTGTTAAATACTGAAAAACATTTAATCAATTCACTCCAAGCAAGGTGATAATGCCACTAAAACACTTGGAGTGAAATAAAATAAGAAAACTTAAGAAGGAACCAGAAACCCAATCCTACCAGGAAAAAAAGGATAAACCTCTACTTCTATTTAAAAGAAGTATTAACCAGGCAATAGATGAACCTATCTACACCTATTGAAGAAAAATAAATAGTGAATAAAATTTAGAGTTTATTTGGAGATATTACAAATATAAAGTTGAAGTAGACTTTTGAAGAAACTGAAACCCCAATCCTAAACAGGAAAAAAAAGGATCAACCTCTGCTCCTCTTCAAAAGACCTGGGAGGAATGTGAGCCAGATGATAGGTGAACCTATTTACTACTATTGAGGGAAAAATAAATAAAAAGTAGAAAATAGATAGTAAATAAAACTTCAGTGTTTAGATGGAGATATTTGAAGTATAGATTAAAGTTTATTTTAGAAGGAACATATATTGAAAAAGGTCAGAGTGTACAATGGCCAAAACATCATCAATATGGCAATAAAGATGAGGACAACAATCTGAATGATGCAAATAGTTATAATACCTCATCTCAGAAATATAGACAAATCCTGAATAATGCCAGATCATGCAATGGCCAAAACATTGCGAATATGGCAATAAAGATGAGGACAATAGCCCAAATGATGTAAATAGTATAAATAATTATAATGCCTCATCTCAGAAATATAGACAAATCCTGAATAAGGCCAGAGCATGCAATGGCCAAAACATTGTGAATATGGCAATAAAGATGAGGACAATAACCTAAATGATGTAAATAGTTATAATACCTCATCTCAGAAATATAGGCAGAAAGAAACATTCTTTTAAACTAAAAAAAATAAAACTTTTTTTTTCCAGATGTTTGTTTACAATGTTTGTATCTTCTATTTAAAGCTTCACTAGAGAAATATTTATCAATAAATAACATCTTTTAACTTTTATTTGAATAAAATGTGCACCTTCCTGTTTTCATTTTTAGTTATTGTTTAATTATTAATTAAAAGATGCACTGGCTTGAAGTCAAGCCTTTTTTTACTATCAATAGTTACTATTTTGTAGAACTAGTGATAAAACTAAACCTTTCCTGCTTCTTTTCCTGAATGCAATTAAGCAAAACACAAAGGCAATAATTTCATAAAATATTCTTGTTTAATGTTTTCATGTATTTATTACTGTGATAGCTATCTTGCTGCAAACACTGATCAATGAAGATGAACATTAATTATTGGTTTGCCTGAATAAGAGCTTCATTCATAAATGCACAAATACTCAAACAAAAACCTTGTATATCCATAACAAATAGGTATTTTTGTAAGCATAGAATAAAAAGCAATGGTGTTGTCTAATTGTAATGAATCTTTGAAACAGAATATTATCTTTATTACTTGTCGATCAATTTGGACAAATATATTCATCTTGGCTGTTATACTCACAACGTGTTACACTAATCATGGCTTTATACTCACAACATGATATACTCATCTTGGTTGTTATACTCACAACATGATATACTCATCTTGGTTTTATACTCACAACATGATATACTCATCTTGGCTGTTATACTCACAATATGGTACTCATTTTGGTTGTTATACTCAAAACATGGTATACACATCTTGATTGTTAGACTCACAACATGATATACTCATCTTGGCTGTTAAACTCACAACATGGTATACTCATCTTGGTTGTTATACTCACAACATGTTACACTAAGTGTGGCTGTTATACTCACAACATATACTCATCTTGGTTGTTATACTCACAACAGGGTATACTCATCTTGGTTGTTATACTCACAACATTATATACTTATCTTGGTTGTTACACTCACAACATGGTATACTCATCTTGGTTATTATACTCACAACATGTTACACTAAGTGTGGCTGTTATACTCACAACATATACCCATCTTGGTTGTTATACTCACAACATGTTACACTAAGTGTGGTTGTTATACTCACAACATGTTACACTAAGTGTGGCTGTTATACTCACAACATATACTCATCTTGGTTGTTATACTCACAACATGATACACTAAGTGTGGTTGTTATACTCACAACATGTTACACTAAGTGTGGCTGTTATACTCACAACATATACCCATCTTGGTTGTTATACTCACAACATGTTACACTAAGTGTGGTTGTTATACTCACAACATGTTACACTAAGTGTGGCTGTTATACTCACAACATATACTCATCTTGGTTGTTATACTCACAACATGACATACTCATCTTGGTTGTTATACCCACAACATGTTAGACTCCAGCCTATTTCAGATGCTTGTTATCATATTTGGTAGCCTTCTCAGAATTGAACCATAACCCTTTATTCAATCCATGGGGTTGGAATCTTCTCATTCCATATTCTATGCTTAGGGTATATCTCATATCAGTGAATACACTCCATTTTATTTGCTGTTATGTAACTTCTAATTCTTCTTTTCAGCATTATCTGATCCAGGGATTGAACTTTCAGCACATTGTGACTAGGTTCATAGTTGATATTATTGAATGTTGTCTTTTTCTTTTTTTATTAATAATACTTCCATTATTTTTAGTCTTTTTTGCATGTGGATGATGCTATTATTATTTGCATTATCAATGAGTATGTTACAGATAGAGTTTGGTAGGTCTCTATGTGTATTTAAATGAGACCTAATTGAGTTATGATCAGAAAGATGTAATGAGAGTCTTCTCAAACATGTTATAGAACATCCAATATAATTATTTATGAATTTGGATTTATCATGAACACAGTTCCTTAATGGAGATATGAATTTGTAAACAAAATTGGTTCTCTGTAATTTGGATCTTGCAGTTGATTTATTATTATTGGCAATGAGGTTGGCAGTTTTTAATTTTTTATAGTAGTTAATTAATTTCATTTTCTTGTTTTTGTTGACTGGAGTTGTATATTTCTTTATATTTCTAAGCGAAGATTCATTTAGTTACAATGTGCTGGCTGAAAATAAAACATTCCAATAACTCTAGATGCATACAAAAAACAATCCATATATTCTTTTAAAATAAAAATAAAATCATCCTTGAAAATATCTAAAGGTATAGCCGAAAGTGCTCCGACATACAGAAAATTCAGACAATTTCTACATAACATATATATATATATATATATATATATATAGAGAGAGAGAGAGAGAGAGAGAGAGAGTGATGGATGAATTGTTGTCTAAATTATGCAAAAATGAAAATAACACATCTCATTTTAACAGATATCTTACTTATTATAAACAGATTGTGTTGTGTGTGTGTGTGTCTGTAACGTTTATATATTGGATCAGATTTTTTTTTTAGCAGATTTCAACAAAAAACTCAGGACTACATAAAATTACCTTGTGATGGTTCTAACGGCGCCGAAAATGGGAAAAACACAATTGTTTTTTTTAACAAAATCAATTTGAAAACACGATTAAGACACATCGTGAGAATGAAAGGGGGACAACTCACATCGGGTTAAAAAACCCAGGTTGTTTGTGTGTGTGTGTGTGTGTTCCTTTATATATGGGATCGGATTTCTTACATTTTTCAGCCGATAAAACAAACATCCACTTTTTTTTTTTTTGCAGGTAGTGTTTCTTATTGTCTTGCACACTTTTTTCTTCATTTTTACATTCAGAATGCTTTAAAAATTCCATTTACAAGACAATTGTTTATAATAAAATTCTAATTCTATTCAATCGGGGGATTCATCATAACGATTGAAAACAATGTTTTTGTTTGAGTTTGGGTTTGACCAATTCGTAAAAAAAATGAAAACTAAGACATGCGTGTCCGTCAACCTAAACAATAATCTAACGATCTCTACTGATTGTACTAATCGAAAAATCGGATAATTTTTATCTTTAAGAAAGATAATTCCACGTATTTTAGGCCGTTTTACAATTCCTTTGCAATTTGTTACAAGGCAGATCAATAAGGCATTGGTTCTATTTGATATTAATTCAATATTTAAAAGAAAGTATTAAGAAATAATTTAAAAATGCCGATGTAAGAAATCTGATAGACAAAATAAAAAACAACAATATTTCAAAGATGATAATTATTAAGGAAAGAACACAGTACTTACCTTGTAATAAATTAATAAACCCAAATAAAGTTAATATTTTTTGTATTAGAAACAACGAGTGGAAAATATATTCAAATCAGAATTCTAATTATGAATCACCACAAGCAAAATATGCAATTTTTTTTACTGTATTCAATAAGTAAAAATCATAAATTGTAAAAGATTACAGAGAAAGGCTACCTACATTTTTCAACCGCTTTCAATAAAACTTCACTTTGTTTTTGGCATGTAGTGTTTCTTATTGTCTTGCACATTTTTTTCTTTATTTTTACATTCAGAATGCTTTAAAAATTCCATTTACAAGACAATTGTTTATAATAAAATTCTATTCATCAATCGATAGACTCATAACGATTGTAAACAATGTTTTTATTTGAGTTTGGGTTTGACCAATTCGTAAAAAAAAACAAAACAAAAAAACTAATTAAGACATGCGTGTCCGTCAACCTTAAACAATAATCTTTTGTCAATTTTATTTTTCAGTCTTTATGATGGTCGATGCTTCAGATCTATCTCTTGTTACATCCCCGCAACGCCGGGCTCTACTGCTAGTATTTACTAAAATTAGAGTAAATAGTAAATTTATTCAATAAAATTGATATTGGCTTCAACCATGACCTCCAAATGACTTCAGAATTTCCTGCAACTCTTCTGAACAGTCTCCTTCTTTAAGGTGGTGAATGCTGCCATAATCGTTGCTGTCAGTTCATCTTTGGTGTTACAAGGAGTTTTGTTGGTCTCTCGCTCAACTGTGCCTCACACATAATCAAAAAAGGTTGCAGTCTGGGGAGTTAGGTCACCAGATGTAAGAGGTGATGTCGTTGCAAAAATTGAGTGACAGCCATGACTCGGTTCTCCTGCTTAAGTGGCATGTCATTTCCAAATTTCTGGCGGAGTGAATTGTGTCATGGTGCTCTTTTTCTCACAGACAGTGCCTAACTGACTCTACTAAACTGCGCAGTCGACAAAATCAAAAGCAAACAACACGCATGCATGAAATTAAAAATGTAAAAAGACAACAATTAACTTATCACACTGTGTGTGTGCATATGTGTGTGTGTGTATATATATATATATATATATATATATATATTGCATACATACATATATGTGTGTGTGTGTATAAAAATTCAGATATAAATAACATTATATCTGTAAAAGGCCAATATGAATAAAGACTAAAGGAAAACTATTCTTTACCAACATGTTTCGCCCTATGATGAACTTCATCAGGGCAAATGTAAGGATTGTATTTAGCAACATGTATTTACAGAGAAAATTGTGAATATTGATTCTTCTTCTTTTCCTATATCCAAACAGTTACAAACAGTCTGGTGTACTAATGACCATTTACTTATACTTCATCAACAATCACAAAATTCCACTAATAACAATACAATTATGTATGATAATAGTACATTCCATTGCTGTGAACGCAATAATATCAATGTTTACATTTTCTCAGCTGAACTTGTATAGATTCTTTGAATAGGCAATTTATTATGAAGTTATGCCAGTAATATATAAGGTAGAAATGGTTTTATTACTTTTATTATCAGTTTATATTAATATTTTTCATGTACGTTATTGGTTATCGCCCCGAGGCTGAGGTTAGCCTATTGACAAACATCACTCATAATTTAAGGTTTCTCTTGTAGAACTGTAATATAAGATCACCCCCAAATTTTAAGGCTGATTTTTGGGATTTAGAGATTGTCTTATACGCAGAAATATATGGTATATATATATATATATATATATATATATATATATATATATATAGATAGATAGATAGATAGATAGATAGATAGATAGACAGACAGAAATAGAAAGATAGATTTTCTTTTTAGATTTTTTTCTGTTCTCGATATTTTTTTATTTGCTTTTGTTTTATTTATGACTCAATATCATTCTCAATTCTGCAATTGTTTCTTTATAAATGCCTTCCACTCATCAATAAATCAATAAAGAGATAAAATGAAAATCAATCATTTTGGATTTATTTAAGACCATTATCTACATACATCCAAAATATTTCCCAGTTTGAGAAAGCCAGAACCAATGTTGTGTTTGAAATTAATATCAAATCATACCAGACAAAATGCTGCAGACAAAACCAGAGTTAACAATTTTTACAACTTAACCTTTTTAAACAAACATTTTATGATTTTAAAAAAAAAACATAAGGTATCAAGAGCATGATTCCAGGCATGTAAACAATGATAAAATTAAAGTTCACTTTTCCTTTATATATATTAAGTTATATATGAAATGCAAGTACTGAAGTAATATTTCCCTTGTTAATATAATGAACAATTCAGAAGGTTCAAATCTTTTATTTTTGAAGTTAACTTTGAAAACAATTCCTCAGAGTCAAAAAAAACTCATGTAAGAAAAATAGATTATAAAACGCAAAAATAAAAATTAAATACTTCATCATTTTTCTACAAATAGGATTGTCAAAATACACAATATGGACATCTTTAGTTTTGATTGGTCGGTTCTAATTTTAAAATGTTCATTGGAAAAAGACCAAGAAGTGAAACAAGAGACATGATTTACATGATCTGCCATTCTCTGACATCTACTACCATGACCTTATAGGGTCAAGTGACACTGTTGAAAATGAATATCAGTAATTTGTAGGTGACTAGATGGTTATAAATTAGTACTGAAAACATTAGACTTAGATGTGAAATAAAAGACTCAGTTATGTGTCATGCGAAATACACACTTACGCAATCATGTATCTGACTCATCATGACTGATAAGGCAGATTTTTTCCCCACCGCAGATTGCTATTTCTTTCTGCAGTCGACTAGTTGCTATCCAAGGCTATAGACCCCAGTCTGTCCTGCTATTTACCTATAGCTGGAGGAAGAAGAAGAGGATTCGTACCTTTCCCAAGGGTATTATCACATAAGTGAATGTAATGGATTCAACTGGAATTCAAACTCCAATTCCTCAATGCAAGCCGCTATCCATTACTCCACCAGGCTTCCTGGCCTAAAAGACTAATTAACAATGCTAAGTGAAGAAATATCTGAACTTTAAATGTAACTATTGAATCCAAAGACAAAACACCACCTATTATTATTATTATTATCATTTTTATTTTCTTTGATTTCTGGCGTTTACACATTTCTTTCCGGGTCCTGCCCAGGGACCTAAGGTTAGAAATGGCATCATGACACTTTCCACTGACAACAAAAAAAAAAATTAAATTACATAGATAAAGCCCTTCGTAAGGTGTGGGCTGTACTTGTCAGAACAATGTTTTGTGTCTCCTTGAGGCATGGACTTCCAGGAATCCCTTCAATTAGTCTACTGCATTCTTTTCCAACCAGTCCTAGGGCTCCAACTACAACAGGGATTGTTGATGTTTCCATATGCCACATTTTCGAGATTTCTATTTCAAGGTCCTTGTATTTTGACAACTTTTTGAATATCTTCAAAGATACATTGCAGTCAGCAGGGACTGCCATGTCAATAAGGAGGCACCGTTTTTGCTTGTGGTCTTTAATAACAATATCTGGCCGATTAGCCTTGATTGTTCTGTCAGTGTGTATTGTGTAGTCCCATAGAATTGTAACAGGTCCTATCTCCATAACCGAGTCTGGGTGGTGTTCATACCAGTTTCTTTCAGTTTCCTTCCCGTAGAAGTTGCAGATTTTCCAGTGCAGATATTGGCCCACTCTGTCATGTCGGGTTTTATATTCAGTGGGTGCCAACACCGTACAACCTGATACAAGATGATCAATCGTTTCTGGATACTTATCACAGAATCTGCATTATTATTATTATTATTATTATCTTAAATCACACTGTTAAAAATATTGGAAGAGTTACATCAATCATTTTGTTTATTATTATTATTATTTGTGTTATGTTATGTTTCCTGCTTTGTGTCCTGTAGAGTCAGGTCCAAACTATTGTCCTTAGGCCCTACAGGACAATTGTCATTTAATTCATAGCACTTTTCTTAGTATATGGGATGTTCCTAGTAGGGAAATCTTTAGTATGTTGATGTTACCTGGGACACTGTTGGTAAAATTGTCCAGAGTCTCAGAGCTCCAATTACTATTGGTATAGTTTCAGTCTTCGTTCCCCATAACCTGTTAATCTCAATCTCCAGGTTTTTGTATTTGGACAATTTTTTGATAATTTTTATGGAGGTGTTTCTCTCAGAAGCATACACTTCCTGAATCTCTTGTCTTTTATGATAATATCAGGTCTATTGTATTTTATTTTCCTGTCAATTTGAATTGACATGTCCCAGAGGATAGTTACATCGTTATTTTGGGTAACTATGTCTTGTTGGCACTCATACCATCCTTCAGTGGTTTCAATTTTGTGCTTCTTGCATATCTTCCAGTGGACATATGTCACTAACTTGTTGTGTCTGTGGGTATATTCATTTTTTGCTAGTTTCAGACATCCTGAGATAATATGGTCAACAGTATTATTATTATTTTCTTAAATTTCATTCTTCTCTTAACTGCTGAAAAATATTGGAATAGTTGCAGAAATCATTTTGTTTATTATTATTATTATCATTATTTTCTTTTATTTCTGTTGTATACATATTTCCTTAAGGATCCCAACCAGAGACCTAAGGTCAGAAATGGCTTCATGACATTTTCACAGAATATTTTTGTAAAAAAAAAAAAAAAATTAAGATCATACACATTTTACATAGATAAAACTCTTCATAATGTGTGGGCTGTACTTGTGAGTAAAATTTTTTGTATTTCTTTAAGGCATGGGCTAGCAGGAATCCCTCCAGTGAGTCTATCAGAACCGTTTCCAATCAATTAAAGGGCTGCAATGACAACTTGAATTATTGATGTCCTTGTGTGCCACACTTTTGAGGTTTCCACTTCAAGATCCTTGTATTTTTATTTTTTTTTTTTGAAGATCAAAGATACATACAATCTGCTGGGAGCACCATGTCAATAAGAAAACTCATGTCAATAAGAAAGCACATTGTATTTTGTGGTCTTTGGTCTTCTTCTTCTTCTTCTTCTTCTTATTATTATTATTATTAGTAGTAGTAGTAGTAGTAGTAGTAGTAGTAGTAGTAATGAGAGGACAGTATTGCAAGAAAATGATGCAGGGATACAAATCTATAATACCCAATATACCCATTGTGACACCCAATCTGCTAATAATATACAAGACATATCTATCACAGTCAAATGTGTGCAGCATAGTTACAGGTTTTAATAAAAGAAGTGTATAACTTTACTGATGAGGCCCAGTTAGAAATATTTTCTGGTTGGAGAACCCAGTCTATACAAAAAGTCTTGGATTGAGGGTGTTTCCAAGTATTTAGATATGACTCTCAAGGTACAATGGCTGACTTATCGTTCAAACTTTAAAATGATAACCCATTTGACACCCAACCGTGCAACTCCCACTCATGAATGAGATGCACCGTTGAGTATCTAGGGGACATGCTTAACTGGTTAAGATTAAGTGACTGACAATCAAATCTGTCGTACTGAATTAACATGAACATATTTTATTTTTGGGCAGGTAATGCCCAAAAATAAAATATGTTCATGTTAACACCTCCAATCAGTTAAGATCGAAGACATCAGAAACATGCCTGGTGTATCAGCCGGACTTTATTATGATTATTATTACAATTATTATTATTATTATTATTATTATTATTATTATTATTTGTAGTAGTAGTAGTAGTAGTACGAGTAATTGTGACCCATAAATTATTCCATTAAAAATCCATAGCATGTTTGTTCTCTAAAATCCCTCTAAGACCCACTCCTCCTTGAAACTGTAAGGACATTAGAAAAACTTAATAAAAAATTTTAAGATTTTTCTTGTTATTCAATAAAACACACATACTCACACACTCACACACACATGCACATATATACACATATTTACATATGTATAAATATGCATATATGTATGTATTTATATATATATGCATATACATATATATATATATTTATATTTATGTATGTATATATATATATATATATATATATACATAAATATATATCATTTATATATGCATTTATGTATATATTCATAGATACACACACACACACACACACACACACACACACACACACACACATATATATATATATATATATATATATATATATATATATATATATATATGGATAGTGATGTATTAGTTGCTCACTGTAACAAGACTAACCACAATATTGATATTAAAAATGCTACTCTAATTAAAAAATGAAAACAATTCACTAAGGTAAATTGAATCCCATGAATTCTGGACGATTACCAACCAAATTATGAACAGAGGCAAATTATTATTATTAATGTCCCAGAGGTCATATCTTCCTCAGTAGATAAGTGAATTTCTTCACCCCAGTCTATGCCTCAAATTCAAAATTATATGACAAAGGGCATCCTCTTACCAACTTCCCACATCACTGAGAATAATTTCATTAATATTTTTATCACAGCACGGGAGTAATTGACTCTAAAAAAGCCACTAGTCCAGACAAAATTCCAGTGGTTATCTTTAAGAATACCAGCCTGGAATTACCCTGATCCTAGCAAAATTATTTAACTGCTGCTTGAAGAAGAAATCCTCCCAAAGCCTTTGGAAAGTGTCAAGAATATGCCCAGTTTTCAAGAACATGGATGGGTACTCTTCATTCTCTCAGCATAGACACATCAGTCTCCTCAGCATCATTAGTAAGTTTTTTGAGGCTAAGTTTAACAAGAAGGTCGCTAAACACTTAGATAAGGACATCTTGAGCGACAAGAAGTACAGGTTTTGATCAGCCTGATTCACTGCTGATGTCCACACTACTATTACCCACAGAATTGGTGAGGTTCTTGATGACAAATACACCTCAAGGACCATAGTATTAGATATTTCCAAGGCTTTTGACAAGGTGGGACACAAATGTTTGTTGCTCAACCTCTCCAGCTATGGAATCACTGGCAGAGTTTTCTCAGTTATAAAGTCCTTTCTAACAGGTAGGTCTCTAAAAGTAGTTGTTAATGACCAATCCTCCGGGAAACTAGTAATCAATGTAGCCATCCCCCTGCATTCTCTCCTTGGATCAACCTCTTTTTTTTTTTTTTAAATAAATGATTTTCCAAAGCATATTTTCAGATTATTTGTGAATATCTTTGCCAGTGATACAGCAAAATATGGCTGCCCCTCCAAAACTCAGTCAAGATAAATGGATTCCCCCCCTGTGGTGAAGCTCCATGCTTCGAGAGACTATTGGGCCTTAAATTCACCCCTGACCTCAAGTGGAACTCATACATACCATCCATCAATAAAGATGCAGGAAAAATGAACAGTTCCCTTTACCAGTCCAGTAAGTACCTGACTCCTCAGGCTATCCTTTACCTTTACAAGAGCCAGATCAGACCTAAAATGGAGTACTGTTGTCATATTTGGGTGGGCCCTCTCTAGTCCTCACTTTCAAGTCTCAATAGAGTACAAAACCATCTTCAGTATCTAGCCACCCCCCCCACGAGGGTTGCATGCGACACAAGGTCATTTTTATCGTGGGTTTCCTGAGCCCGTAGGCTCAGCCAAAAATATGCCCGTATAACTCGTAAAAAACGAGATAGGGTAGGTCATTCACCCTCAACGAGATTCTGCCCTTCGCGGAACCTGCGTCCGGGTTCCTTTCTGCTTAAAAGCAGAGAGTTCGACCGTCAAGTCGAGAAGCTCGGCTTGATTCGTCAAAACCATCTTCATAGGTGATAAATTGTTTTCCACCTGACAAACTCTCTCTCACAGGTGGGATGTGGCAAGATTCTCACTGTTGTATTGCTACTTCCATGAAAAAGGTTCAAACAAACTACATCCTAGGTTCCACCAGTTAGAAACCACCATGCCACCAATATTGTAGCAAACCACCCACATTCCCTCTGTATTCCATTGGTGAGAAGCAAATTCCACTTAAACAGCTTCTTCCCACGGACCACTGCTCTGTTGATCTGACTCCCAAGGGGATGTTCCCTGACCAGTACACTCTTAACCTGTTCAAATTTAGTGTTTACCATTATGCAACAACTACTGACATGGGAATATTCAACACCCACCAATGAGGGAAGATGAAACCATCACTGCTCAAGGAAAATACAAAGCCCACCAACCAGTGAAGAAAAAAAAAACACTAGGGAAAATGCAAATTTTAGGGAAAATTCAACAATCACTACCTAGTTAAGATGTAACACCCATCAACAAGTACTGATGCAACACTGACTATTTATCTATCGGTTTCCATTTGTCCTATACCAATACCTATGAGCAAATATCCCCATAATATCTATTTATCTATAGTCATCTTTTCATTATCTATTTATTGATCTCAGTTTATTCATATCTATCTATTTGTTTCAGTCTGCCCCTTACCACTCCCTACTTATGAACCAATGAGATGTTCAGATGCTGTATCTGGTTCAACATAATAAAATGAAATGTTCTAGAAAAAAGGATAGAGAAGAAAACTCATCCTCTTGATTATTTTCCACCAAACTTCTTTTATGTGACATATCCCTTCAGCACATAGGCAATCATGGCCCTCCACATCCTCCTGTTCCTTGTAGCTCTTAATAAGTTTTGTCTTTTTGTTATTTCTCCTAAACCCTGTTCTACCATCCATTTGCTCAAGCCCATCATGTACGTGCTATTTTCCTCTGCTCCTCTTTCCCTTTATCCTATGATTATCAGATTTTCCAGGCCCTCTTTCCTCATTATGTGCACCAGAAATTTCAACTGTCGCTTCCTGATGCTACGTATAAGTTTCCTTTTTGTTTCCATTCTCTCCAAAACTCACATGTTTGGTCCATGTTTATCCTCAGTATCTTTCTGTAGAATCACATTTCTGTTGCTTCATGCCTCTTCTTCATCTTTTGAGAAGATTGTCCAACATTCACTGCCATACTGGAGGACAGATATCACATAACAGTTCAGTACTATTTTCTTTGTTTCCAACAAAATTTTTCTCTTTCTACTCTGCTTAGCTTTCAGAATGCATCTTTGGCCATCTCAATACATCTTCAGATCTCATTGTCGCACTTTCTGTCCTCTATTAAATCACTTCCCAGATTTTTAAATTTCTGTATAAGCTTGATCTTAGTATCTCTGACTTGTAATTTGCATTCCGGACTCATCCTTTTGCAGATAACCATGCATTTTGTTTTCTTATAGTTTATACTTAGTCCTTTCTTCTTGCTTTCTTTTACTACCTTCTGTAAGATGTTTTGTACTTTCCTTTCTGTGTCTGCTATAAGCACTGGGTCATCTGTATATCTTATATTGTTAAGACTGTGGCCACAAATAATTAATCCTGGTAGGACTTCTAATTCTCATAGAATTGCCTCAATGTCTAGGTTGAATAAATCCGTTGTATTTTTGTATATCTGCTGAACACATTTTCTGTCTGTATGCAGGCGGTTTGCTGCCAGTATAGATTCTTGGTTATATGTGTTTCCTGAATATGTCAAAGTTGCTGAGAAACTCTGAAAGATCTTTGTGACATACTTTGTTGTACACCTTTGCATAGTCTATAAAACACAGGTAGACATCCTTCTACATTTGTATTGCTCTCTCTGATAACATTCTGAGCATACATATTGCATTCTTTGTTCTAGTATCTTTGATGAATCCATACCATTCTTGTCCTATCTCTGGCCTGATCCTGCTGTGCACTCTATTCAGCAGGATTCAGATGATGAGTTTTGTTATGTGGCTCATTAGGCTGATTGTCCTGTAGAGTTCACATTCATTTGTACCTGTTTTTTTAGGCAGTTCTATGAAAATAGGTCTGCTTAGGTCTTCCAGTATATCACTACTGTTGTAGATTTCATTTATTATTTCTGTGATCTTGCTATGCTGAAATTGTTTAAGGCTGCCAGCATCTCTATTACAATTCTGTCTCACCCTGCCACTTTGTTTCTGTTCAATTTGGCCAGTGATCCTTCTACTTCAGTTTTTAATATTTCTGGTCCGTTGGTATTTCTGTGTATTACCAGTTCTTCTCTTTCATTGCGGAAGAGTTCTCCAATATATTCATTCCATCTATGAAGTAGTTTTTCTTTCTCTAATATCAACATTCCATTCTTGGATTTTATGCAGCCTGCTGATGAGCATGACATTTATCGTGTTAGTTCTCTTTTTTTTATGCATATTCTCATTCTTTCTATTTCTGCATATTTTTCATTGATCCACTCTTCTTTAGCCTGTATTTGTTCTGTTTAGCATGATATGAAGCATTGACCTCATTTAAAGTGAATAAAACATAACAACATAAATGTATGAAAAGTTGAAACAAGACGTATAAGTGTTTGTATAAAAATACTTATATATATATATATATATATATATATTATATATATATATATTTTATATTCAAAATCCTTAATACAAGGTTAGCATGTATTTACTGGCAATAGACTAGGTACCAAAAACAATATGAATTTTGTGCTTATCTGTTTGGTTTGTTACAAGCAGGAAATTGCATATCCTGTTTTTATAACATCATGAAGCAAAAAGAGAGAGATTGAATTTTCTACTTAACAATGTTTCATGCAGGTCTCATCAGGTCACGTAACAGTTTTTTATTCTGATAGATATTCATAATTAATTTTTATTGTTATTTTTGCATAGTCAGAATGAGATAATTTTTTGTCTTTTACTGCAGTTCCCTATTTGTTTGTGTAGTTTTCTGTATTCCATTCCATGTCTTGGCATTGTTTTCTGTCTCCTTTGCATCATGTTGAGAATTTCATTTGTTATCCATTCATTTTTTTCTTCTTCATCCATTTTACTTTGGGATGATCTTGTTTACTGATGTCACTAAAGCTTCTCTTTGTGTGTCCCACTTCAAGTTTCCATTTCCATTTGCCCATCGTATTTTCTGTTCACACTGTCCATATATTTTTCCTTTAGGTTTGGGTCATTCAGGAATCTGCTGTATTACAATTTGGGTGCTGCATTAGGCTTTTTTTCAGTTTCTATAGTTTCATTCTTAGTTTACATATAACAGGGAGGTGATTGTTTCCGTATTTGGCACTTAGATTTTGCAGTGAACAATTGCAATCCTGAATCTCTTGTTGATAGTTATGTAGACAATTTGGTTTTTAGTTTCTCCTCCTGGGCTTCTCCATGTCCATAATCATCTTGGATGTCCTTGAAACCAGGTGTTGAGTATTACCTGGTCATTTGCCATACACCATTGAACCTATTATTCTCTACATTTGTTGCACGTTTCTAGTCTGAATTTTCCAGCTATTTCACCATCTCTCTCCTTGACTATTTTGGCATTCAGGTCTCCCATGATAATTATTACATTAGTAAGTACATTATCAGTACAGGCGTTTATATATATATATATATATATATATATCTTCTCACCTTTTCTTCAATGTGTGTGTGTGTGTGTATATATATATATATATATATATATATATATATATATATATATATATATATATATACACATACACATTGATAAAAAAGGTAAGAAGATATTGGAAAAAATTAAAAAAGATTTGAAACTTGCGATTATTTGAAAAGACATTTTTTCTTGCCTGTTGACCATCAGCTGGTTAAAATTGCTCTTCATTCATACCTCATTAGCGGGAATAGTCAAGGCAGATAGGATCAAGCAAATCAACAATTTCAGTATGGAAAAAGAAGACTTTAGACTCAGAAACACCATGATGATGAACTGAAACCTCCAAGCAACAAGTAAAAGTTACCCTCAAGCAGTCCATGTCCTCCTTAAAGATGGTAAGATAAATCACTGCTACCATAATTCTTCATTCAGCACACCCCCTCATTCAAAAACAGATTTATTGCTATAACAATTGATTGACCTATTGACCTGTGACACATCAGAAGATTAAAAACATGTGAACTTGTCTTACACTACCAAAGACCACTTTGCTTTACTCTCCACTTTTGTATAAACTTTTTTCTCTACCGAGCTTAATTTTTATTAGGTACTCAAAAGAATATTTCAAGTAATCCTTTATCACCTTATTTTCTTTCTATATAAAATTACAAATTCTTTTCAATCAATTTCACAGTGTAAGTGTCACTTTTTTGAATGAACATAACAAGCTAATTTTTTTATGAAGGAATATTCCCATACTATATATCTATCTAGCTATGTTAGTCTATTCATATCTATCTATCTATCTATCTATCTATCTATCTATCTATCTCTCTATCTATCTCAGTCCATCGCTATCTACCTGTCTATCTCAGTTTATTCATATCTATCTATCTATCTATCTATCTATCTATCTATCTATCTATCTCAGTCTATTCATATCTATCTCAGTCTGTTTATATTTAACTATCCAATCTCATATTTTATTAATATATCAATATTTACTAATATAATCATCAGTCTGTCATATTAAATAAACATTGAAACATTAATAAAATGAATCACAGATGCTATTTGCTAAGTGAATTTTTGTTACCTACAAGCAAATTTTTCAATTTTATTAGACAATTTAAGAACATTAATAATTATCAATGTTTTCAAGTTGCCTGATGAACTGCACATACATACACACACAAAAAAAGATAATATTTATACCATCTTTGTGTTGTTATTCTAGAGAAATGGACATCAGACTTCATTGTTATTTTGATTTTAACATGAGAAAGGAAGTAAGCACTTTGATATTGGAATCATTTACTGTTTCTTCCCTAATAATAAAATTAAATGAAACAGTGGCATATACAGGTAGTCCATAAGTTTTAGTAGCTTGAGATATGAAACAGCTGGATTCTTGACTATTCTTGGACGGCTTCATAATGTCTGGGCACTAATGGCATCCATCTCTCAACTGATGATTCCAAAGAGTAGCTAGTATAATATCATAACCCCCCACCCCAGTAACAATTTCAACTGATGGGTCAAACTTAATGGAGGCATAATTATACTGACCATAACCAGAATTTGATAGTATACAGAGATACATCAACTCTAGAATACAAAATCAGAATTAAAGTAGATTAACTAAGATAAATATCAATGACAAGTAACTATGATAGAAAACCAGGATATTTTTGTTCAACTCTTGGAGAAAGTAATTAGAGAACATCATGTATCTATAATAGGAGATTTTTGTAGCATTTTTCAATAGGGGAGTGATTTCGTTTCATATCTGACTGAAATTTAAAATATATATGCATATTCTGAAAGGTGGCATTTCAAAGCATCTTTCTATAAGATTCCTGTGTAGATTGTGAATTTTAAATGTTTGTGAAAATAAAATGCTTTTTCATCATTTAATGTCCTTTTATTCTTGGTTTCGTTTGGTTTGTTTAATTGTCATATTGTAGCAGACCCGGTAGCATGCAGAGCTGGCCTACGAAAAGGTGGCCTTGTGCCAGACACTACTCACGACTACCGAATTCACTAGCAAAGTAAAAATAATAAATGTGTGATATTTTAACTGTAGAATTATTACAGTCTCCTTAGTGAGGAAAAAGGGTCATTCAACACATGCATAAAAATGGCAAAGAAAAAATAAATAGCCAGGAGGAACGACAAAAACGAGTCTGGTGGAAAACAAATATAAGACTTTATTTTAATAAAAAGTATTTTGTCTCAAACAGTGGAGACTATCAGAAAAGTAAAGCCAGTTCTTAGTAAGTAGCCAAGTTGTATAAGGTAGTGACAAGTTGTCAGTAAAAGGATATTAATGTTCCACGCCAAGACGAAAATCAAAATGGCTAAGCCGGGAAAGGTTCCCTCAGAAGGAAAATTCTAGAACAGAGTCTTCTTATACAAAAGGTACATGCATACATGACAAGGAAAATACTCACTGCAAGATTTTTGTCATTGTTGTGTAATGTTATATTTTTTTTTCTTTTTTAAACTGGTTCGCAAGGTAGAGTTCAAAAGGTGTATGTGAAGTTTATCAATTGACCGTGTCGAAAAACTCTACATTCCCTGGTAGTGAACGGAGGAAAGTTCGAACAAGTTGTTCACGTCAGGATGAGGAATTAGTCATTGTAAAAGTGTGATGGCGAGGTGTTGTAAACTCAACGTTCTCTGGTAGAAAACGGAGAAAGGTTCAAACAAGTTGTTCGCAGAAAGTTCAAACACATGAAGAGATTCGGCATGATGAGCCAAGGAGTTTACTAGGAAATTTTTGTAGTTAAGATAATGGGTTAGAGGCGTGAAATAAATGAGTCAACCTTTTTGCTCCGAGACCAGGCAGCGACTGATTTGAAAAACACAGATCGTCAGTGACGTCAGAGAATGCGTGGGAAAACTTCAAATTTCGTTCTAGCTGGAATCAGCAGCAGCCAGCAACTTCCTCACGTTGGCAACAAACAGCTGTTTACTACTATATCTAGCCGAAGTGAAAGGAAGGGGTGCAATACGCGTCGCACATAAAAGTAGATGGAATTCCTGCGCGGTTCCACAATATCACCTCCTTACGAGTAATTTAATGCCGTAATTTAATTTTTTGTGAACTTTGGTAATTTTTTTCCAAAAAATGTATTACTGCTCTCTTGCCTGTATATAATCTGTGAGTGTCAAATTCTCCCAGCTTTCTTTTTACATTATGTGTTCCAGAAATTTCAATTGACTTTTTCTGATCCTAATTACGCATGTCCTTTTTGTTTCCATTTTCTTTAAAACATTTTTGTTGCTGTTATACACGACATATAGTTGCAAGAGAACAAATGAATACAAAACGTTACTGCCAAGGTGTCAGAAAGAAAACAAGATAAGACAACATTAAATTCTCTGTATTGCTGGTATAAAAGATCAAGGCAGAATGTCTCTTTGAGTGTAAATGAAGTGACCTGGAGGATGGGGGATTGGGTTGTGTAGGGGCCTGGCATTGAAGCTTGTGTCAAAGTTGGTTGACTCTGGGCCACTGGTAAAATTTGTGACTGCTTACCTACTGCCTTGTGTGCCATGAGAAGATCCTTTTAAGCAATCAAAGTGGATAAATAACTCAGCAGTTTTTTGTCATGCTTTTGCTTTTAGCAGGAAGGTTTATGATTGGCTCTGATGTTTAAATATATATTTCATATTTTGGGTGGATTTGTTTTGTGATCCAGATGTGATCCTTAATTTTGCTTTCATTACATTCATATCTGACTGACAGGTTTTGATTTGAAGAGAATCAAAAATAGGTTTAATCTGAAACAGAATATAACCTTGGTCACATGTTCTAGCCATCATGTTATCAGCATCCTTCCAGAACTTAATGTCTATGTTGCCTCAAGTTTTTTCTTCATCTGCAAGGAAATTGTCCAGTATTCATGTCATAAAGGAGGATTAATAATACATAGCAGTTCAACAGTTTTTGTTTTTTGTTTCTAATAAAATTTTCTATTTCTTAATATTTCGTTTAGCTTTGAGAAGGCATCTTTTATTATTCTAATGTACCTTTGAATTTCTGCTTTACATTTTCCATCATCTTATAATACTAATACTTTTTAATAAAATAGTTTTAGTAATGTTTGAATTATAACTTATAAAATATGTTTTAACGATGTGTCTGTTATAATTAGAGAATGTAAAATTATTTTGTTTTAACTTATTTAAATTTATAGAGATCTTCATAATTATTCATAATAATCAGTACAAAATCCTTTTATTCAAACTTCTATGGAAACACCTTTTATCTAATCATCTGACAAGATATTGTTTGCTTAAAAGTTATAACTCTATCTCAATAAGTAACAGTTATCCATCAACATCATCATATGTTCATGCTTTTCTTAATACTAAAGGATGAATCCTTCCTTCATCTTGCATCACAAATATCAATGATATCAATGATATCAATGGATTTTGACTAAGGGTAATACCATACTTGGGCTGCAGGTTGGCAAGGGTTTTTTTACCAAGGATCCTTCAGCAATCAGATTTTTTCTTACAACTAGGGTAGAACTGAATTCCATTCCTGGCTTTGAATTCAGTGCTATCCTTCTCTTTAACTGATAAAGAAGCCCATACTACCCTGGTATTTACCTATCATATATATATATATATATATATATATATATATATATATATATATATTTGGCAGTCTGGCATTTGTTTACATTCGTAAAAACAATATGTTAGAATTCATCTTGCTCTCTGCCAAAACAAAGTACCGATGGCTTAGGGGTAGAAATTCCAACAGATTCCAAATCAGTCGGGTTTTGATCCTGGCTTGAAGCATTTAGTCATCTAGTCACACTGATGAGCTGTGATACAACAAAACAGGCCTGTATGCAAATGACAATATATGTAAAATCTCTGGGTAAGTAAATTAAGTCAATCCTATTAATATAAAATATTAAAACTGATCCATAAAAGAGAGCCCAATATGTTTATTATAGAGCATAGAAATGAATTACATAAAAATGAAAATGAATTGTACCCCATTTTAAGAATGAGTTTCATTTTTATGTAATTCATTTATATATATATATATATATATATATATATATATATATATATATATATATTTAATCAGTTTCATCCCATGCAAGGCAGTTAAGCCACTAAGACGCAAGGGGCTACTGAGTGTGGAAGCATTAGGAATAGAAACATTAATAATAAGTGGGAAGAGAAAAGAGTGATTAGCAAGACAATAGATAGTGATTGACATTGCATTTAAATTCTTGTAGATTAAAGTTGGTGAGAAAGCATGGAGCCAGAAGTGAGTTCTGTAAGGGAGAGGTGCAAGAGAAAAAACTATTAACATAGAATTTATGCCTACATCTAGCCAGTTCAACTGTAAATTGATGAGATGTCGACACCAGTCTAGTACTTTGCTTAAATTCAAAAAGTCTAGGTACCATACCAAAGAGCTCAGCCAAACAATTACCATGCAGAGAGGTAATCTTACAATGGTGGGAAAGTGACTAAAGTTGATCTGTCAGATATGTATGTAGATGTCTTTTTGTAAATTCATATATACATGTATGGGTATTTATATATACATGTATGGGTATTTATATATTTTGCATATGTATGTATATTTTCCACTAATATTATATATATATATATATATATATATCAACGTGTTTTAGTAGACTCAGCAATTTTCAATCTGCTTGTCTGAATCATCTTCAAGAAGCAAGAGCAAGATCTATAAGGTCAGCCAATCTAACAGTGATCTCATCTCACAGTCCTCACACTTGCTTGTGGCCTCCTTTGTAAATCACTAGCGGGTCTTTAATGCCACTTAAGATTATCGCACAAAATTTCATAACTGAATCAACTAAGCTGTCAGACCCTCATATGTTAAAACCGACAAGAGAGTCCATTATTATATATATCTTGATGATATTATATATATCTTGATGAAAATATTATATATACTATTGTCTGCTTATAATTTATTCTTTACAGATATCTTGTAGAATAGAAGGTGACAACCACACTGTTGTTATTAAATAAAGTTAACTATAGTTATTAAGTTTATAAGGAAGTTGAGATCTAATAATGGTACCTCAGCTTCATGAATTTAAGCACAATATTAGATTGGCAACGAGCTCTCATCATTTTACAGTTGAAATTGATAGATGTAACTGTACATTCTATGCTAATAGTTTCTTTTATCACACTTCTTACTTGTGGAATTCTTTGTCAGTGTCTTCTTTTACAGTCAACTTTGATCTTCAAAAATTTAAATATAATATCAATCATTATTTTCTGTCTATTTAATTCCTGTTCTTTTATTGTTCTCTCATTAATAATGTTCTTATTTTTCTCATTCTTTCACACTATTGCATCTTAGTGGTTTTATTGCTTTGCTTGAGGTGAAAAGATTTGAAAAAAATAATTGCATTTGACTGTATGCTGACTGCCAGTCTCTGAGATTCTAGAGAATGGATTAACTTCTTTCTTTTGACCCATTCCTTCATTTTTCCTCAGACAAAAAAAAATTTCTTTCATTTGTAACTGGAGTTAATATCAGTCATCTAACTAGCTAAACCTGTTAAATTTTTTAGTATACAACAAAGACTTCAATTTAATAATTATGTTCAGTTAAAATTAACACCAATGGGTTTATTTTAACTGTACATAATTATTAAATTGAAGTCTTTGTTGTATACTAACCTATCGATCAATGAATGCCAAAGATTTTTTATAAGAAAATGGCTAATATTAGAATTGCCATTACCATTGAATATTATTCTATTTGTAACTGGAATAGCAAGTAAATATTTCTACAAAAGCATTGAAAAAACATCAGTAGAATGTAAGGATGAGAAATTGCAGCAACTTAGTACAAAACTATTTTTATTTAAGGCTTGGCAAATTATATTTTTCAAAAGTAGTAAACTAGATTATTTGCCTGATAATAAAACAACAGCTTTGATGTGTCTCACTGAAAACAAATGGAGTAATGTTTATTGTCTAATCTATTATAATATAATTTGTTTAACACAATACTAATATAATTAAATTCTTCATTTTACAAGACTGGTGAACTTCATCTTAATGGAAGGTCTGTCAAAATACAATTTGGACATCAATCATCAATATCATTATGATAGTAAGTTTTTTATTCAGAATGTTGCTTGAGAGGAAATGAAAAGTCAAACAAAGAAACCATTTTGTTAGATCATTTCTGATTGCAGGGAAAGGTAGCTAATAATAAAATCTTCTTTTTAAAGCAACACCAAGTATAAAATCAAATTTCTTTTTTCTTTTTACCAAGGCAACATTTTGTCAATATTTTTTAAGTAATTTCTCACCAAAATCCTTCACAAAATCCAACCTCCTTTCAAAAAGTAAAGAAGATTTCTGAACATTTATTTTCATCTTAGAATTCTTCAAAGACTTCACCAGTCACCTTATCAAATACTGTTAAGTATGCTGTTGTTCTTTGGGTAAATCCAAGAGAACATTTTAAACATGATTCTCCATGATGATTCCAAGATTCTCAGAATTCAGTCAAGTGAATTTCATGACTCACCTACCAAATACATCTGTCCAACAAAAAACAAAATTTTCTAATATGTGTGCAGGTCCAAACATAACACAGGCAATTTATTTCTTTATCAGTGAATCAATCACCAAACTTCACAAAAAACAAATGCTTGCATTGAAAACAGTAAGAAAATCCAAGAAAACCATTTGCTGATTGTCAATACCATTAGGTTCCAGCAATACTTTTTCAGTCACAAAAAAGTTGGTTTTATTATAAAAAATTCTTCACATGAGAATTGAAAATTGAAATTTATCTGCCTTGTTTCATTTCTCAGTTAAATATTATGAAATTTTGCTATTTTATTGCTTTTCAAGTTTAAAATGTTCTCTCTATAAGAATTTGTTACAAATCCAGTTTAGATTTACCTGCCAGGTATATTAACCAATGAAACCATAATATAACTAAAAGAAATATAAAACTCTCTCAAAATCAACAATCAACACTTCATTATTGTGTTGTCCATAAAAATAAAATAATAATTTCAAAGTAATTTTTTTGCCCCATTATTTGCGCTAAATTCAGTGCTTATCCTAAATAATTGCATTGTTCATCTCTAGCATAGATTAGAAAACATTTAATGATCAGCTGAAAAATATTGGATTAAAAAAAAAGAACATAGCATTTTTAAGTGAATTTCAAAGACAATTTTTGTACATAGATTTATTCAATGCTATTTTATTTCACTATCTTTTGCCATCTTTGAGGTAGCTTCATGATTCCATCCTGCCAGAATTTGGTATCTTCCTGGGTAATAAACTAGTCAAAGTGATTTTTCAGTCATACAGAGAACTGAAAATCTTCCCATTAAGAAAATTTTGTAGAGACCAAAATAAGTGGTAATGGAAAGGTGCAAGGTCGGGTGAACAGAGTGAGCTTAGTAGGACATCCCAGCTAATTTGTACCAATTTCTGCTGGGTCTGTGAGATCTAGCATTGTGCTAATGGAAGACAACATGTTTCCAATTCGCCAATTCTGGTTGTTTTTCATCAATTACTTCATTTAATCAGTTAAATTTTAAAGAGGAGTATTTGGATGAATTCAATGTCCGATTTTGCAAAGATTATAATACTCGATGCCCTTCTGATCACATTATATACATAACATCACCTTTTCATATGCAGACCAGCTTTTCATTTACCCCAAGGTCTTTTTCAATGATTTACAGACCAGCTGGAACATTCCGAGTCTTTCTAATTAATTTTTTTTACTTTTGAACCTAGTAAAGCACTTATAAATTATTACTTTCAACCATGATACTATCTCCATAAATGGCATTCACAAAATTTCTTTTTTGATTTTGGCATAGCATTTTTTCCCTGAAAATAAAAAACATCAAATGCATCTCATTATCCTCCATTTTCACTTTTAATGTACAAACATTTAAAATTCATAATTCATGCATGAATCATATAGAAAGCCGTGGTGAAATGTCACCTTTCTGAATGTATATATATATTTCATAAATTTTAGTCACATATGAAACAACATCACGTTTTCAAATGACAACTATTGAAAATCACTACAAACTTTTATTCCAATCCAATATTACCACATGACTTCTTAGATCAAGTGAAACATATGAGATTATTTTATCAAAGACTTTCATATCATTACAGAGCTTCAAAGAACTGAAATGATTATTTGATTACAAAAAGAGCAGATGCATTTTTCTAATAGCTAAAGAGACATTCTGTTTTTCATCATTTTTTAATCTCTTTATATTGTTGACATTTTTATTTGAATGATAATTAAAACCAATAGCAACAACACAGAAAACAATTCTTTGGGTTTTCCAACTACCCACCTCTCTCTCTCTCTCTCTCTCTCTCTCTCTCTCTCTCTCTCTCTCTCGCAGTAAACCATCAAATCTATAGAGAAAAATGATAAACTCATTCTGTTTCATTAATTTCTCATATTGGCTTCTTGCCAAATAATACTTAAGTAGATCCCAAGGTAATGGTAATATTAATTATTTCCCTACAAGGAAACATTTGGAATTCATTGACCGAGCAGCTAGTACTACTTTCAGATGAAATTTCTAAAATCCTTCTCTTAAAACAATTTTTAGTAAAACAGCTTTCTCAAGTGCACTACCAGTTATTTCTATTTCCAGTATTGAGGTGGGGGGGGGTCCTTCCTAACCTTTTATTTGAAGTGGTGTGGAATGTCAATATCTTATATTTGGTACAGTTCTTTGTGATTCTGTAGCACCAGTCTACAATGTTCAAAGAATGATAATCTTTGCCAAAACCCTCATGTTTTCCTATTCAAAGCCTTTTTTTACCATTGATATTAGAAAGTGGTTGTATACAGCTGACAGTTTAGATATTTCTGAACGGTTTGGGTGCCATGCATGACATCCATATGAAAGTCTTGATCTGACAAAGCTATTTAAAAACATGATTTGAGTTTTTCAGGTTTCAGGTTTTCTTGTAGATGAACAAATAGACCCCAAGGTTCATAATGATCTGATCACTGTTCAAAAACATTATATTTCACTTTAATATTGTCTAGACAGACTCTGAAGAACTGGCATTTAACTGGATTAATTGTTTAAAAGATTAAGAATGGTATTTAATTCCAAATAATTTATTGTATCATAAATCATGAAAACATCTTGCAAAAAAAAAACAAAAGAAAATGAGGAAATTCCTGGAAACCTTAAAAATGTTGATATACTGCATATTCCAGACAAAATTTCTCCTTCTTACAATGATATCTTTTATAAAGCTAATGGCAAAGTCAGGATAAATACCCCCATGTGACAGACATAAATAACACACAAAAGATATGAATTGGTATCAAATTCTAAATTTCTTTCTCTAAGTTTTTTTTTTTTTTAGCATTATAATTGGTTCATCTTCTTTAATTAATTCATTCAATGCTTTTTTTGGTCTTACACAAAGAAGCAATCAAGAATTTCTTTGTTTTCTATTATTGACTTCATTTTGGTAAATTTATGAGATTGGAAAGCTCAAAGTGATACAAGACATGAGCATTGTTTTTATAGAAATAAGTATTTTTGAGGCTATCTAAGTAACAGATTGAAAAACATGACTAAGAAAAAACTATAGCAATGTAGACTGAGAGAATAAAACAGTAACAAAGTATATTTTCCTCTTCAGTCATCACCAAAAATATAATAGTCCTGTGATTTTATCAAATATAATTGTGATGATGATACTGAATATAGTACAATGATGTTTTCTCAGTTGTTTGAGGTTGCAAATTTCTGTATATCATTTAGACCAAGACAGGAAATGACAAAAAGATATTTTAAAACCTTAACATGAACAATCATTTATTTTCAGCTGATATAGTGAAACAAAAATAAATCTTTTACCAAAGTGTGTCAACAAATTGGGATCTATTTTGTAAGATATTCCAAAAAGAGAATATATCAAAATAGTGAAGTCCAAATCTTTATTTAACATGAACACACACACACACACACACACACGCACACTCACACACACACACACACACACACTAGATTAGTTTAGCATTCTGACATGTATATTTGACTATTAAACCAAAACATATGTTCTTCATATAAGAAATTACTGAAATTGATTAAATATTTTTTGAGACTTCATGCTAGATTCATATCTTGTATGATCACTGAGGTTAAGCAAGGTCAAGCTTAGTCACTACCAAGATAGGTGTCTCCTTGGGAATACAAGGGGCTGTAAGCTTGGATTTGTAGGTGGATTAATAAATAAAAGCTTGGAATTGAAAATCATAAAGCCAAGTTCTAATTCCACTTGGGTTTGTTATATTCACTTACGTGCAAATACTCTTGGCAGGGGCATAAATTCACCTCTCCTTCTCCCAGCTCTGAGTTAACTAGTAGGATTTGCATCAGTAAATCATTATTATTGCAAATATATTCTTACAATCTAAAAATATTTTCTGGCTTTAAATAACCTGAAAAAGTTTGATGAGTCGTAAAGAAGAGATCAATTTAAAATCAAAGGCATTCATAAATACTTTTGGGAATGGTATGAATCCATCTCTTCTCCCTGCCTCCAGATCAAATAGTAGGGCAGACTAGACTATCTTGCCTTGGTTGGTAATCATTCTTAGAAAAGAACAACACTGAATTCAAAACTAGTTTAGGTGTTAATTAAATCAAGAGTAAACCTTAAACCACACACTGTTGCAGGTATAGTGAAATGTACTGTGAGACAAGCAATAGTAAACTTTTGTTTGGCTTCACTTTCCACCTTCTTAAGTTAAAGTTTGATAGAAAGATAATTTTCTAGTTTGCAAAGAACTGGCCCCACCCCTTGAGATACTGAGTATGCAACCCTAGTAAAGTGCATACTCTACCATCATTGGAAACATTATGTAGTTTACAACTTTGGAATGAGGTCATTAAATCTATGATTTTGACTGAAATTGAATAAAAAAAACCAAAGCTTTGTAAAATATCCTTTCTAAATCTACAAAATTACGAAATATAAATCCTTTCTGATCCTCTAAGTTTAATTGCTTGATTATGGATTAGTATTTAAGAAAATTATGGATTAAAACTTGTTGAAGCTTAAATAAGCATGGAATAATACAACACAAAATGTACGTTAACAAAATGTATTGAAACAAAGAATAGGTACACAATATTTACAGTTAGTTTGGTATATTCTTGGGAAGACTGTTCCTGCATAATGGGTTGACTAAATCGCAGTCGGGCAGAGTCTCTGGATTCAATTTCTTAATCTCTACTATCTTCCCCGTCTTCCGGTACCAACCCATATTTATATGGTCGGTAGTCCGCTTATGTAAATTAGGTGTATCATACACAACAAAACTATTATTAGCAGAAAACCTTCTCTTGTATGAAAACAATGATTGTCATTGATCAGTGATAGGCAACTACTGGGCAGTTGGTGCAAAATTGATCAGTTTGTAATATTCTAACTTTGGAAATTTATGGAAAGCCTTTCATACCTTTGTGAATGGTCCATCAATATCTACAATATAAAAATCTTTCCTGCAACTAAATCTTTAATGTGACAATTAAACTAGAAATGGCAAAAACCATCCCAGAAAAACAAAGATACCTTAGGTTATTGTAGCAGTATGAAACATTTAATGTATATTTTATGTATGCATATTCCCTCTGCTTTTGGCTTTCAAATAGTCTGACCAGAACAGATAAAGAACACTGAGAAAAGTTATCCTTTCATGTCAGCTAATGAGGCTCACAAGATGCAAGCCATTTAGTGACAATAAGTGATTAAACACAACTTTCAACTAACAATCAAACTGCAAAAATCCGGGATATAAGAGAAAAAATATTGAACAAACTTGGATATTTGTGCCCACAAAAATGGCATGTTAAAAGGACAGTTTTTTTTTTAATTGACACCACTATTATTTTAACTACCTAATAAAAGCTAAACATATAAAAGTGAATTTATACATTTTTTGTTCTTGAAAATTTACAACAAAAATATTAAACACTATTTGTTAGATTGTTAGAGAATAATTTTATATTTACAACATTCTAAAATGTAATACAATTAAAACTAATACAATATTTATCACTTACCAATTTATAAAGAAATAAATATTTATAAACATTGACTAAATTATTCAAATATGTCAACCAACTATAAAGAAATCCTTATTATTTACCATTTTATAAAGTTTGAATCAATTGGCAATTAGCCAATGTTTTGCCAACTATTCCAATAAATAATCTAATAAACAAATAGTGTTTATTATTTTTCTTATCAATTCTCAAGAACAAAGAAAATGTATAAATTCAATTTCATCATATATTTAAGTTTTATTCCAATTCTAATCATCACTTTTTAAAACAATAAACATTGCTAACAAATGAATGGAGTTAAAATAATAGCAGTGTCAAGAGAAAAACAGTTTTTTTGATACTTTGTTTTTTTTTTTTTCAGACATAAAGGTCCAAGTCTGTGAACAATTGCTTACATGTGCCATTCCCATTTATCAATTTAAGTGAAATTGTTGAAGGTTAAGAACTAAGAGGCATAAAGTATTAATCTATTGAAATTACTAGTTGCTTAACAAGAATGACTATACTGATGTTAATTCATTACAAAATAAATCTTCTCTCTGGCTATCAATCTCTGACAAATCAACATCTCTTAGGTGTTTGCATCCACTCATTCCAGCTGATATGACATAAAAAGAACATACTTTGTTTCAGCACCTTTTATGAAAGGGTGGACTACAGTTCTAGACAAAACAATGCTTTACAAGAATGTGATTACTCTATGGTTAAACTGAATTTTTTCCTAATAAAGAATTTAAGATGAATTTATAAAACATAAGCTCACTGTATATTTCTAAGCCATACAGCAAGACAATCTTATAAGAACTAGAAGTCCTATTTATAGTTGATGGGCACACTCAGTGGAAGTAGTATTATGGGTAACAATCTCTGTCTAAGTAGCTAAAATGGTAAAAGCACTGCTACATTACATAACAAGTTCCTACAGTGATTCCAACTCCTATCCATAGATACTTTTTTTTTATAAATTCCTATTATATTAATTGTTTCTCTTTGATTTTCAATGCATTATATAGTAAAATATTTAGTAATGTATTTACATTATTCATATAATAGTCTTTTTCAAGCAGTAACACTTTCCTTCATTTCTGACTACTAAAAGGCCCTTCTATAGTAAAATCATTATTTATATTATACATATAATAATCCTATTCTACCAGTAATGCTTGCATTAATTCTTGATTACAGACAATTCAATTCAAATTTTGTGAAGAACTTTTGGCCTATAGTGTGTGTGTGTGTGTATGTATATATATATATATATATTCTTTTATTATTATCATTATTATTATTAATTAGAAAAGCTATATAAAAGTTCAATAAACAAGCCTTGTCAGTATTAAACCATATAATAATTATCAATGTGCATTTATTTAAATATTTCCAGTATATTAATTTGTATATTTTCTTTCATATCTGTAGTGGAAGTGAGGTAAATAAACTTTAGTTAGTAAATTTATGACTGATTACTTCCCTTGGTTGTTTTAATAATCTATACAAATAAAATATTTATCTGCATTTAAACAAAATTAATTCCCAAGCAAAATGAACTGTTTAATTGATCATTTCCTTTATTCCTACATTTATTAGATTGCAGTCTTATTTGTACAAGCCTTTCATGTGAAGCACTCAGAAAACTTTGTCTATTAAGTGATAGCCTTGCTTCAACTTGGTTTTGAAATAGGCTTTGTCATTGTTGTCTTTGCTGTTTTGTTGCTAATCTTTTTTTTCTGAGAGATATTTCTATTTCAGTTATATCAAACGCATAAAATTTTTAACATGAAAAATATATTGAGCAAAAAGCAATTTATATAATACCAGGAAAAAATAATGTTTACAATCACACACACACACACACATACAAACATACATATATATATATATATCATCCAAATCCTGCATAGACAAACTTACACTCATAAATGATACACTTGAATGGTACTTGACTAGTCAAATGTATGTGAAGTCTGTTTAACCAATCAAAATTAAACAACACGAAAATAAAAATACCAGAAAATTTTTTCCATATCTCATTCTCTGGTAAAACTTTGTTATAGACAAGCGTATGGTTGCAAGAAAGAAATACGACAACAGCAAAAATAGATTTACGTGATTTATTTCAACAGGAACATGTGGGTTTGGGACAGCTACCTTTGTGGTAAAGTTCATAAGCTGGCTTCGAATCTGGGTTGATCTCTCATAGTAGTTCACACTGGTTGGTGCTGGTGCTCCCCCTGCTGACTGCTGCTGACTGCTCAGCCTGACTGTGACAGGTCTCTTCCCTGGCCTCCTGTTGACTGCCCGTTGTACTTCCGTGTGACCCCTTTTATGGCGTTTTTTATGGCTTAACAGTCTCGAAAAATGACGCGAGTATAATTAGGTGGGAAGCATTTTTATTGGCTAAAAAATAGAAAAACTTTAAAATATTATTTTATTTTTCGACTGGAACTCGTACGTCAGGAACATGCGTAAACGAAGATAATGGTCATTTTGTGACGGGGACTTGTCCCATTCACATCCGGCTCTTGCTCTTGAGTATGTTAGTTTATTTGCCTGTAAATCAGCTGAGATATGTCTTATTTTATTTTATAACAACTTTAATAAAAGTGAAACATGTTACATTTATAAACATATATATATATACATTGCATTTTATACATGTGAATTTGAAAGTTTTTTGCTAATGATAAGTTTTTAAAATTTGTTTTTCTTTCCTCTCTCAAGTTAAGTAGCAGATTCAAACACAGAAGAATGGTTTGGAAATTTTATTTCCCTCATCCCCTCACAAAAGTAGGATGTGACACATTCATTTTTTAATGTGAGATGACCATACAAGGCCAAGAACAGAAATTACCTATTCCCTGTGTCTACTGTCATTGATTGGAATATTGCTGCAATATTTGGGCTGGAGCTGCCCAGACCTCACTTATCTGTCTACATGGCCTTGTGGGTGATGAATTATTTTCTACTCTACAACCCCTTTCCCACAGATGAAACATCATATATCTTTCACTACTCTATTGCTATTTCCATTGCAAGTGTTCTGACAAGCTACATTCCTTGGTCCCACCAGCCCTTTGCAACTGGGACCCACCATGTCATGTACACAAGGATGAATCATACACATTGCCTTCATATTCTGTTAGTAAGAAAGAAGTTCCACTCAGACAGCTTCTTCCCAAGAGCTGCTGCTTTGGGGAACAGACTCCAGGTAGGATGTTTTCCCAATCATTACAAACTTAACCTCTTCAAGTCTAGAATTAACTGTTATCTTTCCTACATAACCTCATAAACTACACCTTATCTTTTCTTATGCTCATATACCATCACACAGTAACCTTTGAGTGGCTCTTGGGCCTAGTATGGGGTGAACATTAGTAAAAAAAATAAATAAATAAAATAGCCTACCTCTTATGGCAATGAGAAATTTTGTAGCACAGAGTTGGAATACCTGGAACCAGGCTTCTTCTTCACTGTAAAATGGGGAGAACAGATACTATGCATTGATCCCAGCCCAAATGTTGGTTTGGAGATGAGCTCTACAAAATTATTTGCAAGAAAAAGAAGCTGTGTATATCCATGATCACCTATGTCATGAAGGAACAAGATATTAAAAAAAATAGTCCTGGGTATGATGATAAATTGCATCTGAGAGCAACACCTCTGATGGGAGATTGGAGGTTTTGAAGAGTGTGGAACAATGTCTTAATTGCTGTTGTTCTCAGGTTCACCCTTACCCAGGGTGGTAGCACCTGTTAGGGTCCCAGTTATGGCCAAATAAGGAACACTATGAAAGTATAAAAATACATTTTTATAGTAAAAATACCAGACATACATTTTATATTAAAAATTACCTATTTATAGCAAGATTGCCAACAATGCATAAACCAATATGAAAGAACTCTTTCATGACATTAATCCATATAATATCCTACAATTTCTTAAAGAAATCAAACTTTACTCCAAAATATAACTTCAACAAAACATAAAACACACATATCACTACTTCTAGTAATTATGTCCACACAAACACGTATATGCAGAAAAAGGTGGATATTATCTACCACGTATTCAATTGTGAAAGCAAAGTAACATATATTTATTATTTCAAAGTTCCCAAGAAAATTAAATTTTGACATTAAATGACCCATAAGGATTTGATATGCCATTAAACAAACAAATCAAATCATTAAAAAAGAAAATTCAGTCTCTAGTTTTCAAAAATGAAGGTACTGACAACTTTTGCACATACCTAATATATGTTTAGAGCCATGATATAAAACAGTTTACTTTCTGCTGTACTTCCAATGACTCTATGCTTGTAATCCTGAAATCTTCCCTGCCAAATGAAGTTGTTTGTTCTTTGTCTATCTTTAATGTTTGATGGTTTTATGCCAAATAGAAGAAAGCAGGTGTATTTAGACCTAAGTTTGCATAATCATGGGAATTTAATCATAGACATGTACACCTGAATTCACAGATATTTTTGAAAATGAAAATTGAGCAAATATATACAAATCTGATTTTGGAATAAGATTTAGAGTTTAGGATAACTGTGCTCCAAATCAAGAATAATTGATTATTTAAAAACTAAGTTTGTAGATTTTTTGCTGCAGGCTTTTAGGTCCCATTTCTTGTGAACCCATTATTTTTGTTCTGTAAAGAATTAAAGAATATGAAATTCTTAAATTTTTCAAACATTATAGAAAGCAACCAAAATTATTTTTAAAAAAAAGTCCATTTACTTTTTAAAAATTAACTGAGATTTTTTAAATACTTTTTATTAATACTTTTAAAAATACATTTGACAATAAATCTTGTTTTTAAATATCATGTCTCTTGTAAATGGTTCTGACTCTCTACAGATTCCTATTTCTTTATTATCTGTAAATTTCTATACATTCTTGTGAAAGATAATACAACGATTACCAGTTGCCTTTTCCATTGTTTGGAATTTAATTTTCATTCTCTTAGACTGATTGGTGCCCAAAGCTAAAGGGTTCAATCAACCCTGCGATTTAATTTATAGATGGGATGAAAAATGAATTCATATCTTTCCTAAGGGTATTTGTGCAAAAGTGAATGCAGAGGATGAAGTTGTAATTTGAACTTGGCTTGCTGATTCCACTTACCATGTTGATATCCATTACACCGCCTGCACATAACTAGTAATTACTTACTGTTAGAATAATATTACTTAGATAAAATTATATTTTACTTATAGAAAAAATACATTTGACATTATACATCTTCTTCCCTGGATTGTTTATCTTTTCATTAAGGATGCTGGAAGTAAAAATCTTCTGGGTTGGCATTGTCCAGATAATAGTTAGGGATTCAAATCTCATTCAATCCTGAGGAGGCTATCCCATCAGAAAGTGTGTAATAATGAGGCTGTTGTTTTACCATTTTGTAACTGGGATCTGGACCATGCAGTAGTTTCTGGTGAGGCCTCTCAATGCCATGATGAAGTGAACAGTTATGGCTGTGCTTCTGGATGATTTAATTCAGCTCATTGATTCACGTAATACTCGTGGGTATGGCTGTTTCAGTATCTCATTTTCACCTGTATATCAATATATCTAACCATTTCCACAACAAAATCAAATAGAACATACAAACCCAAACACTTAAAAACAAATGTATATCCCAGATTCAGCATCTACAAACCACCACTCCAGAAGTTGAACTCCATCTTTGCAAGGTGAAACATAAGCTCCAGTTCCTGTCAGAAACTGGTCTTAGTCTATCTATCCCAGTGCAGGAATTCACAATTCTGGGCTACTCATCCCTAACAGTAGAACAAAACCTTCAAAATTGGTACGGACTTAGCACCTATATTAAGGATGGGTTTCCATGTGACAGAGGCCCCAAAAATGAGAACTCTCATTTCCTACTCATGTGCTTTGGTATGACCCTTATCCATAGTATTTCTTTCATTTTCACTGTTATTTACAGGATGATTGGAATTGCAATGTTTGACAGAATAGCTGAGAAGATTGATGTTATCCTCTCTGATCATCCCTCAGCTAGCATTCATATTTGTGGCAACTTCAATATTCACTACAAGAGGTGGTTAGTCCACTCAAACAAAACCGATGAAAAAGGCAGATACTATCATGACTTCTGCATTGCTTACAAACTGACCCAGCTCATTGATAAGCCCACTTATATTCCTAACGAAACAGGTCATTACATAAACCTCCTAAACTTCTTTCTCACATTCTGCCTTGAAAAATGCTTCAATGAAGTGTTAACTCCATTGGGCACTTCTGCTCATTTGCTGATCAATGTTATACTGACTGGTTCAGCTTCAGATCTTACATTGTGGAAGATTTCCTTTCAGCTTTCTTCAAAAATAAAGCTTCAAGAACTGCCTCCCTCATTTCTGAATGGATTCTTTCTGGCATTCTTTATTGTTGTAATTTGAGTTCACTTTAGCAATAATAAATCTCTTCTTCCATTTCTTTCATTCTCTCTCTCTCTGTGCTCTTACCACTCATTCACTGCGGAAAAAAAACACACTGGAATCTGTGACAATTGTACAATCTCACACAATGCTGTCTTTCACTATTTGTAATGCCATTCTGCTTAATTACTCTTTGATTGTCTGAAATTTCTATGATTCTAGCAAAATCTCATATTTGTGAGAATATAACATTCTTAAATATGTGTCTGATGAGCAGTCATTTTTTTTTATTTGTTTTTCCTTCAATTCTCCAACCACAGTTGTCTGTCTTGATGCTTCAAGTTTTATCCCACAGAGAAAATACCAACAGAAACCAAATAGCCAGCCTTGGTTCCCGACAGAATATGCTGCAGCAATAGCTTATAGTAACCACTACTGCCATCTCTACCACAGAGAATGGTGTAGTAGGACTCTTCCTGTATTCAAAACTGCCCACAATCATTGCAAAGGAGTTCACAGTCAATCCAAGTCAAGGTTGAAAGCAAGAGACTTGGTATTTGTGAGTTCTGAAAAATCTTGAATGAAATTCTCAATAGCATCAGTGCCAACTATCATAAATGGCCCTGAAGTTATTTCATCTTCCTCATTGGTTGTTTTCACAAGGAGGCTACCAGACCTTAAATAGAATTAATATATACAATCCATCACTGAAGATGCTGGAAAAATGGTTAGTTCCTTATATCACTTTGGTAAGTATCTGATACTTTCAGCTATGGTCTATACAAGAGCTAGATCAGACCAAAAATAGAGTATTGGTGCTATATCTAAACTAGAACTGCCCAGTCCTCACATGCCTGTCTTGAGAGAGTTCAAAAAGTATCTATGCAACCCAGAATGTAGATTGAACTGGTCAGGTTTTAAAACATGAAGCATTGTTATCAATATAAAGAATGACATAATTCACAAAAGAAGAGAAAGAGAAAATTCATGTGTACACAGATAGTTAAAAAAAAGCAAATAAAATATGTATGTACACTTAGTGTGTGTGTGAGAGAGAGATATCTATGTGCTTTGTTTGAAATTAAAATAGTTTGTTGGCAGGAAGAAAGCAATCTCCCCCAGAGGTGACAAGTCTCAGTTTCTTGTATAAAGATTAAAAATATTAGATATTTTTAATCTGTTAATGAGTTCAATAAGTTCATTGCCTTGCCTTACTCAGTCATCCATGAAAAAAATAATTCAGTCTCAGTGGGGGACTGGCCAGGATGTCAGCTTGCCTAATGGCAAGTGCACCCTCCCCCACACACACATCAAATAAAAATGCAATAAACAAACAAACACAGTTTTAGTGAAAATTTTAAAATACTACAAAATTTAAATTCTATATTTTCTAACTTTTGAAATAATTTACGAATTGAGAAGTAAGTGAATTCCACAATAACCATCAAGGGATATGATTTAATTTTACATTACTCCAGTCACATGAAATGCAAATGCAAATTCACAAACTATTAATTTCTGTTTTTGTTTATCAACTTAATTCTTTGAAAATTAAATTGGGTTTCTGGTTCCCTCTAAAGTCTCCTTCCAATCTATACTTCTAAAATCTCTGCCTATTATTTACTATTTATTTACATATTTTCTTCAATAGAAGTAGATAGCCCAGTTCATACTCCTCCCTGATCTTTTGAACAGGTGTAGAGGTTTATCACATGTTTCTGCTTCCTCTAATTTTTTTTCTTTCTCATTCACTTCTGTTGGCATCTTTGTGGTATTATCACCTTGCTTGGAATGATAGCTCTTACCTTCTAACCATCTACCTCGAGTGGCTCTTGAGTTTTGTACAAGGTGAACTTCATTGTCGCTACATCTATAGGACATATAAGATGTATTACTTCTCATAGATGAAATGATATTTTGTAAGCTTAACTTTGTAAAGCACAAAAGATATTTATAATCTTTGCTTAGTCTGGCACAAGGCCACCACATTTATGTGTTCCTGAAGAAGGAACAAATTCCTTACACTATCAAAATTACAAGTTTGGTACCATCAATGCACTAAACTTAACAATATAAAGCTCAAATTATTTATTAAGCTTAGCTTTGACTCTCTTGTACTTGTCTGCTGCCATATTTTATAATAATCTCATTATAAATAGATACTGATTTATGTAACCAATTTTGTCATGTCCTTTTTTGGAATGTCTAACCAAAAATATATTTTATTCTGTTAATGAGTTCAATAAGTTCATTGCCTTGCCTTACTCAGTCATCCATGAAAAAATAATTCAGTCTCAGTGGGGAACTGGCCAGGATGTCATCTTGCCTAATGGCAAATGCGCTCCCCCCCACGCACACATCAAATAAAAACGCAATAGACAAACAAACACAGTTTTAGTAATTAAAAGGAATAAGAACCTGACGTCATCTACACGCTATCAGTTACACAAGCGCAATGTAAGATGGTATTGTTGTGGGTGGTATATTGACCCGCAAACAGATATTGAATGATGAAAGACAACAACAAACTTGAGTAAAAAAATTATATTGCCAAATTTATTTTTGTTAAAGAAAAATACATGAACAAAAATAATGTTACAATACACTAGGAAAAAAAATAATTCTGTAAGCTCATGTAGAAGGTGAGAAGAGCATTATCCTAAGGATAGTTTTTGTAATCAGTGAAGAGTGTTGTCCTGAAAAGCATAGTTTAATCTATATCATTGCTGCTGGTGAGAATGGCAGGAGCTGGAGACCTACTGGAGATGGCTGGAGCATTGGCAGCTGAGCAGCGGCTGATGGAGAGCTATAGATGATGATGACTGTCTAGCTGGATCTGCTGCTAATGGCTAGAGCCATGGGACTGGTTGTCAGCTGCAAAGAACAGATACTACACTCAGAGATCAGAAATTATATCCCATTGTATTCATACAAAAAATTCATTTTGAGTTCATGTGAAGTGGGATAAAAAGAATGTATGCATATTTCATTTAATCCCCACCAATACATTTCTATTACATTTGATTTCCCCTCCAACTCCTACTCATACTCATACTCCTCCCTGAAATCTAAATATTTTGTACACAATTTTATTTTTTGAGTTAATGGTTTTAAGGATACAAGTCTTACTAATTAACCCATAGCTGGGGGAAGAAGAGGTGGGTTCATATCTTTTTCAAGGGAATTTGTGAGTAAGTGAATATAATGAACCCAATGGGAAGTGAAACTTGGCTTTCCAGCTAACAATTCCAAGCCATTATCCATTCCAACACCTGGATATCCCAGTTTATGGTGTTCATTGAAGGAGTGAATAGCAGAGTTTACCAGCAAATGTTAGAGAGACATGTGTTGCTCTATTTGTCTGCTACATTTAAAAATTTCTCTGTCTTCACTCAAGACACAGCCCCCCACCCCACACACACACAGCCAATTTGGCATGGAACTGGTACAAGAGACATTACTGTGTATTTTTTGATAAGTCAATTTGGCCTGACAATAATCTTATGGACTAGACTGATGTTTCATATATCTCATATCCAACTGTGTTAGACCTGAAAGAAGCTTTTATGATCTTGTGGTACAATTTGAGCAAAGAAATGAAGTCATTGTGAACTTCAATTGGGAAAATATTAAGTTCTATGGTGAAAGCAACAAAAACCAACTAACTGGTATCATGGTTTGGGCTGCTGTGCTGCTGTGGCTTCTGAGGGTTTGAAATTGCCTTTGGTGTTCATTGAAAGAGTGAAAGTGAATAGAGTTTACCAGTAAATGTTGGAGAGAGATGTGTTGCCCTGGTTGTCAGCCACATTTTGGAAATCAGAATATAATGACTGGAATTCAAACTTCTTGGTTTGCCAATTTCTTGTTTCAAACTGCTTACAATTACACAACCAGCACATTTGTTAATTTTTAAAGAATCAAGAAAATATGAGTATATTATATAATAAAAAATAGGCTTTGAAAATAAATAAGTATAAACTCAGTATGAATTAAAAGACAGCTATTGGCAGAGGAATTTGAACGTGTTAGAATAAGAGATTAGAACTCTTCAATAAAAAAGTTAAGAAAAGCAACATAATTAGATAATTAGGTGAAGGAGATAGAAAATTAAGAAAGAGGAGGATTATTAAGTATTCTTAGCATCAAAGTTAGTTTGATGAATGAAAAGAAATGTGTGTTATCTCCCTGTGGCAAATATTCAAGTATTTTCAAAAGTTCCACATTGAAAGCTGATAAGAAAAAGAAAACACAATTCTGATGAGGAAGTTGTTTATTGGAAGGAAGATCTGCTGAAAATGGATATCTTAACTAAATTTAACTGAAAATTGAAGTCTTTTGATCTCTTTGTTCAACGAAGCAATAAATCAGGAACACCGAGGAATGAATCAACTTCATTTCACTCAATGGCCAAATTCAGTTTCTGACAAAAAACAAAAAGACTGAGATAATTTCACGCTTAGTTGCCTCAGGTGGTAATTTGCTTCATGTAATCAGTTTCAAGCTGATAATTCAGATTGGATTGTGGTTTTGGATTTTTTTTTTTTATATAATGGCATACTGGGCACTTCTAATGATGTGTCAATGATTATCCTTAAAAAGTTTCATCATTTGGCATCACCTATATTCTTTTATATTGTTGGGAAATATAATGATCAAAGGAGGCTGTCAAAGTGTTTTGCTTTGTTCACTAGCCAACAAACAATCAAAATCAATCTTGTGGTCTCTGATTCAATGTTTCTGCTTAAAATCACACAAATAAGAAACAGATATAATTGAATAGTTAAAAAAAATTGATAAAACTCTTAATCTCAAAAGTTAGATAAAATATTTGAGAAATAAGCACTGTATATAGGTGTGTATTTGGACAACAGTCCTTCTCTAATACATGTGTTATAATCTTCCTAAAACCAGATATTTTTCTGATTCATGCTACACTAATTTCCATCACTGGCCAGATGTGAACAGTCTGAAAACCAAGACTTCGGCTCTACACATTGCTTCTGTTTTACTCACACACTCAAAGAAAAATACAGTCCAGAATTTCCACCAAATAGCACCCAAACTAAAAATAAAAATTGGAGCTGATGTGAGCCTAAGAAAAGGACCTACAAGCCCATCAAAGGGACATCTTCGGCAGTCAAACAGCACAATAGCCAGGATTCACAACGCTTGTTGGAATGCAACCTCTCATCTCCAAAGACAATTTGCCAAAGGTCATTGCCACAGTAAGTTACAACTCACCCTCCCTCTCCTACCATATACCTCTGTGGATGAAGTTTATAATTCTACTTATGTCTTTCTTTCAATGAGAGACATTTACACCAATTTACCTTTTGTTGTATTTTTACATTAATACAATTGTTTATTTCTTAAACCTTTGTTGTTTCTTCTTTGTTCTTCCACTATACACTTAATATAACACATGTTTCATTAAAAATGATTGTCATGGTACTTCAGTTAAGCTTTTTCTTGTGTTTTTCTTATGTACAAGAGATCCCTTTTTGCACTTATGTATATAGAGATCATCCAAATGATTATCCATTCCAAGTGTTTCCAATTAATCTATTAGCCATTTTCAAGAACTTTGGTCATGTTATTGGTTACTGAGACAAAGGCATATATTTTATTACCAAACATGATCAGTATATTATAGCTGTGTTCATAGTTGATGTTGTTAAAGGTTGTTTTTTTTTGTTTTTGATGATGAGTGATTCTATTATTTTTAGTTGTCTTTTTACACAAGTGTGTATTATACTTGCATTTTCAGCAAGTGTTGTGGTAAGAACCAGTTACCTTCCTTACTATCATGAATGGACTGATCCATTCACGATAAGTAGTCCTGGGTAATTATCGAGAAGAAGAAGTTAATACTATTGCAGTGATTTGGCTAGCTGAATATTGAATACTACTATTACAACTGACTCAGTCAAGGTAAGTATTATGTCTTGCCAGACATCACAACAGTTATTGACGAGGAGGATTCACTATTTATTATAATAGTGGTGGATAAAAATTTGTTTTTTTTTCAACTTGTAAAATCAGCATGTTAAAAATAAAAGAAAAATCTTAAAAAAAAAACATCTGAAATATACATTGGAAGCAAATTTTCACGTCAAACAATTAAAAATGGAGGACTTGAAAGCAGTAATGTTGGAATTAATAAAACAACAGCAACAACAATTCCAGGAAACATTGAGACAACAAGAACAATAGCAAAGAATACTAGAACTTTTTATGAAGAGTAAAAGTAACTAAAACACATCTGTTTTTTCTCACAGGACTCAGTATTAGATGCAATTTGTGAATTTAAATATAACCTCAATGAAGAGGTTACATTTGCCACATACTGCGGATGCTATGAGGAAATCTTTAAAAAAGACTGCATAGGGTGGTCTGATGAGAAAAAAGTGCACCTGTTACTAAGATAGTTACAGCCCATGGAACAGGAAAATACATGAATTACATCCTGCTGAAAAAATCAAATGAATTGTCATTTGAAGTTTGTTAAGTAAAATTTTCAGTGAACAAAGTTCATTGTTCCATACATGTAGGTAATATGTAAATATAAAGCTTATACTATTTATATTAGTATCATAAACACATATAAATAAATCACTTATGCTAGTATCATAAACAGGGAATGTGAAAAGTTAAGTGAACTAACACCCGACATATTTAAGTGCTTGATCCTCGTACAAGGGTTAACAGCAAATAGAGATGCAGAAATCCATTGTAAAATTTTGACTAAGTTGGAACAGGACTCAAAACTGACCTTGTAAACTGTAATTGAAGAGTGTCAAAGAATAGTGAACTTATGACACAATATCACTAGAATTGAGGAAAGAGATGTATCTCACATAAATTTGGTTCATCCTAAAGCATATGGAAAAACAAAATACAAAAACAAATCCATGTTAGGGATGTGGCAAACTACATTTAAAGAGGAACTGCCCTTTTAAGAACAAAAAATGTTTCAACTGTGGAAATGTGGGACACAAGAGTTGGTATTGTAAAGTTAAAAAAGAATAAAAAGTCAAAATTCAAGAGTACTGTAAAAGTAGTGTCAGTGACAGACAACACAGACAAGGGTCAAAAAAGAAAATTTATAACCATAAAAGTAAATAGAATAAATATAAAATTTCAGCTAGACACAGGGTCAGATTTAATTATTATAAACAAAGACACATGAGAAAGAATCAGTAAATTAATATTAACATTACCAAAACATTGCTCAGGCAGAAACTGAAATTTAAAGTTGAATTTACATCAGATGTATTGTTTTATGAGAAAACGGTGAAGGCTAAAGGATTTGTGATGGAAAGAACTTATAATTTGTTCCAAACAGATTGGATACAACTGTTCAATTTATGGGATTTTACCATATACTCTTTTTGTAATAAAGTGGATGGCTCTTCTAGTAATTCTGAAAGGCTAAAAAAAGAATTGAAAAATCAATTTCCAGAAGTTTTTTCTAAAGGTTTAGGAAAATGCACAAAAAAACTAATGCCAAATTCCAGTTAAAGGAAAATGTGGTACTAATTTTTAGACTAAAGAGGAATGTGTTTTTTTCAGCTTTGGATATGATAAACAAGGAATTAGATTGCTTTGAAAATATAGGAGTGATCTTCTTAGTGGATTATAGCGATGGGGCTTCCACGACCATTTACATGAAAAAGAAAAAGAAAAAAATCCATGTATGATTCGTCCATGGGGCTGAATGATTGCCTACAAGCTTACAATTACTCCCAGCCAAGCCCAGAAGAAATTTTCACAACATTAAATGGTGGAAAGTATTTTTCAAAGTTGGACTTGTCAGACACATATTTGCAAATCCAGGTTGATGAAGAATGTTCAAAACTTCTAACAATAAATACCCACAAGGGTTATACGAGTTTAACAGATTAACTTTTGGAATTAAGGTAGCACCTGAAATTTTTCAGCAAGTCATGGACTCAATATTGAGCGATCTAAATTTTACAATTGACTACTTGGATAACATTTTAGTAGAAAGTGAAAAATGAGAGCAGCATATTCAGTACGTAAATGAGATATTCAAAAAAATTAAATGAATACAAGTTTAAATTGAGTGATGAGAAATGCAAATTTTTCATGACGAAAATTAAATATTTGGGCCAAATCACCAATGAAAACAGAAGAAAACCACACCCAACAAGAGCAAGTGTGATTAAAAATATGCCCTCCCTAACAAATGTGTCATCTTTACAAGCATTTTTATGTCTTGCAAATTATTATGATATTTTTATTCTGAGCATGCATTTTTTGTAAGCACCATCAAATAATTTACTAAAAAAATACTCTAAGTAGAATTGAATTACTGAATGCCAAAAAGCATTCAAAAAATTAAAAAGATTTTAATGTCAGACTTGTTTCTCTCACATTTTGATCCAAAATTAGAAATAATCATGGTGAGTGACATTAGTAACTATGGTATTGGTACCATAATTTTGCATAATCACAAAGATGGTTCTGTAAAAGTGATAGCACATGCATCAAGAACACTTTTATCAGCTAAGAAGAATTATAGCCAGATAGAGAAAGAGGCACTGGGAATAATTTTTGCTTTGAAAAAAATTCACAAATTCATCCACAGTAGAATGTTTATCCTACAGATGAACCACTATTCATTGTTATCTATTTTTAGGTTGAAAGGGTATACTGACATATACAGTGAATTGACTGCAGTAATGTGGGGGGGGGACAATTCTGTTGAATTACAATTTTAAAATGGAATTCCTACCATCAAAAAAGCTAAGTCATGCAGATGGCTTGTCAAAACTCATACCTGAATTCTGTGAAACTTTAGAAGATATGGTAATTGCAGCACTAAGAGCTGAGAATGAAATTAAGAACATTCTCTGCAATACCGTGCATGATCTACCAGTGACACTGAATGAAATTAAAATAAAAGCTCAGGTGGATAGTTTTATTAGAGAAAAAAAGAAGCAAGTAAGGTGAAAATTGAAGGAGAAAAATTAAATTGAAAACTGATAGTGACAATATTTTCTCAATCTGCAATGAGTTCTTAATGTATGTATGCATCTCTTCAGAAAAGGATGTTGAAAGAATTCCATACAGGTCATCCAGGTATCTCTAGAATTAATTCCTTCATGCACAGCTATGTCTACTGGAAGACATAGAGAGATTGGTAAAAGTGTACACAGGTTGTGCCATGGCAGTAAAATTACCACCATTTGAATTCCACCCTTGGCCAAAGAGACATACTGTAGTCAAGATTATACAGCGACTTTGTGGGGCCGATAAATGGTGTCTACTGCCTAATCATTTTCAACAATTTTTCGCAACAGCAAGAAATTTTAAAATGCAAGTGTCCAACTTCTACAATTGCAATACACTTCTTGCACGAATTATTTGTTAGATACGGTATTCTGGATACCATTGTTTTAGACAACATCATGCAATTCACTGCCAAAAAGTTTGAAAGAATTGTAAAACCTTTGTGATGCAACATATCAAAACTTGCCCCTGCCATCCAAGATTGAATGAGCAAGCAGAATGCTTTGTCAATACGTTCAAAAGGCATTAAAAAAAAACCAATAGAGGTAAAACTAAAGATATGATATTTGAGCAGTTTTTACGTATATATCAGATGATACCTAATCCTAACACTGTATCAGGTATGTCATCAGCAGAATTAATGTTCACAAGGAAAATTAGATCAGTGTTTAATAAACTACTGCTGAATATGAAAAAAGATCAAAAGCAAGAAATATTCAATACCAAGAAAAAAGCATTCTTTTGAACTTACGAAAATGGAAAGGAAGACAATCTAGTTGAGAAACATATTAGAAAGTTATTGTACATGATAAAAGGGTTTACATGGATGCATAAAATACATCTAAATCAAATAAGAAAAAGATAGTTGGATGAACAGAGCTTCTGAGAGGAGGAGCTGATGATGGCTCTGTAGGATCTTTTTGATATAGCTATGCCTCAGAAACCACATGCTCCAGTAAAAGAAAGAGACAGACTACAGAACTGTTGGATCTCAAACCAAAAGGAAAAAATGTATAACTCACATAGAAAGTAAGTCCCAAAAGGGAAGATGTGCTAAGAGCCAGTTACCCTCCTTACTGATCCATTCATGATACGTAGTCCTGGGTAATTGTCTAGAAGAAGATAATACTATTGCAGTGACTTGTTTAGCTGAGTATTGAATACTACTATTACAACTGAGTCAGTCAAGATATGGGCTGTGCCAAACCCTACATCACAACAACAAGTATGTTGCATATCAATATATATATATATATATATATATATATATATAAGCATATCATGCAACTTTTGAAGACTTAATTTTGAAGCTAATTTTAAGTGGGCAGGGCACATCATATATGTGATATAAAATTAGCATATGTACTGCTGGCCTTGGCTATGCCATTGACCAAACTATATATGCATATTGTAGTCAAATTAGCTTCAAAATTAGGTTTTCAAAAATCACATGTTATGTGAGTATATACGGTATATATTGGGTTGGAACTAAAGTTCATGCGGTTTTTCAATGAGTAACTTGAAACACATGATTCCATTTCACATGTGATTGAAATCTTTAACATACATATTCTGAAAGTTGGCATTTTAATGCATCTTTCTATCATTTTGGGAATTTTAAATGTTTTTATGTTCAAAGTAAAAATAAAGGAAGATAAGATGCATTTTCATCCCTTCATGTCCTTTTATTTCTAGATAGGAAAAAAAAAACTATTGTACAAATAACAAAAAGATATGTGTCATAGCTGAGTGTACAGTTTGTAAGAGTTTTGCTAGATTCAGAAAGGGACATTTTGATCTGGGAGACTGGAAATGTTCTGACAGGCCTTCAGTCATTGCTGATGAGCAAATTTTAACACTGATTAAAAATAATCTCAGGCCATAGATACAGGTTATTGCAGAGATACTCTGCATCTATTATATAAATGTTGTCAGGCATTTGAACAATGCTTGGACATGTGAATAACTGTTCAAACGTAATAAAAACAACTCATTTTTTGTAAAGAACAATCATCAGCAATGAAAAATAGATTGTTTGCAATAACACATAAAAAAAATGTCCTGGACAAAATGAAATGAATTAACCACTCCAAAAGCCAGTCTGCATCCAAAGAAGGTATTATTACGTATATGGCAAGTTTGGAAGAGCATTGTACATTACAAGCTTCTATAAAATTAGATGTTGAATTCAGACAAATATTATTTCTATTTGAACTGATTAAAGGTAGCAATTGATGAAAATCATCCAGATTTGGCTGATCACAAGGGTAACATCTGTCATTGGGACAAAACCAGAATTCACATCTCTTTGTAGACCTGGTAGAAATTAGTACAGTTTCTCTGGGAAGTGCTACTATACCAAACTGACCTTTTGACTTCAGATTATCACTTACTTCAAACCCTACAAATTTCTCTTAATATGAAGGACTTTAATTCTCTGGTAATCTGTAAAACCAAGTCCATAACCAAGAAAGTTACCAAGATCTGAGAGGATCAAATCATGAAGCTGCATTAAGGATGGCAAAATGTAGTGAAAGAAAATGGCACATATGTAGTTGAATAAATCTATGTACAAATATCTAAATATTGTCTTTGAAATTAATTTTTAAAATATTGTGAACTTCTGTTTTGACCCAGTATTATAATTTATTCTCAATTCAGTCAGTTATGTACCATGCATGATACATGCTTAGGCAATCATGTATCTTTCGATACATGACTGACAAGGCAGATTTTTTTCCTGCAGTAGGTTGCCATTTCTTTCTGCAGTAGACAGATTGCCATCCAAGGCTATAGAACCCAGTCTGTCCTGCTATTTACCCATAGCTGGGGTAGGGGAGAAGAGGATTCATACCTTTTCCAAGGGTATTAGCACATAATTGAGTGTATTGAATTCCACTGGAATGCAAACTCGGTTCAATCCAGTCTGCTATCCATTACTCCACTGTGCCACCATATTCTCAATTACCTGATGTAAAGTAATGGCTAACAAGCTAGTTTGAAAAATAATTATTACTGTAGTACATTAAAAAAAACTTCAACCCAATATTGTGACCTTGTATCAAACTAAGTTTTGTTTAGTATATACCTATATACACCTTATCTTATTTATAGGTATGACTATATTTATTCCTATTTATATTATTTACACACAGATTGTTGTCTTTATCTTTGTTATTGTTATCACAGTGTTTCAGTCAGTTGGGGATGGAGACAATAGTCTATGCATAAATAATATAAATGCTTGGTAAAGTTGTTACACTGAACTAATCTCTATCTTGCTAAGAGAAGCCATTTTTGATTGAAAAAGGAAATGGCTGCTTTTTTTCATTTGCCTGATTCATATGCATTTTATAACTCTTGAGGAAAGTATTTAATAGATTCCATCAAGAAGGAAAATAAAATTATTTCATTTGGTTGACATTTCATCTGTAATTTTTAAAATAAAATACTTTTTACTTCACTTTGCAGATATCTACTGAGTTTAGCTTGCTCTGACACAGCTCATCCCATAGCAAACTAAATTCACTATCAATGACTTGTAAGAATAGTTTGATACATTTATATGCATTGCTAACCTAGAGGTACAGAAAAATGAAAGCCAGAGGAATAGAAAAAAAAGAATGAAAGAAAACAAAACTTAAATTTCATTTTGTCACTTAAGTGATTCTAGGTTAAGGAGGAAAGAAAGGTCTGCTTTTGGTTGGTTGTCCTTTTTACATTTCTATTCTATTTTTTTTTAGTTTAATATTTTACTCTTCATATATCCTACATGCCTAAGCACTTTAAGGTACCTTTTCTATTGGTTAAAAGTAACAAGATCCACAGCCAATTTGAATCCAATACTTGTCCTACAGAGAAGGATGTCTCTCTATATCCTTTGCCTTTCTTAGAGACAGATTATATCACTCAAATCTATGTTCAACACTTGAGACTTAATTCTGTTTTTATATATATATATATATATATATATATATATATATATATATATATATAGAGAGAGAGAGAGATATAGATAGATAGATAGATAGATAGATAGATAGATAGATAGATAGATAGATAGATAGATAGATTATATATTATGTACCAGTTGTAACGGCAAAATTGTACAATTGTTACATTAAGATTTGAACCATTGTATCTTAGAACTGATTAAAGATATCTTACTGCAATTCTCCGAGATTTTTATAACACTATTGGACTCTACTTTGAGCAATACAAATGTATTTACCTCTAAGTTCAAATGATGAACCTCTTGCTGTTTTGACCTCCTGATTAAGTTTACCTCTCTACTCTTCCTTCTTTTTTAAACTTATTCCTCATTCTCTTGATGGTTCGTGAATGGACTTTGAAGATGGAAGCCAGAGTATGAATGTTGAGACCATTACTTTTCTCTCACCATTGCTCAGTTGGGAAGACATAGTGGGGCTGACACAAAATGATTTTAACCTGTTCTCTTTCTAGCTGAATAACTCAAAGGATTTTTGAGTGATTCTTACAACAAATGATGTCAAGAGGGCTAAACATCTTATCTGAAAACCTAGAAAAAAATAAAATCAATTAGTTTTGTGGGTTTTTTTTTTAGATATTAAACATTTTGTGGCATGGACAATTATCCTATGCTGTTACATGATTTTGATAATTTTGCTGTTACACCCAATATGTTTATGAATATAGTTTAAGGAACAGAATCCATAGTAAAAGCACAATTTTCAAAACTTGAAGAAAATTAATTTCATTGATATTCAAAGAAAAAAGCTACATATAAAAAAAAAATTTGACATTCATTTCTTTATCTATTGATGCAGCTTATTAAAAATATATGGAAATGCTAACAGACTACAATGTGCGTGTGTGTGCAGTGGTAGATAAAGGCCACATACAATGGATATTTGTTAATTTTTTTATTCAATCTTTCTTGTTTCTGAACATAGATCACTCCTTTTTGCATGAAAGAACTTTTGAAAAGTTTTGTTTAGCAATTATCAATATCTAAGATCTTAATTATCAATATCTAAGATCTTAATTGCCATTATCAATATCTAAGATCTTAATTATCATTATCAATATCTAAGATCTTAATTACCATTATCAATATCTAAGATCTTAATTATCAATATCTAAGATCTTAATTGCCATTACCAATATCTAAGATCTTAATTATCATTATCAATATCTACGATCTTAATTGACATTATCAATATCTAAGATCTTAATTATCATTATCAATATCCAAGATCTTAATTGCCATTATCAATATCCAAGATCTTAATTACCATTATCAATATCTAAGATCTTAATTATCATTATCAATATCTAAGATCCTAATTACCATTATCAATATCTAAGATCTTAATTGTCAAGTACAAAAACTGTGATGATAAATTCTTATTGTTTTTAAATTTCAGTTTCAATTTTTAATTTGTTAAATATTAGCTTAACAATTAATTATTATTATCTTAGTTATTAAATACATTCAAAATCCTTTTTCCTTGGTTGAAAAAGGTTTAAAAAATTTGACATTGCTTTATATACTGACAAAAGTATATAGGCAAAAGTATCTGAAACACCCTGAAAAGTTTATTTTAAAATTCAATTTCAAAATTGAAATAATTAGAGGCAAATGTTTCTGATTTTTTGTCTATAACTTTTCCAATGTTCAGCCTTGTTTTGATATTTATTTCTGTATTTGTTTTATTAATTTTTAATCTTTCATGCTAATACTGTCAAATGTGAAATATAGATTAAAATAAATTTTTGCAATATATCAGATTCTTTTTACACCCAGTGCATATTTGTCTGTGTGGGAGGTAGGGTAGATGCTGAAACTAAAACTTGATTTTCTAAGTGTATCATTTACAAACGTATTCCTCTTTTAAAATAAGATTGTAAAATATCTTTTAATTTGTCATGTACCTTGAGGATTTTTAACTTAAAATATTTTGGAATTCTTGGATAATCTAACTATTTATACCACCAAGATTAATCTTTCACCTATAAAATCAATTTCAATCAACCAATTTCGGAAATCTATTTCAATTACTTATTGACAATGTTCAGTTTCCAAAAATATGCTTAAAATTCAAATAGACAGAGTGGTTGGAATAAAAGGGTTGGCTGGATTTTTTAAATAATTATTTATTTTTAAATAATTTTATTAATTTCCAGTAATGAAACTATAATGCTCACTGCCCAAATTAAGGGGTTGGAGAAATATTTAATAAAAGGACTGGTTAGAATAAGGATGTTGTAAGTGGATCTTTCTCCATAAAAGAATAATTGCTCCAGCCTGTCAATTTGAAACTCAAAGATAAGACAAAAATTTAAATATGAGAAAAAAAAGGTCATCTAAATTGGTTTTATATATACTCAGTTATTTTATATGAATGTGGAAAGTTTTTTTTCAGTTCCACTCCATGATAAGTAATGACAAGTGTGGCAGACAAGACACAGGTGACAAAGGTCAAGAATCATAAAAAGTTTATTCCAAAAAATATGTTAATTGTTATGTTATTGTGGGCCAAAAATATGACATGTTGGGCCAATAACAAGACATGAAATAAGAAAAGAAGCTTATATTCATGCAAATTAGAAAAAAATCAATAACTTTCCTTTTAATTACAAATCACACAACATAAATAAAATTAACCTTGAGGGGTTAAAAAAGCTCTTTCAAAAACAAACAATATTGACCAGGGGGATATAAAGTTTGTGTAACCAGTATCTTCTCTAGCCTGGCACTACCTGTGATTTTGGTCTAGGTTGATGGCAGAACTGTCACAACACACTAGCTGATACTTGTTGTTCACTGTCTGTAGCCAACAGAGAGATATCCCAGTTATGGAATAAAGGGCTTGTATGCATAACAACTATAGACAGGAAGACCAGTACCTGTTGCATGATTGGAGTTGTTGTTCTCTGGCTGTAAGGTGGAAGAGCTGTCACGATCCTATTCCATTTTCTATCTTTGGAACTTTTTGCATATTTAACTTTTTTAATTAAATGAAGAATATTCTATTTATTCTGTATTAATACTTTGTTTACATGTGTTTTAGGAACTTAACTGTTTTCATAACAAACTGTAATGGAGAATTGGATCAATCTGACAAGAGACCCAGAGTTAGTTGCATGTGGTGCAGTAAGCACTAGGAGTTACGTCCTCTTCCACAATTGGCTGTTGAGAGAGGACATTCTATTTGGAGTAAGTGGTGCTGGCAAAATTTGCTTACAAATAATACTGGTCAGGTATTAGCCAATAGTCAGCATGGGTCTGGGACTGGGAGAGAGCTATATAACACCATTGTTTTTCTCAATCATGGAAGAGCAATCTCAACATGTAGACTTTTGGAAAACCAGACAAGATGAACACAAGCTACTTTGGCTCACTTCCATGATGCCATCCATGCTTTCTTTTTCTGTCAAAGAACTCCAGTGCATCTGAAGGAGTGATTCCAATTCATCCTGGTTCCTTGATTGCATTCATCATGATCAGAAGGTAAAAACCAAGTGGCTCCGATCATGCAACAGGCACTGGTCTTCTTGTCTATAGTTGTTGTGCATACAAGCCCTTTATTCCATAACTGGGATATCTCTCTGTTGGCTACAGACAGTGAACAACCAGTATCAGCTAATGTACTGAGCAGAATTGATATTTAAACATAGAACAAATGAATTTTTCATAGTTTTTATTCAGCTTGCAATTATATCAACTTCAGTTAAGTTACACTATTTTTATAAGACTAAAAATGTAACATAATTATAATATCATACATGGATCATGGATAAGAATGTGGTTAAAAGTGGAGTTTAGTTGTCATTAGTTGTCATTAGTTGTCATCAGGCCAATACACTAAAGTTGCACTTTCTGTGCTTGTTTTCTGAAAGCAAAACTAGCTGTCTTTTCACTAGCAGAAAGATTTTTATATTATTAAATAGTCCTGCTGCTATCTGTTACAAATCCCCCCCAAAATATGGGTTATTGGTGGGAATGTTCAATTTTTATGATTATGTCACCAACATCTTCCTCCGATGTCATTGGCCACAATAATAATAATAATAATAATAATAATAATAATAATAATAATAATATAGAATTTGTAATTATTATTCTGAAAATGAAATAGTTGATCTGGAAAAGTAGAATAAATTTGTGGACATGCATGTACACAGATATAATGGCAGTTCAAAACTGTTTACTACAATAAAAACAGTAAAATCATATTTACACTATTTACAGTGTTCAGCTTTCTTCAGGTGTTATACATTGGAATGTTTGACCAAATCATTTATTTCATCCACTGGGTTAGATTGTTTTAGTTCCACATGCCATGCCTTTTTCTGGATATTTCAGTTTCAGTTATTTTCCTTTAGTAACTCAACTCTCCAAGTTTTTGTTCCCCTCTGCTGTGGCTAGGTACTGAACTGACAATTCTTTGGGTCAAGTTACTGAATTACATCAACCAACACTTTTATCCATATGGCAATAAAGATGAGCACAACAGTCTGAATGATGTAAATAGTGTAAATAGTTACAATCTCAGAAATATAGACAGAAGTAAGATCATAATTAAAAAAAAACTGTTTACAATAAAAACAGTAAAATCATCATTTTAAAAATCCATGCTAAAAATCAAATGTAATAAGTTGAATAAAATATAACTAATCCATGATCAGTAACCTCAAAATGAATTCCTGAAATGAATGAATAAATAAGTATAAAATTCTAACTTTGGTAGAAACATAATGTCTTCAATTTGATTTAATATGTCTCTTTAAAATAATGCTTTTAACAGTTTAAAGATGCAATTTGTGATCTAAATAATATATTCTATTGTGACAAAATTGGGTTACTAATTGTAACAATCTTTTGTAGAATATTTCAACATTTTCAAAATAAAAGACTCAACACTATTATAACAATAATGATGATTATGATGATGATGATGATGATGATTGTAAGCACTTCCAGTGTCAATAGGGAATACAGGGATCAAGACAGATCCAGCAGGCAGTTTAAATAAATAAGTTAAGTTTACCATGTCTCATGTCGTCTTTGTGTTGCTTTGACTTTTCAGTGACCAAGTCTCATATAACATATCTTTCCACCCTAATTCCAATGGAACAAACACATAGATGGGTTTTTATATAAATTTATTTATTTTTTAATCATTTCACCCCAAACAATGAGTTACTGGGAGTAAAAGAGAATGAGAAGTAAAAAGAAAGGACAATCAAAAAATATGATTCAGGAAGACAGAATATGGTGATTCACGTTGCATTTAAATTTTTGAAAATTGTAAGTGGCAGTGAAGTAAGAAACCAGAAAAGAATTCCACAGACAAGAAGTGTGAGATAAGAAACTATTAGAATAGAACACACTGTTGCATCTAGTTATTTCAAAAGTAAAATAGCGAGAACTAGTTGCCAATCTAGAAGCAGACTTAAATTCATTCAGTTAAGGCACCAAGAAGGTAAGCTCATCAGATCAATTGCCATGAAAATATTCATAGAAAAGACACAGGGAATCCATATCATGTCAGCAGGAAAGTGAGTGGTTGAGACACCAGGTCAGGATTGATTATATTACAGACTCTTTGAATTTTGTCAAGAATCTCAAGATATATATTAGGCATACCAAATCAGATATGGTAGTAATATTTAATATACAGAAAAATGGTAGATTTATAAATGTACAAGATGGATTGTGATAAGAGAAATTGCCTGGAACAACACAGTGAACCAACTTTCCTAGCAGTATACCTAGCAAATGATTCAATATAATCATTTCACTTTGTGCCAGTGGAGAACGTGAGCCCAAGAAAGTACAAAGAGTTGTTCACACTGATGATATGCTGAAAAAGTTCTCAATGGTGATTAAATGAAAGCAATTTTATATTGGAGGCATTCAAATTTAAAAGCCATTCCTACTGAATTAGGTGCAACATAGCTTGATAAAAGAAAGTAAAACATATTTATGTGTTAGATTGTAGTGAGATATTATTATCGTCACAAATATTTTCTAAAAAGGAGAAAAATATAGTGTGCTGTATACAATGCACCACATGGTTTGATTCAGACTAAAATTGCTTTCATGAAAAGAAAGGAGTCTCTTTAAGGGGTAATGAGGCACATCTTCTTATTGTAACATCCAGTGATTAAAGATCAAAAAGAAATGAAAGAGAATTTGTGTTCCTTATACTGATTTACATAATGCTGCTTTTTAAGCATTAAGAGGAATCCCCTGGCAGACAAGATGGGGTAATCCTACATTATAACATAAAAAACATTGTGACCTCATATATTTATTGGTTACTCAGCCTGATCTCCTAATTTTAGTAATGAGATATTCCGTTGTTATGGTAACAGGAAACAAACATTACTTGATGCCAATGAGTAAACATAAGTAGTTTTATTTCTTTTCTTTCCCTGAACGTTACCTAGATCAACAAACACCTGATAGTGGTTGGAGGATACCATGGCTGAAATGATGTGATAGTAACAAAAATGAGGATGTTAGTCTGACAGTAAGGATTGAACTCACAATTACTATGCCACCATGTTCTCAAACTAATGCATTAATCCACTTATGACACTTGAAGAAACCTGGAGGTCACAATGGCTGAAACACTGTGATAAGAACAAAGATGAAGACAGAGGCCCAAATGTAAGTAAAAATATTTTTTGTGAGTTCAATCCTGGCCTAAGTAGTACAGACTTATAATTGGTGGGAATGGGGTAAGCAATAAATGAGCAGTACTAAAAGAATAAGGTGAGATATCCCTAGATATAAAATATGAATTGAAAAAAATTCACCCCATAGATTACATAAAGTGTTCAGTTTGAAACTTCCTGAAGGTTACCTAGATCAACAAACACCTGATGATGGTTCCATGGCTGAAATGTTATGATAGTAACAAAGATGAGGATGTTAGTCTGACTGTAAATATTGTAAATAATGTTCTCATCCCAGAAATTTAGACATAATTTTTTAAAATTTTGAATTTATTTAAATTATGATTTTTCAACAAGAAACTTATATATAAATCACTTTTTCAGTTATAAATTTAGATATGTTTTTAAAAAATTGAATAAAGATAATAAAGATTTTGTAAAATTTCAAGTTTCATCCAGAATTTCGTTTTTAGTGTTTGTTTAATCCTAAGTTATATCTTGATTTATTTGAAGAAAGCTTTTATTAAATTTCTCTGCATATATTTTCTTGTACGCAACATTTTATAAATTATGAGACCAAAATACTTTTTGTTGATATCCAAAATATTGCATCATTGATCAGCTAGAATATATCATCTGCTCATTTCTCCCTCCATTTTTTATTGACACACTTTTGTTAGTTTTATGGACTTGCAGATTCATTGATTATCAAATATCATGGTTTGAATTCACCTACTTGGGTTTTTATGTTACTCTTCACATTTAGTGAATCTGTCCAGTTCAGTCAATAGTTTGAGTAAGAGCAGTTCTGGATGAATGACTTAGTTGTAATCAATAGTCAATATTGATCATGGTCAATCCTATACAAACAATTATCACAAGAGAAGTTGCTAATCACTTTTTGCGCATGTGAATAACTCACTATCTATTTTACTCCTCCTTTTTAAAACCATTCTCTTATGTGAGTGATTGATTGCTCTGTGGCAATAATTTTGTCAGATTACATTCCTAAATCTAGTATCAAAGTACACAATATATTCTCATTAATAACACATTCAGCATGAAAGCAAATGTCAGCTCAAACAATCTATGATTTATATATGATTTGCTCTGACAAATTCTACTTCATATACTACTAATATTTAACTAATTTTTCTTTAATCTTATTTTTGTTATCAGAATGGTAGTTGTAGACATAATAGTCATAAATTATATGAATTTATTATATGAAGCAATATCATTATTATTAAATTTGACTAATATTTCTTTCATCTTATTTTTGTTATTCAAGTAGTAGTAGTAGTAGTAGTAGTAGTAGTAGATGTAATAGTCTTAAGTTGCCCAAACTTGTCATAATCATTAATTTAGGACTAATTGTTCTTTTATTTGTTTTTTTTTTTGTCTCAGTAATACTATAAACTTAAATTGTCAAAATCTCTTAGATGAAGCATTATCATTAATTTTGATTCATTTTTCTGGCATGTTATTTTTGGTATCAGAGTTGTAGCAGTAGACATAAAAGCCTTAAATTATCTGAATTTCTTAGATGAAGCATTGTCATTATCATTAACATTTTATTAATCTTATCTTTGTTATTCCAGTATTAATAGTATATTATACTTATATTATAATTAGTAGATTAATAGTAGACTATACTTGCTATGGGAAGTATTCTTTTTAAAAGTAATTCCTTAAATTCCATTTCAACGCAACTACATGGTAATTCTGCCCATAAGTCATGATTGTTATTACTATGCTTCCTTCATCTTAAAATTTTATTAGGAGTTGCAAAGCAGGTTAAAAGAGAGTTATGTGAGCTGAGATACAACTAATGAATAAAAGCAAACCATTCTTTGTGTGTGAAACAGAAAAAATGTTATAATATACAAAAAATGAGAAAGAAATGTACATATATGCTTCATGCATTAAGAGTCTGTACTTGAAAACTGTGTAATAGTTGAAGTCTCTTTTCTGGCGTCATCAGTGTGATATTCATGTCTAATAAAAAAAGGAAGTCCTTCATGATTAAAGTCAAAGAAAAAGAGAATTTTTTTTTATACACTCCCATAATCAATTCTCATTGGTCAAGAAGTAGCCAATGTCACCTATATTTTTAGCCACAATATATATATATTTTTTTATTAGTAGCATGAAATAATTAAGTGTAATAATTAAATAAAAAGTGTGAGCAAATAAATTTTAAATAGTTTGAGTTTTTCTTGCCCACATACTTTTGGGTGAAGTTCATTAAATAAAAGCCAGGCAGTTTATTAAAAATGTTTATTTTTTGTGTAAAAGTTTTTTTATTTAGAATTGGCTCTAAAAGAACCACCAGAAAAAAACTATCATGGTGGAGTGTTGGGGATTCATTTTTCATATTCAGAAAAAATCCAATGAAAAGGGTGGCTTTTGCCCTAATAAATTTAAAATCAAGGTCTGTTGAGCTGCTCCTGAAGGTATTTAAGAATATAGGTCAGCAGATAAGAATCAGAAGATGATTAGACGGATGAAGGGAAGAAGCCTGTCAACTGTGGCATAAGGAAGTGATATATTACAGAAGGGATTACATGTCTCAAGAGACCAAGGTTGGCTGATAGAAGGGAGGCAGGAAATGATGAATGTCAGATATGAATCTGGCTGTGGATGAGACAAAGATTTCCACGTGAGAAAGTCACCAGCAGAGTAAAGAGCAGAAAGGTCTCAGAATTCTTAAAAATTTACAGCACTGAAAAAGAAGAACAAAAAGCACCACTAGGCGGACCATGAAAGGGAATCTTTACAAACAAAGAAATTACAAAAGATCATTAAACCTCCATGGGATTCTCATTGAAAAAATATAGGTTTTTGTGCTTATCTAGTGAGGTGGGGGCACCTTTTTCTAAGTAATTTCTTCTTTTTTTCTAACAGTTTACATTTCCCCTTCTCAAAGTTTTTTCTTTCATGATTTGAAAAATATTGTATTGTGAATCTTTTTTTTAGAGCTAATTGTTTCTATAATTTTATTATCTTGCTTTGTTCTTAATAAGGTGCATAAAAGAAAATTTTGTGCAAGCATTTTTTGTAAAATTTGTACTCTGTTATATTGTTTTGTATCGTTTTAATAAATGTTTGTAAGTTTCAAATTTCACAAGGTAGTTTTGAGTCTTTGTTAGTGTTAGGGGAAGCTAATTTACTTCCCCTATAAAGGATGATAACTCAAAATGCAATTGAGCTACTTCCCTTCTCTTGGAATTCAGGTGTGGCACTTCCAGATGGAACATGGGGACAAACTAAGATGCAGGTGGAATTCGTGGTTTCAATCCAAACAAATTCTTGCTGTTTTCAGACAGTAAATGAATAAAATGAAGTGTTAAAATACATTTGTCATTTATTTTCATTTGTTTTTGTTCATCTCTACAACCTGGGATATAACAGTTATTATTTGCACCTTTGTTTAATATTTGAAGTAAAAATGGACATTCTCTCTTCTACCATTCACTTCCAGAAAAAATTAAATTCAACAGAAATAAGTATGGATACTTCTGCTAGTCTCCACATAGTCTTCACTCATCTGAATTACTTAGATGAAGCATTGTCATTATTTTTAATTTTTATTAATTTTTCTTTCATTTTATTTTTGTTATCTGAGTAGTGCAGATATAAGAGTCTTAAGTTGTCTAAATTTCTTAAATGAAGCATTGTTGTCATTTAATTTCTACTAATTTTTCTTTCATCATACTTTTGTTGATTTTTATTGCAATGTGCAGCTTATTTTTACATTCTATGATTATTAAGCAAGCAATATGGATTAGAAAATAAAGAATTAGCTTCTGATAAGACATGAACTAACATTGGGAATCTTCCAGATTTAAACAGGGGTTTATCAATTAGACTATGAAAGCCAGCCAGCACATATGATTCATATAGTATCATATAAACTGCCTTCCCCATCTAAAGAAGCTTGCAAAAGTTGTTTTGGTAGAAAACAACAATTATTTAGTAATATTTCCACCTGATTGACAATGAGAGACAGTAGACATATGTGTGACCTCTGAAGTTAGAATGAACTATCAATATTTTCAAAAAAGAACTTTTACCCCTGATAAGTGAGTACCACTTCACATTGCTGTATTTGTATTGATAAGTGAGTACGACTTCACATTGCTGTATTTGTATTGATAAGTGAGTACCACTTCACATTGCTGTATTTGTATTGATAAGTGAGTACCACTTCACATTGCTGTATTTGTATTGATAAGTGAGTACCACTTCACATTGCTGTATTTGGTATTGATAAGTGAGTACCACTTCACATTGCTGTATTTGTATTGATAAGTGAGTACCACTTCACATTGCTGTATTTGGTATTGATAAGTGAGTACCACTTCACATTGCTGTATTTGGTATTGATAAGTGAGTACCACTTCACATTGCTGTATTTGTATTGATAAGTGAGTACCACTTCACATTGCTGTATTTGTATTGATAAGTGAGTACCACTTCACATTGCTGTATTTGGTATTGATAAGTGAGTACCACTTCACATTGCTGTATTTGGTATTGATAAGTGAGTACCACTTCACATTGCTGTATTTGGTATTGTAAAGAGAATAGTTGATTATTTTCATGTCTTAGCAATAAATGTGGAAAAAAGAAGAGATTGGAGTTTTCTTTTCTTTTCTTTATTTGTGACATTAGATGAGTTTAACACAATTTATTATTATTTAAAACAAAGAAAAGCAACTAAACAGAATAAATTTACACAACAAATATTAGATATTTGTTGCATAAATTTATTGTAATTATTTTTGCTTTACATATTCTTATGATAAACCTAGTGTTTCTGATTCAAAAAACATATCAATTGTTATTAATAAAACTATGTAATTATTTTTTTTACATATTCTCATCATAAACTTATTTTTTCTGATTCAAAAAACATCAATTGTTATCATTAAAACCATGTAATTATTTTTTCAAAATTACTGCAATCATAGAAACTATGACTAATAACAGGTCTTGCTGAAAACATTTCTGATAATATAAATCTTCCATTGTCACATCATACTTAACTTTGAACATTATGATATGGTAAATAAAATAAAAAACTTACATAAATCTAATATAAAACCCATAGATTGCATGTGCACTCAAATTTCAGAAAATTAATTATATATATAATGTTATTTGTCTGTGCATATATGTGTGTGTGTGTGTGTGTGTCTAAAAATATTATATAAAATTATGACAAATGCATTTTTTCATTTATATCTACCAACATGCATCATATCTTCATTGATTGCCACCACCATCTAGCTATGCTTCTGGAATGGGACCATGGCCAGGAATTGGTTAACATTTGAAGTTTACTTTTTCTTCTAGATTATTTACACCAAGTTTTACAAGTTCTTGCATGGAAGCATAAAAATATGTTCTCTGTACATTTTAGGCCTTTGTTCTTTGCCACATGATTTGAATCCAGAAGCTGTTGTGGAGGCTATATATTTTTATTATATTTTTATGAGTGTAGCAGTATTTGTTCTTGTTTTAGAATTAGCTCATCTGTTAGTTATTCATTACTACCTTGTCTAGAAGGTCATGTAGTTTTTCTTCCATGTCAGCTATCAGTAGAGTATCATTGGTGTATCTTATATTGTTAAGATTACATGCACTGATAATAAATCCTGGTTGGGTCTCCAACCAAGCCAACTAACAAGTAAGACCTTAATCCATTTCATTCTTTCATATCGCTAATATGTATCTTTTTCACTGCTTTGAATTTTGTAAATATGTATATAAAAAGTTTTCTCTCAAACATATATACATGTCTTTGTTTTCATCCAGGATTATTACTGCCATATCTAAGCTGCTTAATTCTCACTTTCCTGTCTTGATAGAATTCAAAATCATTAATTAGGGCTTGTGGAGGGAAACATTCTCCAGTCTGTAGCCTCTTTCTTACCAACAGCATCACAAGGTTACCACTACTCTGTCACTATTTCCATAGCAAATATTTAAATGGGCTTCATTCTTTAGTTCAACTGGTTCAGAAATTTACAGCTACAACTTCCACAAAGTCAAATACCTCTTATTTCCTTTGTATTCCAATTGTAAAGAGAAAATTCTGCTGACAGCTTTTCCCAAAAACTGCTACTTTGTTGAACAGAGTCCCCCATGTGTGCATGCCTGAAAACTATGATCTTAACTTCTTCAAATCAAGAGTCAATCATTATCTATACACAATATCCTCATAATCTTCACTTTCTACCACCTCATCTTTCATTCATATCACATTCATTATAACCATTTTAGTAGTAGTAGTAGTTTTTTTTTTTAAATTAATTGATATTTTAAAAACTTCTTTCTTAGGTAATTTAGTAAGAATTCAGACAATGAACAAAATTCTGGTTGAGATTGATTCTAGCATTTCCAAGGATAAATCTGAAAACATTTACAGAGATTCTGCAAAAGAAAACCTAAATTGTGGGAAAACAGAAATATTTTAAGTAAACATTAGATTTTAACATTTTTAACAGTTTTTCTTCCACAGAGAGTAGATATATTCACACACACATAGACACATTCAATTTTATATTGTATATGGAATAATTACAAAGACAAAAATAGTTTTCTTTTGTCTTTCTTTTCAAGCATATAACAAAAAGATATCAGCAAAATACAGTTGAAAAAATACTTAAGTACTAAAACTATTTGGAAAATAAAAAAATATTCTTGATGTTAGAAACGCTAAAATTGATCAAAATTCTTCTGGTTGTAAATTTTCTTGTACATTGGCTACATAATAATTTTGTATAAAAATATATTTATAACATATGGATTAGGTTGATTGATTTTATAACATATCAACCTTAGATTATTTAATGTTAAAATCGGTCTTTTTTTTTAATTATTATATTTGAGTTTATAAGCATTTACTTGTTCAGGGACAAGTAAATATTGGTTGGTTTTACAGGGTGTAAATTGTCGTCTAAATGACACAAAAATGAAAATAATACTGACACTTCATTTTAACAGATATATTTACCAAAATTACACAAAAATATCTTAAAATACTAAAGAGTAAATTTATTCAATAAAATCACTATTGACTTCAACCACAGACTTCAAATGACTTCGAAATCTCTTGCATCTCTTCTGAACAGTCTCCTTGTTTAAGTTGGTGAATGCTGCCATAATCCTTGCCTTTAGTTCATCTTTAGTATTACAAGGAGTTTTGTTGATCTCTCACTCAACTGTGCTCCACACATAATAATCAAGGGAGGGTGCAGTCTGGGGAGTTAGGTGGCCAGATCTAAGGGGTAATGTGGTTGCATAAATTGTTTGACAGTCCTGACTGGGTTCTCCAGACATAGGGTCTTCCAGCAGTCACCCTCTTTACCTAGGGCAACACTACTTCCTCAAGGTACCTGATGTAGGCCTCTGTGTTAAATCTGATGCCCTTTGGGAAGATTAATGCAGGCATATCATCACCATCATTAATGATCTCTCCAAACACCATGATGTTAACTAGATGTATCATACTATTCTTTCTGAATCCTCTGCACTGTCCTCAGATTGATATCTAAACACTCTTAAATATTTGTATTGGAGCTTCCAGTGTGAATGCCAAGTAGTACAGCATTTCATTTCCAAATTTCTGGTAGAGTAAATTGTGCTATAGTGCTCTTTTTCTCACAGACGGTGCCCAACTATATTGTGCAGTTGACAAAATCAAAAACAAACAATGTGCATGTATGAAATTAAACTATAAAATGGCAACAATTTACCTATAGCACACTGTATTTGAGTCTATAAACATTTACTTGTTTAAGTATAGATAAATATTAGTCATTTTTGAGTCAGTAAAACATGAACCAGAAGATAACCAGAAATAGGACAAGAACAGTGCTATTTTGTCAAGGACACTGGAACAAGATGTGCACTTATGTTTTATAGATTAAACAAAAGCAATTGACAAGTTATGGCACAAGGACCTATTTGAACTGTTAGGAAAACTCTATCTATTTGGAAAAGATGTTAGAATAATCCAGAACTTATAGTGGGAGCAAACTGCCTACATATGAACAGAAAAAGTATTGAGTAGCTACACAAAGACAGAAAGGGGGCAGAGACAAGGATGCATCTTCCCTCAGGATTTATTTACTCTTTTCAGCAAAGCTTTCCTAAAAAAGTTGGAAACTCTACCTGGATTTATTATCAGTAGGTGTAATCTTAAGATACACATATAACACCCTGCACGGAAAGAAAACTACATGACCTTCTTTTCTGCCTTTAAATAGCCTGCAATGGCTTGACAAACCGTAGAAAATGAATGAATCAAAATCAATGGGATTTCATTGAAAGTTGCCATGGGACTTGACTGAAGATTGCCATGATATTTTCTTGAAGATTACTGTGGGATTTTATTGACGATTGCCGTAGGAGTTAATTGAAGATTGCCATGAGATTTTATTGAACATTACCATCAAATTTTATTAAAGATGGCCAAGGGATATTATTGAAGATTGCCATTGGATTTTATGGAAGGGAGACATGGGATTTCATTGAAAGTACCATGGAATGTTATTGAAGCTTGCGATAAGAATATATTAAAGATAACTGTGGGAATTTATTGAAGATTACAATGGGATTTTATTGAAGGTTGCCATGTAAGTTTATTGAAGATTGCCATTGGATTTTATTAAAATGACCATTGGATTTTATTGAAGATTACCATGAGATTTAATAAACATTGCTATAGGATTTTATGAAAGGGTGCCATAGGAGTTCATTGAAGATTACATACGAGATCTTCCATTCAAAATTTTCATCTTCTTTTACCATGTTTCCAACAGTCCATACAGATATTGTCTGACAACTCCCTTCCATTTTTAATGATCCATATTCATATATAAGTCCATTTAAATATCTTTTAATATATATTGAAAGTTTGATTTGTTTGAGTGAGGCTGAACCATTAACTGAAATTACCATGCAATCAGTAGTTGAATTATTTGTAAATACATGGATTACAAGTCATAGAGTTCCACACCATGTCATGATAGACATGGGAAGTCAATTTGAAAGTGACTTGTTTTTAGAACTATCAAAAATGGCTGGTATTCATAAATTGCGAAGAACAGTTTAATAGAGAGAGATCACTGTATATTTAAAATATTAATTATATTTTGAAAAGAATCATGGTTTTCAGCATTGCCAAATGTAGCTCACTGTTTACATAATACTCCTAATAAATCAGGCTTCTTACCTTTGTGCAATATAATTGACCAAAATGTTAATATCATTTCCTCAAATGCTGATCTGTCCATGTAATACTAAAGGATTTTTTTTTATTAAATGTCCAAATTCAAAAAAATTAATACAATAAAAATAAAGAAAACAGGGGTATGCTGGCTAAATAAATCATTTTTATTTACAAAACATGTTTGTGAATTCAAAAGAGCTAAAAAAGGATTAAAAATAGTTTTTATTTGAGTTAAAATCTTTATGTAGTTGGTTCACAAAAAATTTGCAGTTGAGAAAAGACTTTTACTTTTAGTAAAGATTCACTGGCCATCTTTGTTATTGTTGTTAGAGATGATTCATTTGATACATGATCATCAGCAAAGATTCACTGACCGGCTCTGATGTTGTTGTTCAAGATAATTCCTTTAAAGTCACTGATTCATGATCATGATCAAAGATTCACTCACTGTCAAAGCTGTTGTTGATGCAGCTGATTCATTTGAAGGTGTTGATACATGATTCTTTTAGCACACACTCTGGTGGGGGAAGCTATGTAGCAACATCTTCCCTTGTGTTCAACTTGGAGACAGTCATATCTCTACTCCTTGAAAGTTAAAATCTATGGTTTTTTCTAAGAATTTTTTTTATAAAAGTAGTCTCAAGAGAATAAAGTTTTAATTGTTTTTTGATTAGTCAAATATTTCATATGCTGATAGTCATTTCCTACAAATAGACACTTTAATTTAAATGGTGTGTGTTGTATTGTGGAATCTTTTTGGCATGTTTGTAAATAGAGTTTATTCCCTTTAATACAATGAAATATGGATCAATAGTCAGTTTACTAAGAATTTATGTTAAATCATGCTAGAATTTGATCTCAATGATTTTTCTAAAGGATTTCTGAATACTTGAACTCACTGTTTATACTACTATATCTTGTGATAAAGTATGTCTTTAAATGGATTGTTGTAACTTTACAAAACTTAATTATCTGCCCTTGACTCAGCTATAATTCCTGCAGATATCAAAGGGTAAGAAATGCATCACATGACAGTCTAGCTAGAAGCATAAAATGTAAGTTGCCTTGATAGTTGGTGGCTATTCTTCAAAACAGCATCATGTCTACCATAGATTTTCATTTTCTCCCACATTTTATGGCAAGTCCATGTCACTGACACAATTCATAGCCATGGCAACTATCAAGTAAGACATCTATCAGTAGTATGTAGAAGGGTGGGGACAGAGGGTGCAATGACCCTGGGCATCTATCTCAGGAGGGCATCCAATTAAAGAGTGAAATAAAAATTTAGTTTATATTTAATTTGAATAAAGTGTTTATTTCATGTTTCATCTGTTTTTACATATTTAAGATGTCTTCCTTTCTCACATTTCTCAGTACTAGGCTCTATAGGCACCACTTAGGAGTATACAATCAAGGACTTGACCCCAGGCATTACCAAACCACTGCACATTACTTCATTTATTCCATTTGGTTTTTCATATCTGCTAATGAGTATCAGGATTACTGATTGAACAAACAATTCTTGCATCAAGTTTTGTAAATATACAAAGTTTGATCAAAAATATTGAGACTGTTGCTATAGCGGTGCTTGAAAGGAAAGTGTGTAGAATGTGGTCATCTTGATACACCATGGATATTTCATCAGAGGCCATGGCTTGTGCAGCAGTTTTTTGGCAAAAAACATTCCCCAGGTTCAACAACCACCATATTCCACAGATCTTGAAACAATGGATTTATTTTTACATATGCATTTTTATTACTTCAAACATTATTCTTTGAAATAGATGCCCAATTTTTATTTATTAAACAATGTGTATTGCATATATTAGACTGTTGCATTCCAGAAATGATTCGCCTTCTACAGCTTATCAACCCTTTGCAGATAATTTTTAAGCCAGAAACTATTTTTTTTAGATTGTAGAAATTTTTTTAGATAAATAATGATTTAGACATACAAGTCTTACTAATTTTGTTTTATATATATATATATATATATATATATATATAACATTCTATATTTTTATATATCAAAAACAATATTGTGGAAAATGTATGACAAAGAGGAAATAGTTTACTTGTAATGCATTTGAAGATTGCCATTAGATTTTATTGAAGGTTGGCATAGGAGTTTATTGGACTTCATCAAAATGTGATGAAGTCCTGAAGGATACATCACATCACAAGTAAACTTTTTCCACTTTGTCATATATATATATATATATATATATATACACACACAAACAGCAGACATCAAGGAAATCAGTTAATAATAAAATCTAAAATAAATTTAAATAAAAACAGATTGTAATGTATAAAAAGAAAATTTTCAGCCAGCTGCTATTGGTATGACTAAATTAGGAAACATAGACAATATGAGACTATTCAAAAATGCCAGCTCATCTACATAAGATTAAACAAACTGATAAGCAAAGCCTCTAGAGCTCAAAAGACTCACCAATCACTGAAATTACATGTTAGCTTCTCTAAATCAATATACTTGTATTTCCTTTTCTGCTGTAAACTGTGAGTCATGAAATTTAGTAAATGTATGAATTCTCTCAATATCAGACAATGTGCAAAAACATTTCAAATAATAAAACTGTTTGCTATGAAAACATACATTCACAGTTTACAAATACATTTCCATTCAAAAAATTGTTTTAAACAAATTGTAGTTTAAAATTTTACCAAAAATTATAAGTTTATTTACTTTACTAACAGTGACTATGATTTCTGGTACAACTGTAGCATTTTTCTTGTTATGACATAGTACTGTGGAGATAGGTGGTAGGATTTCCTTTACTGGAAACTTTGGAATAAAATGAACTGACTCAAGGGTTTAAAATAAATGATATATTTTTATTTATTTATTTAGAGTGACATGTGAATTCTTTGGTATTCTGTGTAGCAAAAGGTTCATTAATAAGGTAGATATTGGTAGCAGTCTGGAGAAATGTAGTGGTGTTTTTAAGTCAGAACATGATAATGATAGTAGTAATCTTAGAAATAGGTCAGTATCAATCTACCTTTGTCCTTCTTGACCCTAAGCAGGGCAGAAATATCATTTGCAGATGACCTCTTAACTACTTCTTCACATGTCATGCATGGCTAGTTTCTATGTGATAGTGTTTCTATTTGTCCTTTTGCCATCTCTTCTGCTGTTCCCCTCTTGTTCTAGCCCAGTGGTGTCAGCTTATATATTTTTGACTGGGCTCCAATATTCTGGTGGGAACATTGGTTTTGGCTAACATCAAAAGTCTCTTTCTATCAATTTTCTTGATTGGCCCAAATAATTTTATTTTCCAGCCTTCTTTTCTTTTTCATTTTTTTTTTTTTATAAAGGAAGTTATACAGGTGGAAGCCGCCCTGATTTTTCAGTCACAAGTATGTAGGATCTGATCCTGCAAACTTCCGGTGTTTTTTGGCCAGATTCAGGTTTTCTTCTTCCTCTTTTTATTTGAGGGTTGCTTTCTTGTTAGTTGAGAGAGAAATACAGAAAGAGAAGTTTAGAGAGAGAGAAAAAGAAAGAGATAAATGTTTTAAAGGAAAGTGCAAATGTGTTATTTTAATTTTAATTCTTTTTAATTTTTTTTATATATTTTATTTTTATTTTAATGATTTATTTTATTTGTTTTTTTTTTTTTTTTTAATCAGGACTCTATACAGAACTAAAGATCTCAAAATAAGGGAAAACTCTAAAACTAATAATTGGATCTCTAACATTTCCTCTTAAATGATGTACATTTCAAACAGAAAAAGATGTTTCAAGGCAAGAAATTGTATGTTTTCTCCACTATATAGGATAGAGTCTGAAATGAACATTTATACTTAATATTAGAAAGGGACAATTGAATTTTCTGGAATACATAATAAGGAAAAATTCTTAGAGAATTTAACTCACAGGATATATGAAGGCAAGAGAGTTAGAGGAAACAACCTAGCTTGTTTAAATAGATAACAGAACAGGAGATAATAAGGATACAAACATTACTTTGAGCTACAAAAGATGGAAAGTTGTGGAGAGCCATGATCGCCTACATCATGAAAATACCCAAAACATTTACATATTCCCACTGAAAAGTGGAAAGATGTAAATAAATTTAAGCTGTTAGTATTTATTAATGTTACATGGCATCAAAATTCTTTCTGCTAGACTATAGGAATATGTACACAGATGGAAGCCTGTTTAACTTTTCCTTATTTGAATTATTGCTTCTAGCTGACATGTTCTAAAAGATATATCCATAGCAAATATTATATTTAAAATCCTTCAACAAAAACATCTCTTCTTCTGACATTGTGTTTTTTTCTATTGTTAGCATTAAATTTATTAACCCTTCCCAGACTGAGTTTATTTCTAAATTTTATCAGTTTTAAGATCACTCAAATTTAAACTCCTTATGCAAAGCTCTATATTATATATATTCTGGGAGAATTATGCTGAGGCTGTGTGATAGAGGCGTTTTTTCTCTTGTGTATCTGATGTTAGTTGTTTCTATGGAAACAGAGTGGAATAATATATCCATATCTATATTGTTTTTAGCCACCAAATTTTGCTGGAATTGTTTATTGATGAAATCCCATACAACATTTTCTATAGAAATTATCTTTGCCATTTTAACAACAAATTTCATTGTAATTATAACAGCAATATATATATATATATACATGCACACACAAAATGTATGTAAAATAGACTGTGAAATTACCATAACAAAGATGTATATATAAAAAAGTGCGCAATGCACCATTCAAAAATTCAACTTGCAGAGTAGGTTAGAATTTAAAATTCAGCATTGACTGAAAAACATTTCTATATCTAGTAGGCATGAGTATATCACACACACACACACACACACACACTCACATATATATATATATTAATACTGTAGTATCTACCTATCTTTCAACATAATGTGCCTATAAAAATTTATATAATTTTTAAAAGATCAAAGAGGCAAAATCTAATCAAATTCAAGACAGCAAGCATTGAAATTAACAAGCCATTTCTTGCCCCATATAACAACAGAATGTAGGTCATTTTTTAGATCAGCTGTTAATTTTACCTTGTCAAACTGATTAGATTTACATTAAAATAGGAATAAACAGTTGTGTCATCAGCATAGATACCAAATGTGGAACTGATGACATCAGGAAAGTTGATGAAAATTAGGAACGTGTGTTCAAGGATACTTAATCTTATCTATAATTCCTTTACACCTTCCTACCCTGTTTCATTTCTGGTATATTAACAGATAGCTAGTTGATTGATATATATATATATATATATATATATATATATATATATAGTCTGTGTTCATGTGTATCAATTGTTCCATGTTGTGCAAGTATTACACTGATCCTAGGTAGAAATAAAATGCAGTAGCATTTGATCCAAGACTAAATGCAAAGATAAACTGATCCTTAGTAGAGGTGCTAGAAAATAACATTTTGATCCTTGGAAGAGCACAAAGATGTTTTGATCCTTAGCAGAAGTGTCAGGAAGCAGAATTTTGATCTTCATCAGAAGGCAAGGATAATATGATTCTAAGCAGAAGTGCCAAGAAACAATACTTTGATCTTAGGTCAAGCTCAAAGAATCCCTGATCCTTAGCAGAATTGCCAGGAAGCAGAATTTTGATCTTCATCAGAAGGCAAAGATAATCTGATTCTAAGCAGAAGTGCCAAGAAATGATACTTTGATCTTAGGTCAAGCTCAAGGAATCCCTGATCCTTAGCAGAATTGCCAGGAAGCAGAATTTTGATCCTTAGCAGAGTACACAGATAGTAGGATATTTGCTATCCATACATAATTACCAATCATTTTTGACAGGTACTAATCTTCTTTTTCTATGCGCCCCGTTCTTTTAGGGTATGAGTGATCATGGCTCTCCACTAATTCCTGTCCTTTGAAGCTCTTGATAAGTTTTTTCTTTTTGCTATCTCCTAATCCCTTTCCTGCCACTAAGCAAATTAGTTCTAATTAATTAATTCTCTCTTTCTGATTCTAACTATAAGAGTCATTTTTGTCTCCATTTTCCATAAAATTTCTTTGTTACTCACATGTTCAGCCCATGGTATTCTCAAGATCCTTCTGCAGAACCATATCTCAGTTGTCTCAAGTGTCTCCAGTTGTGATGCTGATGTTACATAACAGTTCAGTACTGTTTTCTTTGTTTCTAATGAATTCTTAATACTTTGCTTAGCTTTTGAAAGGCATCTTTTGCTATTCCAATGTGCCTTCAGATTTTGGTGCCACGTGTAAAACATGAGATATTTAAATTTTCATGCTTGCCTGATGTTGGTATCTCCAATTCATAATTCAACTTTGAACTTGAATAACTTTTAATGCAATGTCACTTGTTATCTACTATCTTCTTGAATCCCTTTTTTATTGTTCTCACTCCTTAATAATGTTTTTTCTTTTTCTTATTCTTTCACACTCAGTAATCCCTTGGATCTTAGTGGCTTTATTCATTTTCTGTCCATATGCAGGTGGTTTGCTTGTAGTGTAAGTTCTGGATTATTCTAATCCAAAAACATTAATTGTGTACTAATATTTTGTACTCAAGGATAAGTTTAGTATGAATAATGGCTGAGAGTTTTAACTAATTAAAAAAAATTAAGTAAATTTAAATTCAATGATTTCAATTACCTCAGGTGGGATGGACTTGTTTATTTGTATTCAATAAAAGACTGGTTAATAATAGAATAACACCAAATATTTCCAGTTCTGGAAAGAATTAAATTGATCTTTATTTGATGGCATTCTGAGATAATCATAAAAATCTTTCCAAGATGTTTAAAATAAATGGGATATTTTACAGATGAATATATATGACACATAGTAGACGAAAATGTACAATAGAGAACAGAGATCTGTAGCTGACAATGATATATATTGCTTATACTATGAAAAGCAGAATGATTGAATTGAATTGTTGGGTAAAAAGAAAGTGTAAATATTAAAATTTGGGAAGGTTGGGAATATTAAAAGAAGAAATACAAACATGAATTTAGATTTGAATCCTTCTTGAAAGTTTTTAATAAAACCTTTTAGCTATAATGGAGGAAAAGCATGAGCAATTGAATTAGCAGTAATCTAAATCTATAACTGTATGTATATATATATATATATATATATAAAAAGGAAATATGTTGTAGTGGTTCCAACGAGAGAAAAGTATGTATATTAAAAAGAAGAGGGGTGCCGCAAACGTTTTTGGTTGTAATGTGGATTTATTGAGAAAAAATATTATACTTTGTTTTACATAATTTCACGACACGTGTTTCTGGTCTGGTCTCAAACCGTCTTCAGGTGAAAGTGGAGATTTTTACATATTATTAAAAATAATTAATTTTTCTTCATGTTCAATGTGGAATATTCTCGATATGAGACATTCTGTTTGTGTGTTGGCAATCCGAATTTTCTTTCTAGAATTGTCAATGAAGAGTTCTGCGTGAAGGGTCATAAAACAATTAAGGTTTGTCCAGCGAGTAGTTATCGGCATTTAATCTTTTAATGTTTTAGTGACCTCTATGTGCTCTTGGATCTGTTTCTATTTTGGCGTGTTCCTGTCAGCATGCGTGTATATATGCGTGCGTATATTTCCTTACTACGAGGAATTCGTAAACTTATTTGTATTATACACGCATACACACACACATACACACATACACACTATCCCACCACAAGTAGTCAGTACACACACACATATACACATATTTACCAAGCTACATGGAACCAGTTACACACACACATACATATACACACACACACACACACACACACACACACGTACTTCTTAAGTTGTCAACATCCGCATATACATACATAAATGTATGTATGTGTACATACACATATATATATCTCTCCTCGGGTCTCCCGTATATGAGTGTGCGTCCATGTATGTGAGCGATCATTGTATTTGGTCACCCTGTGTGCATGTTTTTTTTTTTTTTTTTTGGTGGGGGGTTACGATCTATTCAGTTCATTTGAATTTGTCTATAAAGTTTTTTCCTGTATTTGTAGATACGAGTAATTGTCTGTTTGATATATCTGCATGATATTAAACTTACCCTGGTTACATTTGAAAATGTGTTGTGATACAAAAAGTTTTCTGTTGTCTGTCAATTTTATATTGCTTTTTGTGTAGGGGAGACCCTGTTGTTCAGTTGTTGGCTCATGCCTATATATGACTTCTTACATTTTGTGCATTTAAGTGCATAAACTACATTTTTGGAGTTGCAGTTTAAGTTTTTTATTTATTGTGAATGTTTTTTTGGGTTTTAAAAGTGTAGGAGTTTCCTTCTATAATGATGTCACAAACTCCACATCTTTTTTTATTGCATTTGTGACTCCCTGTATTTTGTGTTGACTAAATTTAGATGAGGTTAATATGTGTTTTAGGTTTTCTAGATTGGCGTTTGCTCTTAATTATTTTGGTTGTTTTTAGTATATTATTCAGTTTATTATTCTTGCTAAGTAAATCTAGATTTTTTTGTGATTTCTGGGAATATTTCTGGGTTGTTTTTTTGTTGTAACAATTGAGACATATGCTAGAGTTTGTTCGACGTTACGTTTCTTTTTCTGTGTGTGTACTGGTTCCATGTAGCTTGGTAAATATGTGTGTATATGTGTGTGTGTACTGACTACTTGTGGTGGGATAGTGTGTATGTGCGTATGTGTGTGTGCGTGTATAAGTACAAATAAGTTTACGAATTCCTCGTAGTAAGGAAATATACGCACGCATATATACACGCATGCTGACAGGAACACGCCAAAATAGAAACAGATCCAAGAGCACATAGAGGTCACTAAAAACATTAAAAGATTAAATGCCGATAACTACTGCTGGACAAACCTTAATTGTTTTATGACCCTTCACGCAGAACTCTTCATTGACAATTCTAGAAAGAAAATTCGATTGCTAACACACACAAACAGAATGTCTCATATCGAGAATATTCCACATTGAACATGAAGAAAAATTAATTATTTTTAATAATATGTAAAATCTCCACTTTCACCTGAAGACGGTTTGCGAGACCAGACCAGAAACACGTGTCGTGAAATTATGTAAAACAAAGTATAATATTTTTCTCAATAAATCCACATTACAACCAAAAAACGTTTGCGGCACCCTCTTCTTTTTTTTATATATATATATATATATATATATATATATATATATATATATATATATATATATATATATATATTGAAACTAAGGTGACAGATTCAACTGATCTCCTGACTTTTAAAAGTATATATTTAATATATATATATATGTGTGTGTGTGTGTGTGTGGATATATATATATGTATATATGTGTCAAATACAAAATTTGTTTGTCATAAGAATAGTTTTTTGACTCTTGTCTTTTTATTCATTTTTGTTCCTTTATAGAAACACTCTATCTGAAATTAATTTACACACACATATAGATACACACACACACACACACACACACACACACACACACACACACACACACACACACACATATGGTTAATATATAAATAAAATGACTTATCTATCTATCTAGGTTTAAGAACATATCACATTGAAACAACAGTTCCCATACAATCACTAAAGTTAAGCAATGCTGTGCCTGGTCAGTACATAGACAGTGGTGGGGCACTTTAGGATAACATATGCTGTATGCTCGGATGGGCAGATGGTTTAATAGAGAATTGGAAATCACAGTGCTGTGTTCTAAATTTGATCAGGTTTGTTATATCCACTTATGCGCAAATACCTTTGTGATAGGTAAGTATCCATCTCTTCTCCCCCTAACTATTGGTTAATTACTAGGAATTGTATAAGTAAATTATTATACTCACCCCCACAAATCTTAGAATCTAAAACTATTTTCTGACTTTAAATAACCTGAAGAGGGTTGATAAGTCATAAAAAATAAAGCAATAAAAAGTAATCAATCTAAATGATACCAGACACGCACACAAATATACATTATCATCCGATTCTCACATAGACCAACTCTAATTATAATACACTTATATACATATTTCATCTTCTGTTGAAGCTTTAATAAAAACGAAATATGTTAGATTTATTAACGTTTCCTATTTGTTTCTTATCTTGTCATTCTATCAGGTTCTGATCCATATTTGATCTATATCTGATCCCAATTCATATATATATATATATATATATATATATATATATAAAAAGGGTGCTAAAAAGTTTTTAACCTAAATTATTTCACAAAATTAAAACAAATAACCATACATCAGAATTTAGGCTGGAAGAATCTATTGGTTGAGCTGAGAATTTTTAGCACCTCCTCATATGTGTGTGTGTGTGTGTGTGTGTGTGTGTGTGTGTGTGTGTGTGTTTGCATGGACACATGGACAAATTGCTGTTAAGGATTTTCTGCTGTGTGAATCAACCAGCAACTAATTTGCCTAAATATCTGAGTAGATTTGGGCTTTTATTTCTATTGAACATCAAGAAGCAAAGAGTTTGTTCATTTGTGCTAAATGCAGTAAAGAGCAGGAAAAGAATTGACAAACATTTAAATCATTCTGATCCTAAATAAATAAAAGCTCAAATGAAATAAGAGGAAAGACAAAAGTGAATTTCACTCAAATGTTTTCAATTGCACAGAATGCATTTGCTGATCATGTTCAATGGTAGAGCAATGGGCTGCAAAACAACAATGCATAAAACTCAATTTTATAAAAATTAGCTGCAAATTAGGGTATAAAATAAAAAAGGTATTTTTTGTTGTCAAGTTGCCATATCCTGTTTTTCCAACACATTAAATATATTTTTAAAAAAATGAAAAAAACGACTCCCAAATCCCCCTCTTTTTATGTTCCAATAGTTGGTTTATAAGTTGGTTTTTTTTTGCATAAATTATCTTGCATGCATTTAATAATGCTGTTACATCTGGTCTGGTGCTTCTGCTACATATCTACAGATTCTTGATAAAATCCCCAAAAGAATCTGCAATGCTATCAGTCCTGACTTGGCATCTCAACTTCAGTCATTTTCCCACCACAGTTATGTATCTTTCCTGTACCTGTTCTATAAATATTTTCACAGTAATTGTTCTGATGAGCCTTCTTCTTTGGTACCTTGACTTCACAAATTTAAGCCAATAATCTTTTCCTTACCATCCTACAAGGTGCCAATATAGGTAAGTGAAGAAGCAGCAGACAGAAAAAGTGAGTTGCCAATGTCACTGAGTGAACTGGAAGATATTTGCATGTTACTGAGATATGTGGTGGGAGCTGGTCAGTGGCTCAGCTGTGAAGTGATTTTCTCACCACACCAAATCATGGGACTAAACTATCTGACATATCTATAAATCTACCATTCATCCATGCTTCAAATATTGCTACCACATATAGTCCAGCTATATATTTAAATATTCTTGATAAAAGTCAAAGAACTGACAATATTGCTGGTCCTGACCAGATATCCTGGTTTCAGTCACTTTCTCACCACCATAAAGTTGCTTCCCTGTGCTTTTTCTATAAATACTTTCGTGATAATTGTTCAGATGAGCTTGTAATGATCTTGTGATCATGAGGAAAAAAAACCCTAAGTTGCACGATTCCACAGAAAAAAGAAACCACTATATTGGCAGGAAATTTAAAGAGTTTCCCTTTTCACAAAGAGAGCACATGGATTTGAGCTGCTTCAAAAAGGAAAACTGCAGAAAAGTTTTACACAAATATCACTTTCTCATGTTTAATATTTACCTTTTAATGATAAGACTTATCACTTGCAAACAGTTTATTCATTCACCATGATAAATACAAAAAATCCGGAGCATTTACTAACAACCACATTACAAGAACTTTCATATATCTACTGAACTAGTACAAGCATATATCCTTCTTGATGTAATGGAATAACCTGTCACCCACATGAGGGACTACACTATAGGTAGTAACTAGCTATAAGTATCCGTAAGGCAATGGACTACAGGAGTCTTGCTGGGATCTGTTTAGTCCGGACCTTGTTTTCTTTCTTGTGGAGAGGCAAGGCCCATATGGTATCTCGCGAGGTCTGTTTTCCTTCATCCCTCTGAGGGCGGTCTGGGTATGCCTAGCATTGAGATTCGTCAATATATGCTTCGCATTACCTTTCTAGACCGAATGTGTCGGGGTCGGATGAGGAGGGTGCCTTTTTGAAAGAAGACGTCCAGAAACATTTCCCGTCCCTGAGAAGTGTGCACTCATGCGAAGAAGAGGCCGGCCGTACACCACGTGCCGAGTGCGCCTTCTATCGTGAATGTCGTCGCGCTCTGAAGCTCCTCTTACGGGTTTCGATGGCCTCTCCAACGCCCAGGCGTTTTTCTTGCAAGGCATTGTATCAAGTGTTTAGTTAGGGGGGCATTACTTCAAGATGATCTAATTGGCGAGCTCGGTCTTACGAAGCAGGAGGCTCGCTCGATATGGCCTTGGGCGCCCGGGTTGAAATGCCTCAATAACGATGAGGCATCACCACCTGGCTGGTGATTCGTGAAGCCCTCTGGGTCGGCAAGAGACTTTGTTCAGCAGGCTTGGAGAAATATCCAAACTGTCGTCGCTGTACGGGGAAGTTGAGACCATTGGTCACGCCTTCTTTCAGTGCAAGGCGGTAGTGCCGTTGTGCAAGTTTGTTGAAGGCCTCATGGTTCGCATGCTGCAGGGAAAGTTTTTTGTCCTTGAAGCCTGTTCTGTTTGTAGCAATGTGGTGCTGCAGATGATGAAGGCTGAGCACTATGTGTTCTGTTGCTTGCTAGGGGTCATGAGAGTCGTGATTTGGACAACACGTCAGAAGAGATTCTATGAGGGCGAGAAGTTCACTTCTTCCCAACTGATCTTGTACTTTAAGCATCAGCTTAAAGTCAAGATTAGGACAGAAAGGCGGTGGCTCACCTCATCAGAATTTGGCAAAAGGTGGGTGAATCTTGCGCGTATGTGCCGAGTAAAAGGAGGCTGACCTTGAGTGGCATTTGGATGCCGGTTAGGCATTAGGATATTGTTTTCCTGGGTTCAACATAGGCAACCCGTCCCGGAATTAGGTTAGATTAGGTTTTTGTATTTTTTCTTTTAGTTTTTTCTTTCCTGTTCTGGTAAACTTAGCTTGTATTTGCTCATTGGTCCCTTTTATTTTTCTGTCCCCATTTTCTTTTCCTTTTTGTTTAACTCCCCATCCCCTCCCTCGTTTAGGGTGGTCAGTGATGTCAGTTCTCTGGTTGATGCGGGGCGCCTTTCGTTTCGTGTGTGTGTTTTCGTATTTGTTGTTGTGTATGAATGAGTGTGTGCCTGTGTGAATGCTTGGGAAGAATGAGTGTGGCCTTATTTTCATAAGTCCCGCATCGATTTCGTCCGGTTAACTGATATTTCTGCCACATTCAAAAGTTTGTGGGGGGTTTTATTACTAACACTATTTTTGTTTGGTGTCTTGTAAATCTATTTTGTCATTTTGTATATATGCATTGGGGATCTTTTTAGAAATTGTTGTTTTTATATTCCCCCCTACAGACAATACTTGTACATAAGGCGAGTATTTAGGTTTTTCATTGAGTCAAAGAGGCATTTTGGTGTATGTAGTGAGAAAGGTATGGATAAATGTGTTGTTTTGGTGAAAGGAATAATTGTTCTGTATGATAGGGTCAGTGGATGTGGCTAGCTAAGTTTTATATTGACAAGAGATGACCATCTATTACCCCAACCCCCCTTTTTGTCCTTGTGCCGCATTTATTGTATATACAATAATAAATATTGTCTTGCTGGGTTCTGTTCCAGCAAGTCGGTTGAACTCTCTGCCTTCAGGCAAAGAGGAACCCGGACGAGGCTCTGCCGAAGGGCAGATTTTCGTTCGGGGAAGTTGACCAACCTGATTCTGTTTTTACAGTTTCTACGGACATTTTTTGGCCAAGCCTACAGGCTCGAACCATCCACATAAAACTCGGCCTTGTGCTACATCTTTCCCTCGCGGGGTGGGGGTGGGGGTCAAGTAAATATTGTCTTGCTGGGATCTGTTGAGTACGAATCAGACTTACGTGAGAACTACCAACTTTCCAGTAGTAGCACGCACTACTAGATTGACTTGTGACAACCTTTGTGCATAACTCTTTCTTTTATTCTTATTGTACTGTTTTTTTACAATAAACCTTTACTTACTTTATCCACTTTGTTTTTCAAGTATATATTCCTATTAATATGGAATATAACACTTCTAATAATAAATCCTTCAATATATGTATAAATGTCTCACTTTATTGTTATGATGTATATATGCTATATTTTACTAACCAAAAACAGGAGTCAAACAAGGCCCATCATAACAAACTCTTCACTATGGTACCTAGTTAAGTGCAGTACTTTGTCTCTGCTCGTAATGAGTGCGTGTCCTCAAAGAAGTGAAGTTACTGTTTGCTTATAAAATGAAACCATGTATAGAATCTCACAAGTTCTATTCTAGAGATTATTAGCAGCTTTGCAAAAGTCTGCTGAATAACAACAAAACTTCAATCCCTCATGTATTCAATTAGTTTGAAATGCTAACATTTACAACGTAAGGTTGAATGCTTTGCTCGGAAATTTTCCTCCAACTCAACACTTGACTTAATTGGAGTACCTACACCTGATTTTCCTCCTAGAACAGAGGCTCTACTGAGTGATATGTGTATAACCCTGTCACAAAAACAAATAAAATCTAAGCACCCATGTCTAACACACTAGATTCCTGATGACTCCAGAATTAAATATATATTGATTATAAATGATTAAATTATGATTACAAATGAAAATAATATTGAAATATAAAATAAATATGTAAGTATAGCTGAATTATCTGTTGAGTATTATTAGTTTTTCCTTTGCCAAAATATAGATGCATGTTATATGGCAAGGAACATGGTATATATTCATGACTGAATTTGTGGAAGCATAATGTTACATTACTAACATTTAATAAGAATATAAGACTAAATTTTTCATATGTAAAATAATTGGGAAAACTTGGACAATGTTGTTTTAAATGGAATGATTAGAATTGTAATAAAACTTATAATGAAAGTGAATTTTATGTTTTTTGTGTTCTTGAAAACTTACAACAAAAATATTAAGAACTATTTATTGTATATTTACAAGAATAATTTTATATTTACAACATTCTAAAAACTAAAACAATTTTTTATTCATAAATTTATAAACATTTACTAAATTATTAAAATATGTGAACCAAATATAAGGAAATTTTTATTATTTATCATTTTATAAAGTTCAAATAAATTGGCAATTATTCAATATTTTGCCAACCATTCCAATAAACAATCTAATAAATAAATAGTGTTTATCATTTTTGTTGTCAATTCTCAAGAACAAAGAAAATATATAAATTCACTTTCATATATTTGAATTTATTAAAATTCTAATCATCACTTTTTAAAAGAATAAACATTGCTGAGGAATGAAGATGGTGTCAAAAGAAAAACCATCCTTTTGAGACTCCATTTTTTTATGTGCATAAAGTTGTTTATTCAATTCTGAACACAGTCAAATGTTAGCCAATGTTGGTTTTAAGGACTTTCTTCAAACATTTAATCTTCTTCTTACAAAGACATGAAAAACACACTCTTTCCTCTTGTGAATCGGGAATTTATTTTCCTATTATCTGATTCTTTTGTGCCTATGTCCTAAGTTTGGCTGGGTTGATGTCCTGTTTATATTGATAAATCCACCAATCTATCTTTAAGGCTTGATTCTGTATTTAGTTAGTGGCTGATGTAATGAATATGCATATACCTGGGTTCCCCTCACAGTAATATGAGTGGCTGGTGTCAGCCATAAATACAGGGATGTGGAGGTACAGGGACGATCACTATTGTCTTCGCCTATTGCTTACGCCTATTGCCTACGCCTATTGCCTACGCCTATTGCTTACCACTACAACGAGGACCAGTCCATTATGGTTACCTGCTAGATTGTCCTACTTGGTTACAGTAGTCCAAAACCACTTTGCTACTTCAAACAAATATATCCCTTTCTAGGACATATCAGTGGCTCTGAACCATTTTTGCTCAATGCACCCTTTTCACCATAAATTAGAATCTCATTCTTCTCCCCACTTCCAAGATTGTCTCACTCAAAAGATGCATTCCAAATAATATGAATATATTGTTTAAAATCTTCATTCTTTTTTCCATATTAGCACATATATATTAACGGGGATTATTTTTATAGTGGAGTTTTACAAATTTATTAACAATAGAAAATATTGATGGATTTTTAAACTTGAATACATGTACAGTAATTTGTTTTAATTCATAACTAATTATTAAATAAATAAACAGAGGTATACCTCAATAAACAAAACATTCAATAGAATGACAGGGTATTGGAATTCAATTAACAAAATTCTGTAAATAAAAAACAAGTAAAAGTAAAAGATTTTCCCCTCTCCACTGAAAGATTGAAATTCCACTTAGAGGGGAGGAATTCCCCACTAGTTCAGAATCCCTGTTCTAAGTCGACCATCTGAGACACCTAGCTCATTTGATGTTCTGATTTGACAGCAAGTATAAAAAAGTTTGCTTTGGTTTCTCTTAGGATAAACGTTGTACATATTGGAGTCACTACAGATCAACTCCTCTTAGATCAAAGGTCCCTTATTATTAAATTTGATTCAGACTTCAGTTATTTCCTGGAGTGAATCTTCTATGTGCTATGACATATCTTTTCTCTCTCAGGTGGGGTGCTTATATATCTTACTGTCATTCATTGTCTCATGTGTACATAACCTAAGAGCAGCTGGGTAGACCACTTGTTTATGTTTAATGGGCCAGCTACTAAGATCATGAAAGATGTAAATCTTCACCTGGTGGCTAGAAGGTCATCTTCCAGGTCAACCAACTGATTCATCTTGTTCTGGTGGGGCACTGAGTGCAAAGTTTATTTTGGGCTCATCTAAGATGAGCCCAGTACATATTGGCATCACCATAGATCAAATCCTCTTAGATCAAAGGTTCCTTATTGACATTAAATTTGATTCAGACATTTGGTATTTTCTGGAGGGAATTGCATTCTACAGAAGATATTCATTTACTTGAGTTCTTGTAATATTACCAATTCTGAATGTCTTGCAAATTTATTTTATTACCACTGCAACAACATCAGTTCATAAAACAATATTTTAAGTAGCAACTTTACAAGATCAAAGTTTTCAGATAGAGATCCTTAATAATAATGACAATGGCCTTGATTTCTGGGACCCATCTTTTAGGTAGAACCTTCTCATTATACTAATGTGACATGGTTAAAGATATGCCCTGACAATGACAGCAAAAACAAATAAGAATGGATAATTTCTGGATAAAAATAGCATATGTTCTTGCATTATATTTGCCCTTGTGGGGTGGTGAATAAATAAACAATGGTAAAATATTACATTTTTTGAAAAACAAAATTTAAAACATTTGTAAATTACCAGAATATTCTTTATCTTCTTAAATCGTTGTTTATTCTCCTCTAAAACTCAGATTTTACCAATATTTTCAATTCTTAAGAACAGTTTATTCTACAACAAATCTAATAAGAAATCTTAAAACATTATAATATCTTTCAGTTAAAATTGAATTTGCTTACAAAGTCAGAATCTTCTTGAATATTTTAATAGCCTAAAATGATAAGAGTTTTTTCTAAAAAGTTTCTGTCCATTGAAAGACTGAATTGAACAGTCAACTTTCTCTGTCATTACAAACAGCTATCTAAGATCATATATATATATATATATATATATATATATTTAAGAATGCTTATCTGTAATCAAGTAGAAATTGCCTCGGATTAAATATAGAAGTTGGAAGTCAGTTAGTGCATGAAGATACAGCAAATTCTCAAATTATAAAAGAGATAAACCATCAAAATCAAAGATTGCCTTAATCCATTTCTTAAAAGGGAGTGTTTCAATAATCCTAAAGTTGAATACATCAAATTCACTTGTGACCTGAAGTTCTTCAAAATAACACATCCTGAAAGCTTAAAAGGAGAAAAAAGAATTTTACCAAATTTCACTACAAAATATTTAAAGGAAAACTTTTCTTTTTCAAATTCTCTAAAGGCTTGCCTATTAAATAGGCACAAGTTTACAAGTGAATTTAAAGTGAATTTATAAAAGGTCAGATCATTGAAGAAAATCTGTCAGTTAATTCTTTCTTTGATTCTTTGTCTTCCTCTTCACTGACATTACAAAGAACTATAACTTAATACATTTATGTTCTTTCCCAAGAGATGCAGTTATTAAATCCATTCTTTTTCCTTTCAAAAGTATCTGACACAATGCCATGGTTCTCTCACAGTTTATTTGCCAGAGTAAATACTCGACTTTTTTAACCATGTGCCAGACTAAATTAAGCTTGGTAAACATTTATTTTTCAGGGATGGAAAACTGTTAACTGGGCAGAAATAAAAGTAATTTTCCTACTTTCCATGAATGTCCACCTGGTTGGAGTGGAAAATCTACATATACAAAGTACAATGTATTTCCATATATATATATATATATATATATATATATATATACAAGTATATGATTGGTGCATATGGAATAAATTCCAATAACCAACAATTACTATTCTTAAAAGAGTAGAGCGAATATAATTATTTATTTAAAAATTATAACATAAATAGATTACAAAATCCCTACAAAAATAACCATTTTGTTTCTACAACTCTGGTGCCTTATCAAATGATGATATTGAATGTAGATTGTAGGTTTTACACTCTACATTCAACATCATCACTTGATAAGACACCAGAGGTGTTGAAATAAAATGGATATTTTTGTAGTGATTTTTGTAACCTATTTATATTATAATTTTTAAATAAATAATTATATATATATATATATATATATATATATATATATATATATATATATTTTTGATTTTGCACATGTGCATTGTTTGTTTTTGATTTTGTCGGCTGCACAGTATAGTAGGGTCAGTTGGGCACCGTCTGAGAGCAAAAGAGCACCATGATGCAATTCCCTCTGCCAGAAATTTGGAAATGGCATGCTGTACTGCTTGGCATTTGTGCCAGAAGTTCCAATAGAAAATTTTGTAAGATATGGTGTTTTTGGGGGGCCTTGAGAATCTTTGATTGAGTGAGTTCTTCAGCTCTCTTGACACAGTACAAATTTTGGACCACTTTGAAAAATACTGATAGCTTTCATCAACACTCAGCTTAATGCTTCCAAATATCAAAATCTTTTATCCAATGCCTTGTTTCCATATGCAGAAGAAATTATTGGTGCCAACTTGAAGTTCCAATAAGACACTGCTTCAATCCATTGATTACAAAGTAAAATACAATGGTTTCAGAACCACAATACTGATTTTATGAATTGGCCAGCACATACTCCTGACCTCAATCCAGTTGAGAACCTGTGGGGTATCTTTGCTAGTTAGATGTACAAAGGTGGGTGTCAATACCATTCAACTTTTGAAATAGTATAGGATGTATGGGCCTCAATAAATAGACAATGATCAATTGTGAGATCCTGGCAGAATGCATTTTTCAGGTTAGTTATATGCAGGGTGATGCTTCAAATTAATAAAAATAAAAATTCCTTTGACATTCCACTACTGATCTTACAATTTCACAACATCTTCTTTTAGTCTTTTTTTAAAGAAAAATCTAAAAGAAAGAGCTTTTCAAAAGCAGTTCTTGCAGAAAGATTTTCTCTTAGCATATGTATGCAAAAATTCATAATATAGTGCCAAATCAGCTAAATTCAACCTTTATAAGTTGAAAGTTCAGCTGGTCATAGAAATTAATCACGATGTACATACACACACATAGATACATATATATATATATATATATATATATATATATATATATATATATATATTCAAAAATTTTGCAAATGAAAAAAGTTCAATTGAAAATAGATTTAATTACACATTTTGCCTTTCTAGACATTATCAGATCCAAAAACGGAAGAAATGTGTGTGTGTATTTCTGTGTTTGCTTAAATAATGAATCATAGTACTTTTTCTTTAAGCTGGTGTTTCTCATGATTAAAGAAGAAAGAAAATGAGTGACTTATTTTAATATTTATTTTGTATCTTTTCTTTATAAATGTCACTCATTTTCTTTCTTCTCTATGCATTTTCTATAAATATTTTTGTGGTAATTGTTCTAGACTCATTTAATCATTGTACCAGATTGGTGGCAAAATCTCATCATTTTACAGCTGAAATGGCTAGATGCAACCATAAGTTCTATGCTAACAGTTTCTTCACTTTCCAGCTTCTTGCATTCCAACAAATTTTGATCTTCAAAAATTTAAATGCAATGTCAATCATTATCTACTGTCTTCTTGATTGCTCTGTCATGAATCCAAATAAAAATCAAATTAAAATAAGGCATTTGCTTTCCTTTAAAACCTATATATATATATCTCCCCCTTATCTCTCTGTACTTCTCTCTCAACTAATGAGAAGACAACCCTCAAATGAAAAGAAGAAGAAGAAAAGACTGAACATGGCTGAAAAATGGCAGATGTTTTCTGGACTCAAAGTCTAGTAATTGTGACTAGAAATCTATCAAAATAAGAGAAGCTCCATATATAATTTCTGCTATAAAACAAAAATGAAAAAGAAAGAAACACTAGAAAATAAAAGAATTTTGGCCAATAAAAAAAAAACAAAGAGACTTTTGATGTTAGCTTCATGCCAATAGTCTGGAGTCCTTTCTTAAGGGATATAAACAGACAGCCAACAACAGAGAAAGAGAAGGGACCACCAGAAAAACCATTCAATTGTGTCACATGAAGAAGTTAAAAAGTCATCTGCTCAAGACATTTTTCCACCCTTCTGAAGGTCAAGAAAACACAGCAGATTGACATCTGTAACAATTTTCCAAAGTAAACATACACTCGACTGTTACCAAGGATACCAAATCAAATAAATAAACATATATTATTTGTTTATACATTGGATTCTATTTGCTTATTCAGAAGTTTCTGATAAATATTGCTAAGAATATCAAGCACTTTACTACACCTCTTCTTTTATTGTTATCATTCCTTAATAATGTCTTTCCTTTTTTTATATTCTTTCACACTCAGTAACCCCTGTGTCTTTGTTGCCTTTCTTGGGGTGAAAAAAAGAAAAAAGTGTAACCTTACTATTCAGAAACATATCAAAAACAGATAAAAATTGTGAGCTTACAATTCAAAAACAACCATTAAACTCTAAAGAAATTCAAAGATTTATTAATTTTTACATTCAGAACACCAGACATTTTTTTTTTTTTTTTTTTAAGCATTGTGCCCCAAGCAAGGTGTGAAGCCACTAGGATGCAGGGGGTTGCGGAAGATTTGGAGCGAGAGCAGATAAGAGTGATAGGAGAAAGGAAGAGGAGAAGGATAGTGGGTAGATCAAGGTAATTGGAGATGTCGATTGACATTACATTTGAATAGTTGGAGATTATAGCTATCAGGGAAACAGTAATTGGGGAGGGTGTTCCACTGGCGAGAGGTGCGAGGTATGAAGCTATTGGAGTAGAAGAGACGGCTACATTTGAAGGTTTCTCTACGGTTGTAAGGTGAGAGTGGGATGCCAGCCTCGTAGGGCGCTTGAATTCATGGAGTCTGGGAACCAGAGAGAGCAGCTCATCAGAGCAGTTACCATGGAAGTATTTGTAGAAAAGACAGAGAGAGGCGACAGCATCTCTGAGAGAGTGACTGCAAACAAGACGCTAGATCAGGGCCAATTAGATTACATATCCTTCTCTGGATCTTGTCAAGAACTCCGAGGTAAGCAGAAGGTGCTCCAGCCCATATATGGCAGCAATACTCCATGCAAGGGCGAATGGTTGTTTTGTGTATTTGAAGTATCGATTCAGGGGAGAAAAATTTCCTGGCGCAGCACAGAGAGCCAACTTTCCTGCCAGTGGAAGAAGCAATTGACTCAATGTATTTGTTCCATCTCAGGTCAGCAGTCAGCGTGAGACCGAGCAGACGCAGGGAGTTGCTCTAGGAAGTTGACTATCAGACATTTTAATGGGGGGCAGGGAAGGATCTCTATGGTGGTTAATGGAGAGTAATTTAGTTTTTGTGGCGTTAAAGTTGACCAGCCAATTCTTGCCCCAGTTAACAAACCGATTGGAGGTCCATTTCAAGACGACGGGCAAGGTTAGTTTTGTCACCGACACTAGACTTGTTTTTGAGGCTGGAGTAAATTGTAGTGTCGTCTGCATAGATGCCGACTTGGGAATCTATAGCTTCAGGAAGGTCATCGATGAAAATAAGGAAAAGAGTGGGGCCAAGGATGGAGCCTTGGGGCACACCTGCATTAGTGGGATAGGAACTGGAGGAGAATCCGTTGAGAACGACCTTCAATTCTCGGTTAGACAGGAATGATTGTATTAGATCAAACAGTTGACCAGACATATGTAAAATTAACTTTCTTAAAACTTAATAACTAAATATGTTGTATCTTGAATAAATTTACTTTATATTTTTCTGTCATATCTATTTATATACAATGAATATTATTAAAAATTTAAACTGAACTTGTCAATATACTTAATTCAGTCATGAATATTAATCACATAGCTAGAACATTAAAGAGTGAAAATTCCAAATTAAAATTTAGCTAATAACTACATAGCAGGTTACATATTTTTTGATGGGCCTTCATATAATTTATCTCAATCTGTTTATATCTCTTTGTCTGTCTGTCTGTCTCTCTCACTATCAATCAATTTATGTTGATATATATCTATTCCAGTTTATTCATTATCTATCTCAGTCTGTTGATATCTATCTATCTCTCTCTATTTATATATATAGGCACACACATGTATATATACAGGGTGACCAAAAAAATGGGAACTTTTTAACAATCCAATAAAACCAAGAGTGATGGAAGAAAAATATTTTATTCATAGTAATTGAAACCTTAAAACATGCCATTTAAGAAACAATAATTGAATTTTCATTTTTTAAAAATTACGTCCTGTAGATGGCGTCCTCCTGTACAAATGCATTCTTGAAAACTGCTGTTGAGATTCCACATTGACTGCTGCAACATCTCAGCTGGGATACTGTGAATTTCATCTTGAATTCTAAATGGTGAAATGTTTACTTGCTCAAGGCCACCGTCTCGCAGTGTTGCCACTTGCTCATGTCTGACAATACGCACTTCAAAAATCCCCTTTTTAGGGGTCACCCCATATATATATATATATATATATATATATATATATATATATATATATATATATTTTTTTTATATATCAAGAAACAAAATTGAAGAAAAATGCATGACAAAGTGGGAAAAAGTTTTCATATGATGCATTTCATCCTTTATGACATCATCAAAATAAATTTAGTCCAATGAAGTCCAAAATGATGAAACCTATCACAAAAAACTTTTACAATTTGTCTTACACATATATATATATATATATAGGTTTCACCTAAACAGATCTTCAGGAAATGGCAGAACAGTATTTATTGATAAAACCATTAAAAACATAAAATCACATGACAAAACAAAAAAAAAGAGGACAGCCTAAATCCTTATTCTAATAAACAGGCTCTCCTATGCCCACACTTATTAAGTATCTTAGATCTTTTATTTAATAAATTCTTAGGTTTCTTATAGGTGACAATTGCTAATTTTTCTTCCATACACAACAAACAAAACTTGTTACCTGCCTTATATTTATGCCATTTTTTAACATTTCCCATTTCAAAATGGACTAACTATTATCTTCTTGCTTTATATCCCATATGGAAGTGAACAAGCTGGTACTATGTCTATAGGTTTCGAGATTAAAACTAATTAGATGATTATAATAACATTTTTTGAAGCTACTTTAGGTAGATCCTATTTAAACATTGGGGTTCTTGTCACTGTTATTTGGTTTGTTTCTATGTATCTCAACTTTGTAAACCACACACTCCTGTTGGCACCTGCCCTAAAGTAGACAGGCATCCTTATACCTACAGTTAGATTTAGAGGGGTTGGGGTGTGGTTTGTCTATGATTTTTTTTTCCTGTTGTACTTACTAATTAAGTTAGTCATATTTGGCATGCAAATATACATATATACAACGAGATACTTAATAAGTGTAGGCATAGCAGAGCCTGGTTATTAGAAATAGTGCTTTGGGTTTTACCTTTCTTTTTTTGTCACATGGTTTTATGTTTTTAATGGTTTCATCAATAAATACTGTTCAGCCATTTCCTTTTTTAGCCAGTTTACCCTGAAGATCTGTTTAAGTGAAACCTAGTAGGTTTGCCTGGCTCATTAGGATTTATTCTAATTTACTGCTCTACTTAGCGTATTGAGAACTCTACATTTCAGTCTTTATATTCACTTGGGTTTTTTTTTCTTTGGACTAAGGACTTAAGACACTTCACAATTTGTTTTGGCTGGTTCTGATGTTTTTAGTTCTTTCTTTTTTTTTTTCAATTTTTCCTTGAGTACCAATTTGCATTAAAATGTCTAAGTCAAGTTGAGTCATCCAAGGTTTTTCAAGTGAGAATACTGTTAACATATATATATATATATATATATATATATATATATATATATATATATATATATATATATATATATATATTTATTATTTATGTAAATATTATATTTAGAGGGTACACATATTTGAATAGACATGACTGTTTTACTTAAAAAGGATAATCGAGTTTTGTTGAGCATTGAAAGCATTCCCAGCTTAAAAGTAGTTTTCTCAGGATAAAACAAATGCAAGTTCAATTCCAACCAAGAGCATTGTTTTCTTGAATAAGACTCAAAATTAACCATGCTGGTAAATATTAATCTTACTGTTTTAAAAAAAGGAATATCTACTTAAACACATGTCCTCACTAAATAGAATATTTATAGTAATAAGAAATAATTTCAGATTAAAAATATATATTTATAGATGATGTATATAGATTCATGTATATTATGAACATTCAAGTAAAGGCCCTATACAGATCTTTTTAGATGTATCGCTGTCTAATACACACACACACACACATGTATATATATATATATATATATATATATATATAGGAAATTTTTTTGTATATATACAAGAAGCAATATTTATGATTTTTCAATTAGGTTTGAAATCCATTAACTTCTTGAAATTTTGGATGGCTATGTCTTCTCTCCTTGAATTTGGAATGCCACAGATTATATTAATGTTGTTTAACAAGTCAAATTTACATAAAACCTGATTAACCAATGAAAATCAAACAACACAAAGGTAAAAATACCAGAGTTTTCTTTCTTCTTTTTCTCCATATTTCATTCTTTAATGAAGCTTTAATAAAAGTAAAATATTTTAAAATGATAACTGTTTCCTACTTCTTCTTTATCTTATCATTAATAAATACATCTAAATTTACCTTCATCCCTCCTGTATGCCAATGGCTTAGAAGTAGAGTCTCAGACTGATACCAAATCAGTCAGGTTTTGATCTCGGCTGTCAGATGTCTAGCTACACTGATGAGCTGTGAAACAGCAAAACAGTCTGTCTGTGGATGACAATATATATATATATATATATATATATATATATATATATATATATATGAAGTCTGTTTGAAAAGTAATGAGATTGGTGTCACAAACAATTTATTTCAATTCCAAACAACACACTGCATGGTTTCCCCTTCAAAGCCACCCCCCTCAAGTCTAATGCACTTTTCCATTCTTCTTTGCCATGCTTCTATGCACTGCTGGTAGGATTCATTTTGGTTGCCCCTAAGCTCCTTCATTACAGCCCTCTTGATGGTGTCCACACCTTCAAAACAGATCCCCCCCGATGATCCCCTTGAGCTTAAGGATAAAGCAAAAAGTCAAACAAAGCAAAATCGGGGAATAGGGACATTGTTCCAGTACAGCAATGTTCTTCTCAGTCAGGAACTGCTGGATGTTCAAGGCATTGTGAGCAGGTTTCATTGTTGTGGTGAACAGCCACAATTTGTCCTGCCACAACTCTCATCTCTTCTTATGCACTGAGTGAACTAAATGCTAAGATTACAGTTATATACTCTCAAAAGATCGTTAGATGATATCACAATATGCTTATCCCTCTTTTACCCATAGCTCACACAGCACACTCAGTCCTGTTACTTTTTAGACAGACCACGTATATACAAACAAGACTAAAATATACTTGCTGACATGTAAGATACAAAATGCATCATAAAATATATCTCAGATGTATTATGCAAGGTTGAGATATTAGATATGATAATGCTGTAGACTTGCACTTAGCTTAACTGCATGATACCGAAATATGAAATGGAAATAGGGATGGACATGTCTTAATATAAAAACATACATAAAAAACAGAAATGTCTTCTATTTTCAAGCCAATCTCAATGTTATAAAACTATCTGCATATATAAATGTTAAACTGCTACAAAATGCATATAAAACAGACATTTTTCTTATTTTCCTATGTCTATATTTCTGAGAAGAGGTATCACAACTATTTACACTATTTACTTTTTTTGGACTGTTGTCCTCATTTTACCATATTCACAGTGTTTCAGCTGTTGTACACTCCTGCCTTCTTCAGGTAATATACGTTGGAATTTCGAACCCTACTATCAGTCCATATTTCTGAGATGAGGTATTGTAACTATTTATACTATTTACAATGTTTGGACTGTTGTCCTCACCTTTATTCCTATATTCACAATGTTTCGGCTGTATGCTCTGGCCTTCTTCAGATGATATATGTTGGAATATCAAACCAAACTATTTGCCTATATTTCTGAGATGAGGTATTGTAAATATTTACACTATTTACATCCTTTGGACTGTTGTCCTCATCTTTATTACCATATTCACAACATTTCAGGTGTTGTACATTCCGGCCTTCTTCAGGTGATATTTTCAGTAGGAATTTTGAATCAAACCCTTTATTTAGTCCACAGAATTAGATTATTGTGTATCAAGGTAATTTAACTAAAACTGAGATATCCAAAAGCAGGACACATTGAATTAGGACAATCTACCCTCTGTGGACTAAATAAAGGGTCCAATTTAAACAAATATTACCTGAAGAAACTGGAGTGTACAATAGACAAAACTTTATAAATATAGCAGTAAAGATGAGGACAAGAGTCCAAACAATGTAAATAGTGTAAATAGTCATTTCCCTTTTAGAAATTTCCTAATACTAATTTTAGTAAAATCTTATATGAATGAAAACAGTTATGTCCAAAATGTTTGTCTGTAAGTAACTTTATAAAATCCCAGCAAGCAATTAACTTTTATATATATTTATATATTCAATTATTTATTTATATATATATATATATATATATATATATATATATATATATATATATATATATATATATATATATATATATATATATATATATATATATATATATTTATATATATATATTTATATATATATATATATATATATATATATATATTTATATATATATATATATATATATATATATATATATATATATATATATATATATATATATATATATATATATATATATATATATATATATATATATATATATATATATATATATATATATATATATATATATATATTTATATATATATATTTATATATATATATATATATATATATATATATAAATATAATATATATATATATATATATATATATATATAGTAGACTCTCCTGTTGTATTTGACATATGAGTGTCAAGCAGCTCCCTTTCTGAGGCAGCGAGTCCAGACACCAGCACATATGATTTGATTATAGTGATGAAGGTTTTGTGCAGAACCAACACATTTTTTGAAGGGCTGAATACCTGGTGCACAACATGCCACAAGGTCCCCAAATGACACTATGCAGGTTTTGAATTCAGAGTTGTCCTTCTCCTCGACCATTTTCCATATCCAGGGCTATAGAACCCAGTCTGTCCTGCTATTTGCCAATAGCTGGGGGGAGAAGAGGAGGATTTACGTTTCCCTAGGGTATTAGCATGTAAGTGAATGTAAATAGTTTGACTGGAATTCGAACTCAGCTCAATCCGAGCCGCTATACACTACTCCACCATGCCTCCTTATGTGAGTGTGTGTGTGTGTGTATTTATATATATATATAGTTCTAAAGAAGCAATGGATTTTTTATTTATTACACCAACAGGTTTTTATCACTTTGAACATTATTTTTAGTCATTACCCATATTTGAGCATATGCTCCATTTATTTTAAACAGTATATTTATTTTTGTCTACTGGATTGAATATTCAAGAAATTTTATTAAAGGAAAATGTGCCCTCGGGGGTACACAGTTTCAAATCCTACTGGATGGCACATATTTTTCTTTAATAAAATATCTTGAATATTCAGGCCAGTAGACGAAAATAAATATATTGCTTAAAATAAATAGACCATCTTCTCAAATATGCGTATCCATTAAAAATAATATTTAAAGTGATATATATATATATATATGTGTGTGTGTGTGTGTGTGTGTGTGTGTGTTTAACTGTAAGTTCTATTCTAATGGTTTCTTTCCTCTCACCTCTTGCCTGTGGAACTCTTCTCCAATTTCTTATTTCTCTATCACTTATGATGTTCAAAAATTTAAATACAATGTCAATCACCATTTTTGTTTTCCTGAAACCTATTCTTATATTGTCCTTTCTCTTCACTAATGTCTTTTCATTTTTTTTCACTCTCAGTAATCCTTTGCATGTTAGTAGCATTATCACCTTAGGGGAAAAATGATTAATAAATATATAAATATATTTTGACATGTGCTGTATGATTACCTTTCAATTGAAATAATTTTCTCTTTTTTAATCTAAGGAAAACTAAGGAAATCTTGGGGGAATACAGGATTGGGCTACTCTTATCAATTTAATATCTAGCCAGCCATGTCTACTTTTTCTACAAGAACCATTGAAGCTTGGTGATAAATCTAATGCAAGTAATTATTTATTGGAATTAGAATCAACACAGCATATAAAAAAGTCATGGTTGGTTTTCTCTTGACTCGTCTTATGCCAAAGGCTAGACAATTACAGAATAATCTCTGCAACATCCTTTGCGGTATTTAACTTTTCTCAAGAACTGCAAAGTTCTTATAATTGTGAGATTTCACAATTAAAATAAGAAGAGAGAAGAGCCATCAATTCAACTAGTCATGTTGACTTGGTAGAAGGAAGAAGAAACAAAAGGACATAAGTGCCACCTCCATATAGCCAGAGAGAGTGCTAAATCCAATTCAAACTTTTTCAGCAAAGAAAGAACACAGTATATCAAAAAAAGGATTTGTTTGTGTTTGTTACTGTTGCATTATTTCACCTTCTATTCTCTTGTGAAATTACACTAGGATTTTTCTAAGTTCCTTTCACACAGACATAGGGATTGAAACATTACATGTGGTGAAGCTCTTTGGCATAGATAGGGATTGAAACATTACATGGGTTGAAGCTGTTTACCATAGATACAGATTGAAGCAATGTATGGAGTGAACCAGTTTGGTATAGATAGGGATTGAAACATTAGATGGGGTGAAGCTGTCTGACATAAACAGGGCTTGAAAAATTATATTGAAACTGTTTGACATAGAGAGGGAATGAAACATTGCAGGGATTGAAGCTCCCTAGCATAGATAAGGATTGAAACAACACATGGAGTGAAGTTGTTAATGATAAACTGACCAAGGGATCTTGTCATATGTTCACAAATATTTCTATCTTTGTTGTGTATTTGTGAAAACTTTGACAAAATAGGTGATAGCATAAATTAATATTAACTTTTCTAAACATATTGCTATAAAGTAAAACTTAAATTATTATGTTTTTATTCATTAAGCATAGCCTAATTTGGCACAAACCCACAAGTGCATAGCAACCAATGAGGATCAAACTCACTATTCAGTAGTAATATTCAACCAGTCTTTCTCACTAACCATTACTCTATCATGAAGCACCAATTATTATATTGTTCAGAAAGTAATGCCACCTCTCCAAAATGAAGTTAAAAACAGATGCAGGTGTAAATTAGATTTTATTAATCAAAGATCAACTGTCATAATGTTATACTCTGCTGAAATTAGATCACTTTCTGATTTACTGTACATTACAGGATGTGAGCACTAAGATAGTAAAACACAAAATAAAAAAAAGTCGTTTTCTGCACAATGGCTCCAAACATCACATCCAGTGCACAAAACAAATCCCCCAAAAATCCAAAATGAAATAGCCAATCACAATAGTTTCTCCAAAAAAGAACTTAACAGCCACCAGATTTACTTAGAAGAAATCCCCTCATAAATGACTGACACAGTAGCAGACTGAAAGAACATCTGTCAACACCAGTGCACTAAATCATTCTCACCAAAGTGACCTCCAATCAAGCTTCATTATTCTCACCTGAATCTTCACATGCTAAATGTGGCCAACTGGCCAGCTTTGACTATAGTGAACTCCCGATACCACCACAATGATTTCTAGCATCTCATCTTCATTATCCACTTAAGGCTTCTCTTATTATCACCATTGTGACACCATCTCCATTTGATCTCCCATTCAACTAGAATCCAACAGAGACATTCCATTCAATCAAGTTTCACTCTCTACACCAGCCTCCCTCATCACCACCACTGTGACTTCAGTCAACCAACCAGCGAACACACTTTACCAGACCTTATAATGAATCAACACACTACTGTGACCTTGATCAATCAACTCAACAATGTCTTACTATGCCCAGTGACAACAGACACTTCAGCTTCAACACCTTTGCCTCATCACACTTCCAATCCATCAACACCTTGCCAGTGTTGATTTCAACCCTGAAGAAAAGTATACATCAATTCCATCAATGACACTCCACGTGGGCTTCACTAATCCATTTCAGGACTCTCTCCTGACATCAACCATGACCTCAGCCAACCAACCCAACAAATCGATCAACTTCTGGCCTTACCAACAACACCCTTACATCTATGGATTCCCTTACCAATGGCAGTTAAAGACTGCATATGAACAATTTTTGCCACTTTTCCACACAGCTATATATATATATATATATATATATATATATTCTTTATATTTGTTCAATACATGCTGCTGAAATTTCAATCATTTGCTTGTTATAACAATTAGAAATTATTGTAGCCCAATGTAGCTGCATTCCCTTAGCTAAAATTCTAAGCTTTTTCCAGAAGAGGAAACTAAAAGACATGTCCTGATATCTTCTTTATTTCTGAATATCTTGACACTAAGAAAATGTTCTCATGATTAAAAAATGATAATTTGAAAGTGTTAGGTCCAATGACTATATCAGATGTACAAAATCTCCACAGCCACAAGATTATTTCTCTTGGGTTTTTACAATATTGTTGTTCCACTTAATAAAAACAAGACATTGAATTGCTTATGTAACATTACATTTTGTTTCACTCTGTTTTGCCAGTTTGTGTGTTGCACTGGACCCTGAACATGGACCTTAGATTCTTGTGTGTAATGTAAAAGACTGTTCCCACTGCTTCTCAGCTCAGTGTTTACAAGTCAAAAAGTTTTTCTCACGTATTAGGTGAGGCAATCTTACAAGAATTAGAAGTCCTACCAAGTTTTAGAAATGGTGAACACAACCTTATCAATACAACATATTGTTGGGGCCTTGTTAGGGCCAGAAATAAAGACACAAAAGAGGAATTGAGTTAAACAAATATATTAACAGAAACAATAATACAAACATATACAAACGAGTGTTATAGCAAGAATGTTTAGTCCGACTGTCTGCTGGAAACTTCCCTCTCCAAAAGGCAGTACCCTCTCCTATTTATAGCTGGGAGAGTCCCTGCATGCATGGGTAAATTACCACAACACATATGCAGATGACATGTTAATGGCAGACAAAAAAAAATAAACTGCGGACCTCCTAGACATGATGGTAAAGAAATGCAATACGAAAAGAGTAACCATCAATTTTTAAGAAGATTAAATGCATAGTTGTCAGCAAGAGAAAAAGCTGCAAGCTACAAATTAGAAATGATACATATAAGAAGAGATACAGAAATCTTTGTTTTATGCATGACAAATGGAAAAACCTATTATAAAACAGAGATACACAAACATTCATTCAGCAGTAGCAAATAGCTATCTGAAGTTATTTAGGCTCCAAATGTATGTAAAATATCACTAAGCTACACACTGAAACATTGAAGAATGTGAACCAAACCAGCAGTTTGTCATCCTTGAAGTTAAATCACTTCATTAAGCATGTTATTTGGGCCAATCAAGCAAATGAATCTGGATTTCCAGAAAGTGCTCTTCATAGACAAGTATAGAATGATACTGGATATCCCCAACAGTTGCCTCAATGTGGTTGAGGCATCAGTTGAATGGGTTATACTCGGGGTTATTTTTTTTTATTGATTCTGAAGTTGAAGATAGAAGAAAATAAGCCACATTTTCAGAATATTATGTACAGGTTTTTGAGAAAAGAAAGCAAATGATGGGACATGCTAAAACCGGATTATGAAGGTTTGTTTTCCAAACTTTCTGAATGAATGTTGAGGTTGATAACAATCAAATAAGAACATTAACCATTTATACATGAGAATAATGTTAATAAAAAAAAATTCTACTGGACCCAGCTTTTGTTCTACTTAAATTTTACTGGACCCTATTTTTGTGCTAATTAAATTCTAATGAGCTATGTTTCTATGCTACTTAAATTCTACATGGCCTGATCTGGCTCTTGTAAAGATAAAGTATAGCAAGGGGTGTCAGATACTTATTGAAGTGGTACAATGAACCAACCATTTTTCCAGCATTTGGTTGAGACCTTGTTTAACTAGTCTGGTCTAGTTACATACAACTGGTGGTGGTGTTTTGAAGCATATGTAACAAGGGTTTTATTTTTCATTATCATAAATACAACATAAGAAATATAAAATAAAAGTATACCAAAAGTGGAAATGAGTAGTACAAAGGATAAGACTGATGGGCAATCATATTGAATCTCATCAGTTCAAAAATGGTTTCAGGACTTTGGTACTAACCTCAATCACTTCTTCCAGTGATGACACACATGCACACCCACTCATGCAATCCTCACTCTCTATTCCTAATCTTCTGCTGGGAAACATTTTATTTAATCTTCTCTGATTGGTTAGGAAATATATAATGTTTTGCCACTGGCCAGTCAAATACTGCCTAGTGAATTACTTGCAGAAAATTTAGATTTAAATTTAGACAAATTTAAGAATAATAATAATTAAAGATGAGTAATCTATGACACAGAATATTGGACACTGCACAAAGAAATTAGAAACAAATGCAAGAGGGCTAAAGAGGAATGGCTCAACAAAAATGCACATAAATAGAAAGAATGAACATCACAGATAGAGTAGATATGCATAAAAAATATAAGAGAACTAACAGAACAAAAGACATACACATCAACAGGATGAATAAAATCTAAGGACAGAATCATATTAGAGAAAGAAAAAAATTCTTTATGGGTGGAATGAATACATCAGAGAACACTTCCACAATGAAAGAGGAAAACCAGAAATATCAAAGAACTAGAAATATTAAAATCTAAAGTGAAATCAATACTGGCAGCCTTAGATGATTTTGGCATTGACAAGATTATAGACCTAATAAATGAAATATACAACAATGGTGATATACCAGAAGACCCAAGTAGATCTATTTTTATAGCACAACGAAGAAGCCAGGCACAAATGAATGAGTCATATAACAAAACTTGTCCAAATTCTAATGAATACAGTGTGCAGGAGAAATAGACTAAAAATAGGGCAAGAATAGTGTGTGTTCATTAAAGACACTGGAACAATATTTATGCTCAGAATGATATTAGAAAGAGCAATACAAATGCAAAAGGATGTATATCTATGTTTTATAGATTATGCAAAGATGTTTGATAAAGTACATCACAAAGAACTGTTGGAAATGTTAGGTAAGCTTGATATATTTGGGAAGAATATTAGAATAATTCATAAGTTATACTGTCAGAAAAACCACTTTCATACAGATAGAAAATGAATTCATTAAATAAAAAAAATAGAAAGTCAGGATGTGTCTTCTCCCAGGATTTATTCAACGTATAGATTGAGGCAGTTCTGAGAGAATTAGGAGTCCTACTAGGATTCATTGTTAGTGGCCACATAAGATATGTAGATGATATAGTATTAATAGCAGACCCAGAAAGGAAACTACAAGAAATCCTAGAGAATGTAGTGAAGGAAATCAAGAAGAAAGGACTAAACATCAATTGCAAGAAGAAAGGATTCATGGTTTTTAGAAAAAGGAACAGCTCAACATGCAAATTACAAATTAGGGATACCAAAACCAAACAAGTACAAAAATTCAAATATTTAGGAAGTGTTTCAGAAGAGAACAGAAAGCGTGACACTAAAATCTGAGGGTACATTGGGTTAATGAAAGTTTGCCTTCCAAAAGCCAGGCAAAGTATTAAAAAATAGAAAAATATCATTAGAAAAAAAAAAGAGTATTGAACTGTTATGTAATATCAGTCCTCCTATATGACAGTGAATGCTGGACATTCTTCTCACAAATATAGACTTGAAGCAACAGAAATGTGATTCTACAGAAGGATGCTGAGAATACCATGGACCAAACACATAAGCAACGACATAGTTTTAGAAAGAACGGAAACAAAAATGACACTCAACATCAGAAAGAGATAATTGAAATTATTAAGGCACATAATGAGGAAAGCGGGTTTAGAAAATTTTATACTCACAGGACAGCTTGAGTAGATGGATAGCAGAACAAAGTTTAGGAGAGATAACAAAAAGAATATTTATTAAGAGCTAAAAAAGACAGGAAGTTGTGGAGAGTCATCATTGTCAACATCCTGAAAGGACATAGCACATAAAAGTGATAGCATGAGTGATATTTATCTTTAAATTAAACTTTACAATTTGGCTTTAATCCTGATCTTCATAAATTCATTGCTATCAAAAGATTTCTCAGAACTTTAGTCAGAACAATTTCCTGTAAAACCAGTCAGCCTGTCAAGTTCTGACCTTTTCAGTTGCTAAGTCACCTATGATTGTACTTGACTAATATTCTTCTTATGTTACTCACCAAAGAGTTCTCAAGAGTTATTTGCTAAGATAAACAGTTATAATATAATGGAATTATGAAGTTGTCTAAAAGATGGTAAAAGTGAATGGAACAAGATGTTAAATATGCTGTTCAATAAAATTAATGTACAAAAATTTTAAATGTTTTATTTCTACTAAATAAACAAACAAAAATTTTGAAGGGAGTTGTTTTAACAAAACTTACTTTCATTATGGATCAATTTATATATCATTTTTATAAAGAATAAAAATGAACACAGCCTAATAATGAGTTATGAGTTATTTCAGTATGAAATGTATAAGATAATCTGGTTTATTTCTAAGCTGAATGACAATGTTTTACCCTAGATCATAGTGAAATGGTGAATAATTATTTAAATAGTAATAATAATCTTAATAAGAAACCTATATATCATAGAGGAGGTACGATGAAGTAATGGATAGTGGCTCAGGTTGAGGAATCAGAGAGCCAAGTTCAAATTCCATTCGAATCCATTACATTCATTTACGTGCTAATATCCTTGGGAAAGATATGAATCATCTTCTTCTCTCCCCAGCTATGGGTAAATAGTAGGACAGACTGGGTTCTATAGCCTTGGATGGCAACTGGTCTACCACAGAAAGAAATGGCAACCTACTGCAGGAAAAACATCTGCCTCGTCAGTCATGCATCAAAGTGTGTATCATGCATGGCACATAACTGACTGATATATCATGTTATTTTCCCCCTAGGCCTAACTGGTAAGGGCACAATTCAGCTATAGAAGTGGTTTCTCTGATAGAAAAATGGAATCCAGGTTTGATTCCTTTTGAGAGGTACATCTTTCTTTAGTAGGACTTCTCAATTTAGGTTAATTGAGATAAATTTCACTATTTAATAAAAATAACTCCAACTAAAAATAATGCTTATAATAATAAAAAAAATTGTTGTAATGTTGTCTTTCTTCAAAAAGTCGAGAATTAGGAAGGCTGTAATTAGAAAGAGTATTGAAGGAACAGAAGAGTAGGTAGAGGAAACAAAGAAGTGGTTTATTAAATACTCATACATAGAAAGGAAATACTACTTAAAATCCTCCTCTAATGTGGCTACTTGCCATATTTATAAGTAGGATCAGTCTGTTGTTACAATATTAGGGAAGAGCAAGAAGTATGTTGAGTACTATTCGTTAACAGAAATATATCTCTATCTATAAAAGGCAGGATGTGTGCGTGTGTGTGTGTAACGAATGCATGGCCACAATTTTCGACGGATTTGCACCAAAATTTACATGCACATGCTCCAAGTTAGCAGAAAGGCCAAGACTGACTTTGCATTTCCCAACTCCCAGTCGATAGTGGAAATAATCAATTTTTTCATGCTTCTATGGCAGTTTTCATGTAGTTTGCAGCCATTTTCTACTGGCCAGAGTGAGAGCCTATAGCTGGCTGCCACAAATAGGCAGGAAGATTCTATTGGCCAGTGTGAGAGCCAACAGCTGACTGACGCAAATGTTAACTAGCATGCTAGCATGAAAAAAAAAATCGATAGCTGCATTCATCACAAGTGGGAAAAATTTAAATCTGCATGGCACTTTACTCCAATTGGTTCATTTGCATGCTTAAACTCAACATTGATTCTGATTCCGCAGAACTGGGTTGGGTGTGAAAAAGTATTTGTTGTTAACATTCTTTTTTCATTCGTTTTTTCCAGTTACAAGTCCTTTTTTTAAAGCTGATCGTTTTGTGTTCATTTTGTTTAGTTCTTTTTTCGTAACAGATTTAATATTTAGTATAGAGCTTAGAAAAAATTCGCAGTGTGAGATAGGCAAGAAGTAAGACATGTAGCAACATCAGCACAGCAAAGGTCACTCCTTTAAAGGCAAGGAAGGGAAAAAATATTTTAAGTCAAGCGATAGCAATTGATGTATGAGTCGTATGATTTTTGAATCAAGCATGGGCAACTCCGGGCCATGCTGCTAGTATGTATATATTTTATTTAAAATTTGCTATGTATTAACTATGTGTTTTGCCTTCATTAGATAGGCTTCTTTGGTCAGAATGAAAGAAATCTATATGCCCAAACACACACAGACTATGAAAAAAACTTGCACCAATGATAAGTGTATATAAAAAAGAAAAAACAAGAAGTATATTCTTTCAAATGCTGATACTTCCTGACAAGTGGACAGATGGGTCTATCTATAAAACTCTGGAGTCAGGATGCTGAAGGTAACGTCAGTCAGATATATATATATATATATATATATATATATATATATATATAGAATGCGATGGATAAATTGTCATCTAAATTATGCAAAAATGAAAATAACATTGACATCTCATTTTAACAAATTTTAACAGATAAAATTGCTATTGGCTTCAACCACATCCTCCAGATGACTTTTGAATATTCTGTAACTCTCCTGTTTAAGTTGGCGAATACAGCCATAATCTTTGGCTTCAGTTCATCTTTAGTGTTACAAAGAGTTTGTTGGTCAGTCACTCAATTACACCCCACATATAATAATCAAGGGGGTGCAGCCTGGGGAGTTAGGTGGCCAGATCTAAGGAGTAATATGGTTGCAGAAATTGTTTGACAGTCATGACTGGATTCTCCTTCTTGTGTGGCATGGTGCAGAGTCTTGTTGCCAGACATAGGGTCTTCCAGAAGCCACCCTTTTGACCCAGGGAAGCACTACTTCAAACACTGTTGTAATCACCATTAGACTCATCTAACTCTTTCTGAATCCTCTGCACTGTCCTCAGATTGATGCCCAAACACTCTGAAATATTCATATTGGAGCTTCTGGTGTGAATGCCAAGCAGCAAAGCATGGTGTTTCCAAATTTCTGGTGGAGTGAATTGCATCATGGTGCTCTTTTTTTCCCAGATGGTGCCCAACTGACTGTTCTATACTGTGCAGTTGACAAAATCAAAAACAAACAATGCACTTGTGCAATATTAAAAATATAAAATGGTGACAATTTACCCATCGCAACCTGTGCACACACATATATATATATATATATATATATAGATAGATTGATAGATAGATAGATAGATAGATAGATATATAGAGAGAGAGATTGCTGACTAAAATAATTGGCACTATGTTAATTTCTTTATAGAGAATAAAAATTAAAATATTGCTGTAGTTGATACTTCCTTTTTGGTGAGAGTCATTATGAATATGTGGCAAATGCATATACAAGAATAACATTCTACAATGAATATTTAACAACTTACAATAAAACAGAAAAGGCCTATGTTCAAAATTAGTAGTATGAGAAAAGTATAACCAGGAAAATTGTAATTTCTTCATCTCTACATGATAAAAATTAAGTAATATATTTTAATATATTAATATTTATTTCCAAAAAAATGTACATTGGTGATTTTCAATCATGTTATAATTATCCATGTTATGATGTATATTTCTTTTTTCTAAGCATTATTCTAAAGTTCAAGAGAAAAAATACTGTTGTAAACAGAACCAAACTTTACTTATCGAAATGTTACAACTATAAATCTCTTCTACAGCTTCTTGCTTTCCAGTCAACTTTGATCTTCAAAAATATAAATCCAATATCAATTGGCATCTTCTGCCTCCTTGAATCCTGTTCTTTTATTTTTGTCAATCCTTAATAATGATTTTTCTCTTGTTTTTTTAATTTTCTGTAACCCCTTGCATTATACTGGCTTTATCACTTTGCTTGGTATAACAACAACATTGAATCTGCTGGAATTACAGTAACAAGAAATACTATCAGCAGAACCCTGCTCAGTGCCAGCCTATGAACATGAAATCTTGTAAGAACCCTTTTCTAGAGGTTAGCCATTTTAAATCTCATTGCAAATGAATATATTGATAAGCTTAACATATTCTGTGAGAATGTATTCAGATGAGACAAGACTAGAACTTTTGGGGCATAATGACATGAAAATATCAAGGTGAAGCTTTTAGTTCAAAGAACACTATTCCTGCAACAAAACATGGAGGAGGAAGTATCATACATTGGGTGTGTTTTTCTGGAAAAAGATCATGAAACTTGGTAAGAGTTAATGGTATAATGAAAAGAAGATGATTATTGTGAAATATTGGATTTCAGCGTGAAAGTGTTAGAAATTTGAAACTGAAGCATAGTTGACAAGGATCCAAAACATACTTGTAGTCTGGAAATATATTCAGGAGAAGAATATAAAAGTTTTACTTTGGCATTCACAGAGTTCTGAACTGAATCCAATTGAAAACTTTTGGGATAAATTGAAAAGACATTTAAACCAAATAATCTACAACAGATTGAAGATTACATGAAGTATGGCAAAAATTTCATGCTAAATTTGTGCTAAATTCGTAAAGATTAGAAAAAGTTAGAGCTCAAAAAGTATGTACAATTTTTTAATACCATTAATTTGGGGCATACAATTCTTGCATTTACAATTATTCAAAATTAAACATTAAAAGTTTTTGTATATATATTTACTGACCTCATTCCTATAATCAGCTCTAGTTTTTCAGAAAAATTTTACTGTTCAATTATCTTTTGTAATTAATTCAAATAAATTAAAAATCATCAGGTCATGCAAGTATTGTCAACAGTATGCATACATACTTTTTCTTATGATTATAAATGCTACTTTCAGTGAAGATATATGTTTAAGTTGACATCCCTGTTATTTTTAAACAGTTTATAACATAGGTGTCAACTCAAAGATGTGTACCTACTAAAATTAATGTCTATAATAATATGAAATAATGTTGGATTGAAAAATACATTAACTGATTAAAAATGACTTTGTTTATGTTTCACGTACAAAAATAAAAGTAGCAAATATAGACTTTGAAAGATATGCATTTCATAAATAGGTAATTAAACCTTACTTTATCAAGATGGTTTCTCATGACCTAATTGGTAAGGCACACCAGCAAAAGAAAAGGAATGGTTTACTAGATGGAAACAAAGAACACAAGCTTGATACCAGTTGGGAAACACATTTTTCTTTAGTATACTGCAGGCAAAAAATTTAAGATCATCACTTTTTGAATTTCTTTAAAAAACACCTTAAAATGAAATGACTTCATATTTTTGTGAGTAAAAGATAAAATTTCAATAACTACAGTTTATTTACTTTTATTTTGACAAAAATAAGTACTCAACTGTAAAAAGTTATCATACAACAGTATCATATTTTGTTTTATCAATAAAACCACCACCTGAATTAATTACTGCTTTACAAATTCTTGTCATTCTTTCTAACAGTTTTTAAAAAAAAAGTAGATGGCAACCCTTTCCAAGCATTCTTCAAGCACTGAAAAAGCTCACTCTCACTCTTTGGGTATTCTCTTCAAAATCTCCTATCCAATTCATCCCATACTAATTCAATGGGTGAGATATCTCAAAATTGAGATATAATAAGTCATAATTTCCAAAATTTTGTTCCTTTTTTTGACTCAAGATAATTTTGATATAATTTAATGAGTGTTTTGGATTGTTGTCTTGTTGAAAGGTGAATTTTTCCAATTATGCAGAAACCAGAACCAGAAGTTGTTCTTTTTTCAAGATTCCGTTGACCTGAAGCAAATCTGCAGCCCTCTCTCCTCCAAAACACCCCACACCAGAACAGAGCCACCACTATGATTAACTGTTGAAACCACACATTCATCATTCAATTTTTTCTCCTGGCTTTCTTCTCACATACACACTCCTCTTACTACTGAAAAGGTTCAAATTTGGATTTGTCTGTCCACAATATATTTTGTAACTCTTTAAATATCCAGTTCTTATGCATTTTTACACATAACAGTCTTTTCTGCTAATTTACCTTCCATAACAGGGGTTTCTTGATTTGCTATGCGCCCCCTGTTCCCCACTGATTTAAGCTGATTTTTCACACTTGAGAGTGACACTGGTTTCTGAAACCAGTGTCACTTTCAAGTGAAAAAATTAAGTTCAACTGTCAACTCTAGAGCAGTTATCCTTTTATTTCTTTTGTTCTCAATAATTAAAGCAGTTATCACTTTTGGTTTCCAATTCTTTTTCTGTCAACATTAGTGCCAGTTTCTAACTGCCTTTTTAATGAATATTGCACACTATGTCTAGAAATCTCAACTTTTTGGCAATTGGTCTTTGAGAGTAGCCTACTTTGAATAAAATTTCAATCTGTGTTCTTACCTCAATGCTTAGCTGCTTTGATTTTGCCATTTTGTGCAATTACTTGAATAAAAAATAAGAAAAAGTATGAAAATACTGGCATAATGGCACAATCATTTTTTCCTTCAAACAGAGACAGCTACATATGTTTTGTTTATAGCATTAGTCATTGCTGAGTTAACATTTAGAATCTGTATTGACATTAAACTTAGATGAAAATGTTGGTAATCTCAAAAAGTCTACTGAAGGGTTAATGAGGAAAACAAAATATGTTTCTTATACAAAATATTCATAATTTAGCAAAATGTATTATAAATAGACAAATCCAAATTTGAAGTTTTTGGTAGTAAGTGAAGCCTGGAAAAAAGACTGAAAAATAAAAGCTAAAACACTGTACTTACTGAAATTTTATGTTTTTACTTTTAAAAATATACATAAATATCTCATATATATATTTTTTTTTAAAGAAATGCAGAGTTGGTCCAACATTTTGCCTATAGTGTATATCTTCTCAATCTAGGCCAGTTGACATTAATTTCACAGTTTAAAAATAATAGGGATGTCAATTCAGACATGTGGACACAGTAAAAATAATGTTTATAAGAAGAAATAAAGCTGGAGTAAAAACTCCATTAACAGCTAATATATATATATATATATATATATATATATATATATATATATATATATATATATATATACACACATATATATATATATATATTAATAATAAGTACAGACAATGCTTAAAAATCCATTCGGTTATAATTTATTATATGAATATATTCAAATATACACTTGAAATGTTGATTCTATTTTATACATACATGTATTCACATTTTTGTATATGATCATTTATGTGATTTTCTTGTCTACCTCAGTTATAATTTTAAATTATTGATTATTTTTATATTAATTTTTGACATTATCTTTATTATTTTATTATTATTATTTTTATTCTTATGTATATGTATGTATATATATATATATATGTTAAGTTTTTTAAATTTGTTCTTTATCTATATCTTAATTTCTTTAATTATTAATTAATATTTTTTATATATTTTTATATATTTAAAATTTGTATTTTATTTAACTTACTTTATTTTATTGATTTTATTACTATATTATTATTATTATTATTAATTTGAAATTGTGATGAGTATAATGTGATGATGATTCCTTTGCTGTTGAAAATGACATGACTATTAGACACATTACTGTGTCTATTTGAAGTCTGATGAACCCCTCTCTTAACTTGTATATTAACTTATTCAGCCCTAAAAGAAAAAAAATCATTTCTAAGTCACCCTATCAGCTCATGTTTAATTCTTCCTTCTTTCTTTTCTTTTCTTTTCCTCTCTCTCTCACTCTCTCCTTCTCTAACCCATCTCCCTCTCTTCTCCCTCTCTCTCTTTCTCTCTCCACGCCCAATTTTTTAAACCCTATATTGAATTTTTTATTTTTCTTTCTTCCTCTTTTAATATAATTTTTTTTTTCTTTTTCCTTTTTTCTTTTTTCCCCTCTCTTTTCCTTTTGTCTGGACAAATTGATTCCATTTATTAAAAAAACTTCATTCTGAAGAGATGAATATTTGAATATATTCATGAAATAAATTATAACTCAATGAATTTTTAAGGATCATCTGTATTTATTATTATTATATTCCTCTGTTACTTACATTGAGCACTCTTTGGATTAATGTCCTCCTGAGAATTATCCCTACCAATCATCAATTGATATTATATATATATATATATATATATATATATACACACACATACACACGCAAAAGCCCGAAGCTAGCTTACATAAAAAATGAAAATGGAAAGCATAGAAAAAACAGAAGTAGAAAAATAATTTGGTATACACCCCCATACAACCAAATGGTAAAGAACAAATTAGGACAAAAATTCCTTGTATTAATCATTAAACATTTTCCTAAAGATAGTAAACTCAGTACTATTTTCAATAAAAGTACCCTAAAATTAAGTTACAGTTGTACTGAAAACTTAGAAAAAATTATTAAGAAACATAATGCTAATATCTTGAATAAACACTTAGACTAAGATAAAAGAAATTTAGACAGCATAATAATAAAAAGAGATGAAGATAAACAAAAATTATGTAACTGCAGAAATCCTCATAACTGTCCTCTTAATAAAAAATGTCGCACTGAATCATTAGTATACCAATGCAATATCTCATCTATTGAGGATCCAGACAATGTAAAAGTCTACATTGGATACACAAGACATGAGTTCAAAAAACAGTTTAACCAATATCAAAGATCTTTTAGGATAAATAAATACTGAAGTCAGACGTCCCTATCAAAATATTTCTGGCACTTAAAAGAAACCAATAAAACACCTACTGTGAAATGAATATTAATAAGCAAAGAATATGTAGGTCATTAAATGACCCATGTCCTTTGTGCATACATGAGAAACTATATATTAGTAGGTTTTTAAAAAATAAAAATTTACTTAATCAAAGAAATGAAATAGCTATTCTTTGCTGACATTGTCAAAAATTTTCCTTTAGTAATATTTTTAAATAAATAAATTTATAATATTTATGCTCTGTAGATTTGCATTGAGCACTGTTTTGTAAAAATAAAAATATTATATATATATATATATATATATATATATATATATATATATGAGATAACAATATATATTTTTATATACCAAGAACAATATTTTATATACAAAGCACAATATTGGGGAATATATATATATATATATATATAGGGATTGATCCGTAAATTGTCACCATTTTATATTTTTAATTTTGTGCATGTCTGTTGTTTGTTTTTAATTTTTTCTACTGCGCAATTCACTCCACCAGAAATTTGGAAACTGCATGCTGTACTGCTTGACATTCACATCAGAAGCTCCAGTATGAACATTTCAGAGTGTTTGGGTGTCAATCTGAAGACAGTGTAGAGGATTCAGAAAGAGTTAGATGAGTCTAATCATGATTACAAAGGTATTTGGAGTGATCACTAGTGATGGCAATGTTATGATTCCATTCATATTCCCACAGAGCCTCAGACTCAACATGGAGGCCTATATCAAGAGGCTTGAGGAGGTAGCATTTCCATTGGTCAATAGGGTGGCTGCTAGAAGACCCTATGTCTGGCAACAGGACTCTGCACCATACCACAGAAGCAGGAGAACCCAGTCATAACTGTCAAATAATTTCTGCAACCACATTACCCCTTAGATATAGCCACCTAACTCCCTAGACTGCAACCCCCTTGATTAGTATATGTCAGGTGCAGTTGAGCAGCAGACTAACAAAACTTTTGTAACACTAAAGATGAACTGAAGACAAAGATTATGTCAACATTCACTAACTTAAACAAGGAAACCATTTAGAAGTATTGCAGGAGATTCCAAAGCTGTCTGGAGGCCATGGTTAAAGCCAATGGTAATTTTATTGAATAAATTTACTCTTTAGTATTTCAAGATATTTTTGTGTAATTTTGGTGAAATGTTAAAATGAGATGCCAGTGTTATCTTCATTTTTGTATAATTTAGATGACAATTTATCCATCGCACTCTATAAAATCCAAGATACAATCCAATAATATTTTTACAAACTTTGGGGACAGGTTCCTGACACCAAACAATGGAAAATGTCCATATAAATATATGTCCAAAGGCCATCATTGTACTTCAATACAGCAACTGATAACAAATGTTCAAATTGTTCTCCACTTGCTTTTACACATGCATGCACCTGTCAGATCATTGACTAGCAGACCACACAGTGTCGAATGGTTTAGCAGCCCCCATGACATGGTGATGAAGCATATCTGCATTATTAATGTCTTCTGCATAAACCAATTGTTTTAGTTGACCCCCCACAAATAAAATCCAAAAGATTGAGATCAGTGAACTTGCAGGCCATGAAATCGGTCCTTCCTTACCTATCCATCTTTCATGGTAGATACTAGCCAGTGCATCACGAACACTGTGAACAATGTGCTGGAGCCCCATTATGCATGACCCACATTCAAGTATATCTATTTCAAAGCAACAAAAATTTTGTATTGCTGATATTATATTTCCTCAACACTACTCCAGTCACACTCCTCACCCCAATCTTCCAATTGACTAATTAAGGCAGCCACTTTTTTTGATCTTTGCCAAATTTAAGTCAGGTTAAATTTAATTTGCCCTTACTCAAAAGATACATTCTGCTAAAAAAATTTACTATACAGAATAAATTATTTAAAATGGACATTTGAAAACAATAAGTTGAAATAAAAATGTTCTTTGAAAAACAGGGCATAAAAATCATTAGAGGTTTTTAAAAGATTATTTATAAAATTAAAGCGAGAAATAAATTAGCTATTAAGTATGTCTCCACCTTCAATTAGGCTGATACCTTCTCAGCCCAACTAGCCACATTAATTTTATTTCATTCCTTTTTTAATTACTTTCTTTCTTTTTTTTTTTTTTTGTTCTTTGTTCTTTCTTTCTTTCTTCTTTATTATGAGCAACATCAATGAAATGTATTTAGGTCAATATTTTGAGGCACAGAGTTAAAAAAAATTAATTTTGGATCCAGTTGAAGTCTAGAATGAAAACAATGCACTACAAAAGATTTTTGTTGCTTTGAAATGTTGACTCACTCGGGCTTAGCCAGATATATATATAAGATTTTGTCTGTATGTATGTTTGTTTGTACCATGATTGAGCACAGGTCTTTTTAATAATAACTCCCTTTATCCACTCCTTTCAAATTTGGGCAAGCTGAAGAAAAAAATAGAAAGAATTTGGTCACCTTAGTTGAAAGAAAACTTTGAGTTCAAAGACACTGACTGCTGAGCTGGAGAAATATACAGAACAAATTCACAAGCCTATGTGAAAATTTCTTTGGACCAATGAAAATGTTGTATATTTCAAAGAAAAAAAGGAAAATTGGTGGAGAAAGAAAAATGATATATTAAAAAATTAAGTAAAAAATGACCAAAAAATAAAACAAATTAATAAAGGATAAAGCATAATAAAAAAGTAGAAACAAACAAGAAGTATAGTAAAAACAAACAACCTAAAACTGAATGACCAGTTACCAAAAATCAGCTCCGAATTGTAAAATACAAAAAACCATAAATTTAAGACATTATTAAATTAGAAAAGCTTTTAATTACTTTTAAGAAAAATATATGTTAAGTTTAAGGATAATTGTCTGAAGCCAAAAACATTTTCTGATGAAAAATGAATTCTTACGAGAATTGTTTTATTTTTTTTTATTTAATTTTAGTTACAATAATTTATAAAGTTGTTAAATGTCTTAAAATTCAGTTTCAATGTTCTTTTATTAAGTAAAACTATTTTTGCTAATCACAAATCTAAAAGCTTATTACAAACGTTTTTAAAAGTTTTTAAAAAAAGAATTTTACATTGTTTCTGAATGGGCATAAATATGAAATAATAATAACTCCCTTAACCACACATTTCAAATTTGAGTGAGCTGAGGAAAAAGACATAAAGAAATTCATGAATCTCTATGAAATTTTCTTTGGACCAATGAAAACTTTGAATTCAAAGAGATTGGTCAGCGAGCTGAAGAAAAAGATGAAACAAATTCACAAACCTATGTGTGATTTTCTTTGTACCAATGAAAATGTTTTTACAAGAATTAACCATGGAGTCTAGAAAAAGAAAATAACGATCATATGTGAAATCCTTTTTTATATAAAATAAGGAGAAAAATTAAATTAAAAAGAGAAGAGTTTCTGAAGTTATATGAAAAGTTTCATTTCTGTTCATGCATCCAGTGTTCAGATTTTCACCAGTTAAATTACTCACTTATTATATTATTGGTCTTAACAAAGCACTTGGCATTTCAAAGAACTATCCCAAGAAAGCTTAGTATTCCTTGTCATTACCATCCATCATTAATTTTCTTTGTGTGGGTAAACCAACTGTTCATTTTTACCCTGAAGTTCCAAGCCACTATAGAACAATATCACACAAGACTTTTAGTAATTCAAGAGAAAGCAAATGCAAGGAGAGCTATGGAGGATACCAGAACACAGAGAGAAACATATTTGCAGACCAAAAGTGCACAAAATTCTTTACATCAGGCAGTTGAAACATCAGAACAAACAGAAGAAAGACTGAAAATCAAAAGAACCAGGATGTCTGCAGAAGATAAGAGATAGGAAAGGCTTTGGAAGGAAAAGGCTAGAGCAGCTGAGACTCTTGAGCAAAGACAGGAAAGTCTTCAGGCTGCTAGAGATAAGAGGGCTGTTAGTAGGGCAGTTGAAACTCCTGAGCAAAGTGATGAAAGACTACAAGCTGATAGAACCTGGGGTGCTGCTCATAGATCAGCTGAAACTCCTGAACAAAGGCAAAAAAGGCTGCAGGATGGCAGAACTAGGGAACAGAGAAGAGCTGTCCTTACCTGGGAGCAGTGGCACTGTGCTAGCAGGACCAGAATGCCATGACCTATGTACACCACTATGATAAGCCAGATATTTTTGTAACTTTTACATGCAGCTGAAAGTGGAAGGAAATTGAAGACAAACTATTTCTGTAGCAAAAGGCCAAAGATAGACCTGACCTCCTTGCCAGATTCTTTCACTGGAAGTTGCAGAAGTACATGAATCTGATTAAAAAGGGGAGAAAATTTTGGTCTGTAATGTGTGACATGTACACACAACTGAGTTGCAAAAACAGGGGCTACCACATGCTCACATTCTGCTTTGGCTAGCAACAAAAATTCACTCTAATGAAATTGACAGGATAATCTTGACAGATTTTCTAAATCCATCAACTGACAAGGAGTTCTATGAAGTTATTAAAAGGAACATGGTATGTGGTCCATGTGGTAGGAGCTTTAGCTTTAACTCGCCATGTCTGAAGAACAATGTATGCTCAAAGAAGTTTTCCAAGAGATTTCTTATAGAAACAGCAAACTGGTAATGATAGATAGCCTTCTTGCAGGTGTAGAAGCCCAGATGATGTTGAGTTTTCAGCAAAGGTTGGACAACATAAGTTTGACCACCAGTGGATAGTACCCTATTGTCTCTTGCTGTCAAAGACATTTAATGCCCACGTTAATGTTGAGTTCTGCAACTTGGGGAAATCCATCAAGTATGTTTACAAGGAATGTTTATAAGGAATCATTGGCATACAGCAGGAAAATAGCCAAGATGAGGTAATCCAGTATCAAATGAGCAGATACATCAGTAGTAATAAGGTATTTTGGTGTGTGTTTGGCTTCCCACTACATGAATGACACCTGGCTATTGTGTAACTTGCAGTACATTTGGAAAATAGTCAATGTGTCAACTTCATTGAAGCAAATGTTTTTCAGGTAGCACACACACAGTGATACTACATTCACGTCTTCAAGCTGTGCCAAAATTATTTTTTTCCCCGCACACTTTTGTACTCCCAAGTGCCATCTTATTACATCTGGAAAGGCAAAAAGGTAAGTGATCCCACCTCTCTGTAGCATAAGTATAGGGATAGCTTATCTGAAGACTTTAAGCACCAAGTCCAACTCCAGTTTCCAGGTATGCAAATAGAGTTCAATGATGAAATTTACAACAAGGTGTTAATCATTATAGAAAACTATATCATTTCTATTGGAGGGTATGTTTTAGCAACATATAAGTTGCCCAAAATTCATTGGACTGGGACCAATGCCTTACCCACAGAGATGTTGAGAGTAACATCCTATGATATCAATGCCCTGTGTGCATATATTGATGAAAATGAGTGAAAGTTGCTTCTGGACCAAAAGGAGCTTATGGCACTATTGTTGATAGTGTCCACTTCTACAAAGGTGGCATGTTCTTAGATGCTCCTGGAGGGACAAGAAAGACATTTGTTACTAAGCTGCTTTTGGCCAAAGTTTGACAATACAAGGACATAGCTTTGGCACTGGCCCCCTTTTGGTATTGCTGCAACTTTGCTGCCTGGTGGCTGAACTGCACATTCAACTTTTAAGCTTCTATTGGACTGGACTTCATCAGATAATCTAATTTGCAGTATCAGCAAAAGCTCTGAAATGGCCCAAGTGCTAAAAAGGTGCAGGTATGGGATGAATGTACCCTGGCACACAGGGCAGCACTGGAAGCATTGGGCTGAACCATGAGCAACATTAGGGATTGTCAGTTGCCTATGGGAGGTATAGCACTCCTGCTATCTGGAAACTTTAGGCAAACACTGCCAGTTATAACAAAAAGAACCAGAGCTGATGGAGTCAGATCATGTCTCAAATCTTTTTTGTTGTGACAACATATTCAAACGTTGACTCTGAGTATAAACATGAGAGCACAGTTATTTGGAGATCAGCTGTCAGCTCAGTTCTCCTGCAACATTTTGTGACTTGTTAATGACTACATACCTTTAGATACCAATTGAGAGATGACCATTAGCCCAATCTGCAATATTGTCATTACTGCTGATGAGCTTAAGGCCAAGGTTTTCCCAAACCTCCAACATAATTACAAAAACTACAATTGGTTATATGACAGGACAATATTGGCTCCAAAGAATGAAGCAGTTGACAGAATCAATGACCAACTGTTGCAGTTCCTCCCAGAAACATCTCATATATCTAGAGGTTAGTGGATACCATTCCAGATCTGGAACAGGTGGTCAATTAACCAATGGAATTTCTGAATTCTCTAGAACCTCCTGGACTATCTTCACATAGATAGGAACTTAAGATGGGAGTGCCTATAATGTTATTATGGAATCTGGACCCACCAAGACTTTATGGCACCAGACTGGTGGTTAAGAAATTGATGTCACATGTAATTGAGGCATTACTGGATAAGGCAAAGATATCTTTATTCCTAGGATTTCCCTTATTTCATCAGGGTCAGATATTCCATTCATGGTTAAGAGACTTCAGTTTCCAATATAAGTAAGTTTTGCTATGTCTATTAACAAAGAACAAGGCCAGACTCTATCAGTTACTGAAGTAGTTAGAAGAATCCTGTTTCTCTCATGACTAGTTGTTGCTTACATGTGGAAAGTAAAACCAATTTGTTTGTTTATGCTCCACAGGGAAAGACAAAGAATATTGTCTACCAAGAAGTATTGTAGTGTAAATCTGTAATGAAATTGGTCCTGATCTAGCATCTCTATCACCATAACAAAGCCTCCCTGTGCCATTTCTAGAAATATTTTCATGGTAATTATTCTGATTAGCTTTTCTCTTTGGTATCTTAACTTTACAGATTTAAGTGCATTACTGCATTGGCAGCTAGGTCTCATCATTTTAGAGTTGAAATTGCAAAATGTAACTGTCAGTTCTATTCTTACAGTTTCTTCCCTTGCATTTCTTACTTGTAGAATTCTCTTCCAGGTTCTTGCTTTCCAGACACCTTTGATCTTCAAAAATTTAAATGCAATGTCAATTGACATCTGTCTCTTTGGATCCTTTTCTTTTATTGTCCTATGCTTATGGCCATATCATGTTGAAACACCAGTTCATCTACAATTACTGAAGTTAAGCAATGTCGAGCCTGGTCAGTACCTAGATGAGTGATCGCTTGGGAATACCAGGTACTATAAGTTTGTATGTGCAGGTGGTGTAATTGTTAATGGCTCAGGATTTTTATCCAGAGAGCCAAGTTCCAATTAGGTTTGTTTTATTCACTTATGTGCATATACTTAAGGGAACGGTATGAATTCACCTCTTCTCCCCACAGCTATGGGTTAATTAGTAAGATTTGTATCACTAAATCATTATTATCTCAAAAAAAATTCTTACAATCTAAAATTTTTTTTCTGAATTTAAATAACCTGCAAACGAAAAATCAATCAATCAATCAATGATTTTATTGTCCTCTCTTCTTAATAATCATTTTTCTCTTATTCTTTCACTTTCAGTAAACTCTCAAGTCATAGTGGCTTTATTGCCTTGCTTGGAATGAAATGATTATTATAAGTATAATATTGAATTATCATCCACCCACATGAAAATATTTGAAGATGTGATGATAAAAATTAAAATTCAAAATGTAAAGCCATAACAAGTGACATGACAAAAAATCAAATTCAAAATATAATACTATAAATTATCAAAATTAAAATATAAATTATCAAAAGAAGACATCAGAGGAAATAAATATATACCCCAGTTGAAAAAATTTTACTTACCGAAAATGGTGAACTCAGATGAAAGTACTCAGAGAATTAATATCAGGAAATGCATCTTTAATCAATGTAATTTATTAAGAATTAAAGCCTTAATTAGTGAATATTTTTCCTTTACTAAAAAATAAATTTCTTTACAATTTACTTTATTAAAAATAATTATAATGTATTCACTAATTAATGTTTTAATCCTTAATGAATTACTTTTATTTGGTTATTAAAAAGTTATGTCTTTCTGATGCTGAGTTGTCTCAGTCCTGAGCTGCCCCTATGCTCAGTTGATAGTGTTCAGTCGTTGGTGTTGAGTTGGCAGTGTTGAGTTGTCTCTTTCCATGTAGATTGTGGTAGTTAATTGATAATATCTCCCCACTGTTTTTTTCATTAGAATTTGAGTGAAAAGAAATTATATGCTTATTGAATTTATTTATTAAATTCAATACATTTTAAAATATGATTTGGGGGGAGGGTCATCTTGTATGGCAATTATAACCTGAAATCTACATTTTAAATGGAAAATTTTGGGGTTGTCTTATATACCCACACCATGTACGCCAGTATATATAGTATGTTGATTCTTCTTTCCATGTCTCATAACTGTTACCCTACCCACACATTCAAATTCTGACTCAGACTGTTATCTCCCCTTAATACTAATAGCATTGGAAAAGGAATAAATCTATCTTCTCCAGCTAAATAATATTGCAGACATGATTCACTTGCTTTGAATAGTAACAAGTCTTGGAGAAATAAAATGGAATTTGAAATGGGGCTATGAATCTTAGTCTAGCCATTCACAGCAACTTACTGAACCAGGCCTTGTTGTTGAATTCTGGAAGGGATGATGAGATGGCGAGCCTGGATATCTGCAATTCCTTACGCACATAAAATCCATTCATACACATGTCATTCTGTCTTGAAGATAACCATAATCACACCTTGAAATAAATAGTGTGTTTATATAAGTATAGAATAAAGCTGATATATAATTGCTTTTGTTTGCTATGGTAGGTTCTTTTTTTATAGAAAATGGTAATACAGCAGAACAAAATATGGTTTAAAATTGTTTGTCCTGTCAAATTTCTCATTAATGAATAAGAAAATGACAGTTGTAAAGTAATTTCTTGTATTTTAAAACCAAAAAAGAAAATTAACTCCTATGAGCATTAAAAACTTTTGGCAATGCTTAATATTTATGCCCACAAAAAACGGTGTGTCAAAAGGACGGTTTTTCACTTGACACTGCTATTATTTTAACTACCTTCACTTCTCGACAATGTATATTGTTTTAAAATGTGATGATTAGAATTTTAATAAAACGTAAACATACAAAAGTGAATTTATACATTTTATTCTTGAGAATTTGCAACAAATATTAAACACTATAAGATTGTTTATAGGAATGATTGGCAAAACATTGGTTGATTGCCAATCAATTTAAACTTTATGAAATGGTAAATAATATGGATTTCCTTATAGTTGGCTCATATATTTTTATAATTTTGTAAATGTTTATAAATTTATGAATAAAAATTGTTTTTATATTTATTTATTTATTTATATTTTGGTAAATGATAAATATTGCATTGTATTAGATTTAATACAATTGTATTAGTTTTTAGAATGTTGTAAATATAAAATTATTCTTGTAAATAAACAATCTACTGAATAAATATTAATATTTCTGTTGCAAATTCTCAAGAACAAAGAAAATGTATAAATTCACTTTCATATGTTTAGGTTTCATTGAAATCATAATCATCGCTTTTTAAACAATAAATATTTTACCAAAGACTGAATGTAGTTAAAATAATAGCAGTGTTAAATGAAAAACCACCCTTTACACATATTCGTATTTTTGTGGGCTCAAAGTTTAAAAATTGCCAAACTTTTAACTTAATATATTTGCAATATGATATATGATAAAATATATAATATATGGATATATGGCTGAATGGTAAGAATGTTGGCATTCTGATTATGAGGCCTGAGTTTGAATCTCACCATAGTCAATTTCACTGAAAAGTCACTATTTTATAATATCAGCCAGGGGAGATGATCCAATATGCAGCGCTGTTGGGAAGTGCATGAAAACCACACCCAAGTTTTGTGAGTGAAATTGTGTAGATGAAACTGTTTGGAAGCTTTTGATGGTTGGATTAAGGCAAAGTCATAAGTCCTCAAGTGACCAAGGATTTGAGCATATTTTCCTTGCTCAAACAGTTGATCACACTAGATTATGCACTATCTCTGACAAATTGTAACTATGATCTGTTCAATACTGTTGCAGTATAAATCACAGGTTGGTTTTGTGGGTGTTCAACAAACATAAATGTGCCTGAGCAGGTGTCATTAACAGGGACTTGCTTGCATATTAGCTGACAGCCATTCTGAGGAGTCAAATGTATATATAATAAAACATAAACAGGTCTGAGAAAATTTATTTTATATTACACGAGAAAGGAAATAAAACTAGAAGCAGAATATATATAAATTAAAAAAGAAAACAAAAAACAACTCCTATATTTTTTTGGTTTAATATTTTTCTTTTCATATTTTACAGCTTGTTTAGAAAAAAGTGTAGAATAATAAATATTTATTTTAATTTAAGATTTTTAATTTATATTTTACAGATTTGTTGTATCCTTAAAGAGGTTAAAAACAGACAAAGGTAGTACTCGAGTGAAGGAACAGCAACACGTGTATAGATGAAAGAAAGAGAGGCTTATTGTAAAAGAGAATTCACTACTGAAAGACGGGGAATTGGATAGCATTCCTGAAGCAAGTCACCAGGTATACCCTGTGCTCACTATATATATATATATCTACTGATATAGTCAGTCCGCACAGGTGATAGGGAGTGTGGGACATTCCATTACAACACCTCCCCCTGAGCTAATTTTCCCATGAAATTTTGTTCAGTACCTCTTCTTTTTGGGGTCAGGACATAGTTGTTTGACTTTTTTCCTCTTTTTAGTACTTTTCCGTCTCACCAATTTTTGTGCTGGTGAGATTTGAGGCATTAGTGGTTTTTGGGGAGCTGATACTTCCAGCACTGGCTGCGATGAAGATACTGTCATCGGTACTGGTGGAGATATGGGAACTGGTATTTGAAATGCGTCATATATTTCATCCATTGGTAATTCTTCATTCTTTTCGTATGTCTTGGTCTTAACTGATTTAAATGTCTCTTACATTCAAATCTTCTTCCTTTGAGCATTTATATCACCCTGCCAAGTCTTTTGGTGATAATTCCATCTTCCCAGAAGCTTTTCCCACCTCTATAATTTCTGAAGAAAATTCTGTCTTCTTCTGATTTGTAAAATTTGGTCACAAAGTTTTCTTTTTTTTACCACTCTTTTCATTGGACTAGGCAACAGCCTGTCAAACATTGACTGAATTTTTCTCATGAACATCAGTTTGGTTGGTGATAGGCCTGAATCTATGTTCAGATTGGGAGTAATTCTGTAAACCGTTAAAAATTTTGTATACTTCTCTCATCACTGTCCATTCCTTGATTCTTTCTTAGAGCTCTTTTAAAAGTGTCCACGAATCTTTCTGCTTGCCACTAGGATGGAAAACAGAGGTCATAATGTGGTCTATGGACAAAGATGTGCAGAAATCCTTAAATTCTCTGCTGGTAAATTGTGTCCCGTTGTCACTAACTAAAGATTTTGGTACACCAAAACACCTAAAAATCTCATTTAGTACACTGTACAACCTCTACACTCTTTTACCATTTTTTTCAATATCCTGGCCCATCCTAGGCCAATACGTATAGCTAAGTATTAATGTTTTCATTCTTGACATACCCAGATGACCTATATGCAATTCCTTCAGGATTTTCTTTTGCAGTGTATATGGCATTATCACTCTATCTGTATATAATAACACTTGCTTGCAGATTGAGAAAAGTGGTATTTTAGATCTTTTCTTTCAGCCATACCTGTTTCTTCATTTTTTTTAATGAATTCGTCCTTCTCAGTTGCTTTTTTATATCTTCTAGAGTCACAGGTAATTCCTGAATTGTATTGCATAGTAACTGATAATTCTTTTTCATCCCTTAAGCAGCTATCACCGTGTCTTCTAATGGTTCTGGAAAATTTTGGAATCAAGCTAGACAAACCGTCAGCATGTCCAAGTTTTTCAAGGGTAGGTATTCCATCTTCCAAGTCATAGTTCAATAATATTATTCCCCAGCACTGTAACCTGTTAGCAGTGTGTGGGTATACCCTTTCTTGATCCAAAAATTGTTAACAATGGTCTATGATCTGTCTGTAATGTAAATTTCCTCCCATGGATGAACCTGTGAAATTTCTTAACTGCATAGATTATAGCCAGGCTATCCTTCTTGATCTGGCTATAACTTTTTTCTGCAGGAAACAGCATTCTAGAAACATGGGCTATCAGTTTTGTAGTCCCATCTTCAAAGTTGTGGAGAATTACTGCTCCAATCCCATAGTTGCTAGCGTCAGATGCTACAATTATTTTTTTTTTAGGGTCAAAATACGCTAACGATAAATCTGATACCAGACAGCTTTTTATTTTCTGAAAAGCATCTTCGCATTCTTTAGACCAAATCCATTTTGTACCCTTTTTCAATAAGTCATTCAGTGGGGCTCTAAGATCATGCATTTTGGGAATGTAGATACTGTAATAGTTGGCCAAACCTAAAAAACACCTGAAGATTAGTGACATTATGGTGGCATATTTTTAATAGCTTTGGCCCTTTCTGGGTCTGGTCTTCTTCCGTTCTTGTTGATTATTTACCCCAAATATTTGATCTGCTTCATGAAGAACTCACATTTATCTAAACTTAGCTTGAAGCCATATTCATCAATCTTCTGGAACACTATCTTCATATGTTTTTTGTGCTGTTCGTTGTTTTTGCTCTTTATCAGGATATCGTCAAGGTAAGCTATGGTAAATTCTAGTCCAGCTAACATGGTGTCCATTATTTGCTGGAACAAACTGGGAGCTACCGTCAACCCAAATTGGAGATGATTTAGCTTGTAGAGTCCTTTGTGTGTATTAATTGCTAATAACTTCGAGCACTCTTCGTCTACTTTCACTTGTAGATGTGTCAGACAGATCTATTTTAGAAAACACTTTTCCACCATTTAGCTTAGAAAAAAAAAATCTTCCAGTGAAGGTAAAGGGTATGTGTGGTCTTTAAGGCAGTTATTTAATCTGGTTGAAAAATCTGCACAAACTTGGATCTTTTTGTTCTTTTTTCTTACATACACTGTAGGCGCAACCCAATCTGAGTCGTCGACTTCAGAAATTACACCCCTTTCCTCTAAACATTCCAGTTCTTGATTTACTGAATCCAAAGCTAAAAATGGTACATTCCTTTGAATACTGGTCTTCTATTGTCTTTAAGTTCGAACATGACCTTGGTTTATGTGCATTGTCAGACACCTTCAGAAAACACGTGTGGAAATTTGTTTTTTAGATCAGGAATAAATTTTTCTGTTTTTTCAAATTTTTCCTTTACTGACATGTCCACTTTGTTGCAAAATAAATTTACAGGTAATTCCTGTAAAGTGAAAAGCACAATCCAATCTGTACTAAATAAATTCATTGTACCTGGAAGAACATAAATTTTTGATTTGAAAATCCTCTCCATAAATGATACATTGCAGTTAAATTCGCCCCTGAAGTTTAGCCTGTTACCAGACACTTCTCTAGGTATTTTTTTTTGGTACTCCTCAATGATGGACACCCTATTTTCTTCTATGTTTGTTCATTTACAATAGAAATGTCACTTCCAGTATCCAACAATAACTTCACTGTATGACCATTTATTTTCGTGTTTTATGTATTTCCTTTTTTCACCATTTTCAATTTCATTCTTGGATAAAACAACATTTATTTTTTATTTAAATTTTTGCTTCTTTCTTTTCTGTTTATACTAACAGTGGGAGCTTTTGTGACTGACATAGTCAATCTTTTCCTTAAAAAATAGTCCTTTTTAAATGAGACCTCCACAGGCATCAGACTACAATGTTTTCACCTTATATTTTGTAAATTTTGGTTGTTTTATTGCTTAGACTTGAGATACGTTCTTTTCTTCAATTCATGTATTGTCTGTTTTTACATTTATCAGCCTCTGGCACACCTCAATCACCTTCTGTAGTGTAATTTGAAGGTCTTGCTTCATAATTGTCAGAATCCTTGATCTGATGTCTTTTTCCTTCGCTGCTGTAAGTCCCTGGATAAAAATTAAACATTTAAACAAGTTGACTGAAAGGTCGCCTAATTTAAACAATTCACATTGTGAATTTACATTGCTTGCATACATCAAAAAGTCTTCATTCTTGTTTTACAATGTTTAAACAATTGTATTGAGTATGGAACCAACTGTCTCTTTTGTCGAAAATTCCTGATGAAATCTTTATTGTCTCCTCAAACGAGATTTCCTCCAGCATTTTAGGTAAAATTAGGTTTTGTGTATTTAGTGTTCTCCTTTGTATCTAATTTTTGGACTAACCTCCTCCTCAGATCACTGTTTGCACCTTTTCAAAAAAATCATCTCATATCTACGAAAATAAGCAGGGAAAGTTACTCCATTGTCTGGGTCATACTTGAATTCTGATAACAAATTTAATATTCCTTTCGGGTGAAAAGAATCTATAGCTCCGTTCTTCTGTTGTTTTAGATATTACAGTTTCGCACAATAGCTTAGTGTCTTCCGCTTGTTTTCATAATTGCATCAGTTCATCTTGAAAAATTTTTTATGATTTCTCAAAGTTTTCTTGTTGCTGCAACAATTATTGCTGTAATTATTGTGGCTGCTGCTGTTGTAACCGCAAACTAGCGTGTAATACATTAGTCAATTCAACTGGTTCTTCCATTTTTGATGTGTAATTTCACTGAGTATTTTCAATGTAAGTTGTTTAAATCCTTAATTACTACTGTTGTTGTTTACAGACAGTGTTTTGGAGTTTTTCTCGCTGTGAGTTTGAATTTAATCCAGCACTGACACTGTTGTTTGTTTTACAAATAGTGTTTTGGGGGTCTTACTTGCTGTTAGTTTGAATCTCATCCTCGTTGCCACTGTGGTATACTTAAAGAGGTTACAAACAGACAAAGGTGGTACTCGAGTGAAGGAACAGCAACACGCGCAGAAATGAAAGAAAGAGAGGCTTATTGTAAAAGAGAATACTCTACTGAAAGACAGGGAATCAGATAGCAGGCTAGTAATTCCCAAAGCAAGGTTATTTACTTTACCTCCCCACAAGGCAGGATGTAGCACAACGCCGTTTTTAATGTGGGGTAAAACTGAGCCTATAGGCTCAGGCAAAAATTCCCCTACCTGACCCCATTTTTACGGTGTCCGATAGCTGTCTACCACCCCAGACAAGACTCTACCCTTCAGCATAGCCTTGTCTGGGTTCTTCTCTGCCCAAAAGCAGAGAGTTTGACCAGCATAGCTGGAGACGAATCTCCAACTAATTCCCAAAGCAAGGATATTTGCCAAATGCCCCACGCAGTCAGATGTGGCACAAGGCCAAATTGAACATGGGGTATCCGAGCCTGTAGGCTCAGGTAAAAATTCTCCGTAAAAAACGAGGTTGGGTAGCTTTCTACCACCCCAGACGAGACTCTGTCCTTCAGTATAGCCTTGTCTGGGTTCCTCTCCACCTGAAGGCAGAAAGTTTGACCAGCTTAGCTGGAGACAAATCTCCAACTAATTGCCGAAGCAAGTCGCCGGGTATATCCTGTGCATACTATATATATCTACTGATATAGTCAGGCACATAGGCGATAGGGAGTGTGGGACATTCCATTACAACAAGACTGTATCATTTATAGAACATTTTATAATCTGTAACATTTATATATTTTGAAGATTATTATTATTATATATATATATATATATATATATATATATATTATAATTAATTGATTTAAAATATGTTTTTCCATACACAGTTTTTAATTACATGTTTCAAAAATGGAAGCTAAAAGCCCCGAATTTAATTTTGTAATTAAATTGAAGACATTAGTCCCATTTCATCCTCAAGCGAAATTTGGGGCTTTTAGTTTCCATTTTTGAAACATGATTAGAACTGTGTAGCAGAAAAAAACATATTTTAAATCAATTAATTTATAATATTAATGCTCTGTAAATTTACATTGAGCACTATTTTGTTAAAATAAAATATCTATAAGAACACGGATTATATATCTTAATGTTCTTTTCTTTTTATATATATATATATATATATATATATATATATATATATATATATAAAAATAATAGGAAAGAACAATGAAATTTATAATTCAGAGTTCTTTCTGGTTAATGTAAATTTCTTTTATACTAAGAGTTTTTTTTCTTAATATAAAGGAAAATTTACATTAACCAGAAAGAGGCTTACGCAGAAGTGTTTCTCTTTTTTAAATTTGGATTTTGTAATGTAACTATAACAGCAAAAACATTTCAATTTCACTTTTGCCTTGAAAAAGTCTGAAGATAGGATGCGTCAGCATAAAACTAAGATTTTTTTTCAATTTGTCTTTTTACAGAATTGATCTGGGTATTTAACTATATATATATATATATATAATTTTTAATATTAAATCTCCAAACAAGGCAATAAAGCCACTAAGACTAAAAGGGTTATTGAATGTAAAAGAATGTAAAAAATAAAACATTAAATAAAGAGAACAAAAAAGAACTGGAATTAAGAAAACAGAAGATAAAAATTGACATTGCCAAATTTTCCTAGCAACAGATCTAGCAACTGATTCAATATAATCTTTCCACTTCATGTCAATGGAAAATGTTAGCCCAAGAAAGTGCATTGAATCACTCTCCTGGTGTTTAGTATCAACCATGCTGATAAAAGGTAAAAAGGTTCATTATTTACATTATTCGGACTATTGTCCTCATCTTTGTCGCCATTATCACAACATTTCTAGCCTTCTTCAGGTGGTTGGAATGTCAAACTGAACTCTATACTTCACTCACTGGGGTAGACTGTTCTAGTTCCACGTGCCATGTTTGATGGATGTCAGTTATCAGTTATCTCCTCTTAATTTCCCTCTGAAAGTTCTCCACTGCCTTAACCGAGTATTGAACCCACACTCTTTGGGTCCTGTCACTGGATCTAACCAATGCCTTTATCCACTGTGCTATGTGTCCTTGGGTATGAATTTTTGGGTATTATAAACATAGTGTCTTCAGCAACCATTTTTACCAGTGCTCATATTGCAATTTTGCTGTTATCATTGCATTTTTTTACCAGAGCTCATATTGCAACTTTGTTGTTATCATTGCTTTTTTCTGGTACTCCTTATTACTGGTTCCCACATTGTATTTATTTCTATGCTTGATCGGTTCAGGAGATTTTTGTGGCTTAGCATATGTGCTGATTCCTTAAGTTTACAAATTTTCCAATGGTATTCCTTGTCTATGATCTCAGCATGATCCCACAGAGGGTGGTGATCTCCCTTCTCTCTCCATATGTGGTCAGCCACGCCTGATTTTTCTACTTCCTCTTGTGTTACAGCTTTCTGGTGTTCTTGAAGCCTTACCTTGAGGGGGCAGCCTGTCTCTCCTTTATATTTCTTTCCGCAGCTGCAGGGGATGGCGTACACACAGTCTTTAGTCATGTTCTCCTCTATGGTGGGGGGTCTTACTCAGGAGAGATATCTGGGAAGTGTTGTCAAGCTTTTGAAGGTTGTCCTGATGTTATATGGACCACAGATCCTTTGTATTTTCTCTGATAACCCCTTCACATAAGGCAGGTAGACTGTTTTCTGAGTGTTGTTGTCCTCCTCCTCTTGTACCCGCCTATCCCAGTTTTGGGGGGCTGCTGCCATGTACCCAGGGTAGCTGTTATATTGTAGGGTACTACTTATACTGACCAATTCCTTATCTAACGTCTCTGGGTCGCCACTTATGACTTTTGCTCTGTGTTGTAAGCAACAGACTGTCCCTTTCTTTACGCTGTATGGATGGTGAAAGTTGAAATTGAGGTACTGTCCAGTGAATGTCAGTTTATGGTATACAGATGTCTTAAATCCATGCTCTGTTTGAAATATTAGAACATTCAGGAATGGGAGTGTGTTGTTACTCTCTTTCTCCATTGTGAACTGTATCGAAGGTCTTATTGAGTTCACATGGTCCAGTAGAACCTGAACATCTTCCTGGTGTGGCCAGAGTATGAATCTACATACCTTAACCATATAGTTGGCTTTAGAGATATAGATTCTAATGCCATTTCCTCAAAGTATTCCATGTATATAGTCGCCATTGCTGGTGATAATGGTGGCTCCATTGCTAAGCCATCATCCTATTGTTTGTGTACAGAAAGTCAACATCAGATTATCTATTGGAATACTGGTCTATTCTTCTAGGGAAGAGTCAGAGGCCAATCTGTCTCTGACTACTGAGAGTGCCTCCACCATGGGTACCTTGGTGAACAAACTCACCACGTCCAAGCTCACCATCTGGTTGGATAGGATGGGAGCGTCTTTGATTATTTCCATGAAGTGGGTGGAGTTTCGGACAGGAGACTTTTTGATCAATGGGTCAATTATATCTACAAGGAAGTGACTCAGAGGGTGGCACACAGAGCCTTGGCAACTAACAATCGGCCTGAGTGGAATATCGTCTTTGTGAATCTTAGGGAGACCGTATATGTGAGATAGCTTGGTGTAATGCTGCAATAACTGCCAATACGTCTTAGGTGCAAAGTGATCCTTGTTCTTGATTAGGATCTGTGACAGTTTGCATTCCGTTTTCATAGTAGGATCCTCTGTAGCTAACATTGCTGATGATGTCTTCTAGTTTTCTTGTATAATCTGATTTGTCCATCACTACAGTTGCATTACCTTTGTCAGCTAGTAGTATGATGATGTTTTCATTCCTCTGTAGGGATCCAATCACCAGCCTCTCCAGTTTTGTTATGTTAGACCTGGGCGGCTTGGCTCACTCCAAGGTCTGTCTCACTTTCCATCTCAGTTCATCCGCCTGAGCCTGAGAGATGTTCAAGGCCACCTCCTCAACTCTGGTAATGATGTCTAAGTATGGCGCTCGCCTGATGGTTGTGGCAAAGTTGAGACCCTTATTCAATACTGACTCCTCAGAGGCACTCAGCTGATATTGGCTGATGTTGACTACTCCTTTCACTGGTGGGTGATGGACCTTGTGTAGACAGACTCTGAAGGATCGATAAAAAGGTTCCCTTAGATTATTAAAAGAGAGCAGTGTCATTTTGGAGTTGTTAAAATTAACAAGCCATTTCTTGCCCCAGTTAACAAGAGATTGTAGGTCATTTTTTAGATCAGCTGCCAATTTTATCTTATTTAACTGATAGGAGTACCATTAAGACAGAAATAAATAGTTGTGTCATCAGCATAGATAATGAGTTGAGAACTGATGACATTGGTTATATTTTAGAGATTATAATATTTATATAATTTTGAGATCACAGCATTTCAATAAAAATATAAGAAATATATTTTCATTTACAGACTTTGAACATCCAGTAAAAAAGTTTGTTTAATTTGACATTTTAACAAAAATATTTTCATCTGAAAATCCATCAATTTTAATATAAAATATTTTGTTAACCACATTAACAAATTATTCTTTCCTTAAAAAAAATTTTTTTTGTAAACTTTTATTTATTGTAGAATGTGTATTTGTATTTATTATGAACTAAAAATACAAAAGGAAAATATTTCAGCATATAAAGTAAACTTTCTTTTAAGATATATTTTTGCCTGACTCATATAACTAATCACACCATTAGATAGAAAGGCATTACATAATCCAAGACAACTGAAGAAAATAACAGAAAAATATGATCAGCTAAACATCTTTGGCTTTAGTCCACTGCTTTTTACAGAATCATGCCAATGCCAATGATATTTTTTTAGAAATAGAGAAACCATTTTTATGAGAATTTATTTCATAAACTGTTTACTTGTCAACCACACTATGGGCAAGAATAAGCCAGTTACAAAATTATTTTTTATAACTTTTCATAATGTATATCTTTACTTTAACTTGGCATAGCCACTGTTTATATTGAAAATGTTAGTTTTTAATTCAAATACAGAAAATTCTCTCAAATTCTATATATGACTATCAGGGGAAATTATTTTTTCTTTAAATTCATATACTGATGTAAATAGAAATCTATTTATTGAAGAAAATCTATAATTTTATTTATTTATAATGCTTATAGTTTTATTAATAATTTTATAAAATATCTGTTAATGAATTCAATATATTTATCTGATGAACTGTGCTTCTGCATAACTTGAAGTTAGAAGATAAGTCCTTTGAACTTTTATCTGTTAACTATTTTTGCTCCATTTTATAATACTAAGCATTTTGTTTACAAAAACCTGCTTGTCTTTAAACATAGTAAGTTTCAGTAATTTACTGGTTGATGCATTTTGTTGTGCATTAATGGTTTTTATAATTATTATTAAAATTATTCTCTAAAAGGCTTCTGTTTTTCTTTTGAGTTTAAGCACCTGAAGATGGCTGTAGAATGGATCAGATCGCAGTAACTACATGAAGAATACAATGAAAGAGTTTAATTGTCTGAACTAATCTTGGTATCTTTAATCATAATATTATTGAATAGAAACCCTAATTTATATCAAATTGTTTTTCTTTAAGCTTGCAGTGTCCAGAATCTAAAATCAGTAACAAAATTATAAAATTTGTCCAATCAAACATCTTACCTGTTATATTTCTCTAAAGTTAAGATTATGATTAATTTAACATTGATATACCTGTACAAAGTAATAGCTTTCATACTAGAAACAAATATCAAACTAAATGACTTTCAACTTCAATATTAACTTAACAGGAGACATGGTGGAGTAATGGTTAGTGGCTCAGATTGAGGAATCAGAAAGCTGAGTTCAAATTCCATTCGAGTTAGTTATATTCACTTATGTGCTAATACTTTTGTGGAAAGTATGTATCCATCTCTTCTCCCTCAAACTATGGGTAAAATAGAACAGAATGCATCCTATAGCCTTGTGTGGCAACCAGGCTAAGAGAAAGAAACTCTGAATATTAAACCACCTGTTGCCTTGTAGGTTCTGCTTCGTTAGGCAAAGGCTAGAAGGTAACTTCAAAAACAAATTCACCTTTGAGAGGAGGGACAGGATAACCTCAACATCCCCAATGCAAAAAGAACCGACAAGCCATTGCACTATTCTGCCTTGAATGTCCCCCATGAATGACAATTGTGAGATGGAGGGGAGTGGTGACCGCAGTGACACAAAAATGCGCTGAATAAAATGAATGAATGTTTAACCTAGCCTTTGACTTTTGTTCCTCTAAAATATAACAGCTAAGCTTAAAACCTTTGAATTTTGCCATCACAATAAAAATTAGATTAAAAAAGTAAAGTAATTGATTTATTTTTGTTGTAATTTTAAATTGCAGCAAACATTTAAATAGTGTTGCTAGTTTTAAAGGTAAAATATTTTGAAAACTAGTTTGCAGAGATTGAATATTTTCCCCAGAAATTCCCCACCCCAAGATTAAGATCACCCTGTTTATTTATTTTTCATTTTTTAATACTTTAAACGATTTTCTGAAGACCCCCCCACCCGCCTTGTATCAGGTGCATAAGAGCAGAAGCGCTTGTAATTAAATTAATCTTTGATGAAATGTTGGATAGCTGATAGTTAGCTAAAAACACCCAATCTGCTTGGTTAATTAGAGAAGACAGACAATGTCTTTAATTAGGGCTAATGATCTTTGAGATTTTGGCTTAAGGCAAAAATGTATCAATTTGTCTTAGGATTAACGGTCAGTTAATGCTAGTAAATTTGCCAGATTATTCAAACATGTACATTTTGTTGTGGTCAATCAATATTTTCCACACTTCTGCCCTCTAAAAAGCTTTTGTTAAATAACATTTACCTGTTTTTTTAATCAAGTTCAGGGTTGTTGGAGTAATAGACCAGCTCTCTCTATCTATCTGTTTTTTGTAATTCTATGGGCTGCTATTAATCTGATATAGTGTGAATGCTGATTGATTTCATCATAAGTTTGTTAAAGGGATAAATAGCCTGATAGAGCACATTAACCCTTCCTGAGCCTTGTAGAATAAACTGTTTGATTGGTGAATTTAACCCTTTTGGGTTATTTAATGTTGATATGTTTTTTATACCGATAGGCAAACCTCAGTCAGATTTATACCTGAGTCTACAGGCGAACATTGTCCATACAAAATTCCACAAGCATCAATCCAATAGATGGCCTCTTTGTTACTCTGAATGGTATACAATTGTCTCCCTCCAACTGGGCAATTGTAAAATAAATCTCTCAAATAAAGCATAAAATATGACACAGAACCCTTTGTTTCAAAACTTCCTTTATTCAAAATGGGTTTACAATACATTGTTGTTTAATTGAAGAGTTTGCAGATGATCTTATTAAAATGTCATTGCTTAATGACAACAGTTTTAAAAATACTGTCATAGTTCATAAAAAAATAAAATTATTTAATATTTTTATTTCAGGTCATAAAAGACGGCGAGTTTATATTTTTTGAGGAAATTTCCTAACCTCTCTCGTTCAATGCTTAAAATTTAAGCATAATAAGCCTTAAATCATTATGATTTACCAACCTCCTAGTAAAACCCCCATTTAGGTGAGAAAAATTATAATACCCCCTGATTAAGAGCGCCTCATTAGGGACCTAAAAGTACAATATCAATTGCAGTCATTAAAATACAAATTAATAAAATTTCTCAAACAAAACAGTTTGAAGAAATAATGGCTTTTTTTATTTGTTTTAACTTTGCTGTTAGTGTTATGACTTGTGTGATAAGGACTTCTCTTTTTTTTTCTTTTTAAAAAATAAAAAAAAAGTATATTTTAGTGTGAACAACAGAAACAAGTCCTTCAAAATAAAAATACTTAAAGCTTGCAAAGAGAAAAAAATTAAAAAAAACAACAAATTCTTCCTCCTCATGCTAAGGAACTTGAAGGATCTTATTACCTGGAGAAAAAAAAAGTGACTTGGGTAGGGTACGCGAGTCGATTCGGTTTGGAAAGAAATAAGATGACGACAAAAAAAGAAAGTATTTTTAAGATCATAAGCTCGTATCAAAGCGGAACTGCCTTCGAGTAGTGCATACATTTTTGCCTGTCTTCTTCTTACCCTCTTTCCTTTCTTGGTGGTTTTTCTCGTGTTGCCAAGAGATAGCGAAGTAAGCAATAATAAAAATAGCCTCAGGTTTTGATTCACATTGGCGCTCTCAACCTAGACATTTCCTTTGGATTTTTGTTTTGACCGATTAAACACGCTTCTCTTCTTTTTGGTGAGAAATAACAATAAGTTTTTAAATTTTAATACTAATGTATGTTTTTTTGAAGGAAAATCTAGGTTTGAAAAAAGAAAACTAGCGTTTTAAAGATTGTTTTTGAAACATTTCTTTTAACACTTTTTCAAATAAAAAATAAAAAAATAGTTTTATTGAGTTTTTTTTTTTTTACTTAAAGATTGTCATGTCACATTAAAATTATAAACACAAAATAAAAACAATTCATTTATAGATTTTATTGTTTTTCTCCTTAAAATCGCAGTTTTATTGAAAGAAAAAAATTTAATCAATTTTTAAAACAGTTGTGTATTTTCAACTTTGCAAAACTTTTCCTTTTTCATAAAGGGAAATTAAAAAAAAAAAGTTTTAATTTAAAAATAAAAACGTATTATTTAGAAAATCCACAAAAGTACTAATTAAACAAAAATAACATTAAAATTTTTAAAATCATTATTTTCTTTCATGTTCGTTTTTTTTTTGTTGTTGTAAATTCATTCACTTTTTTATTTTATTTTCCTTCCTAACAAATTTTAATATTGTGAAGTTTTCATTTTCAATAATGAAAAATAAAAGAAATTGATTTTCTAATTTAATTTCAAAAATTGCTTGTAAATTCAAATTTAGATTACTTATGACAATAGGATAAATAATAATAAAAAAAAAACTTATTTGGATTTTTAGTGTCTTGTCTTTTTTTGGTAATTGTGGCAATCATAAAAATAAGAAAGTGAAGGTTTTAAAAATATTTCTTATCTTTTCTTTAAAAGTGAAATGTTTCTAAAAGAGAAATGAAGAAAAGCTAAAATTAACATCCTATATTATAGTACTGAATGTACTTTTCTTTTCACGTGAGCAAATTAATACCATGCTGCCATTTCCCTTGGTGCTGTCTTTCTCGCAATTAATTGCTGCTATTTAAGTCAACTCGTTGCCTGCTATATACTTAGCAACAACAAACGACAAAGTATGTTAAAATTCATCCACTTCTCCTCCTGCTTCGTTCAGACTTGATTTTATTTCCTCTTCCTTCTCGTTGGTCCATCGCTTTTTCCCCTCTCTTTAACATTCATCATTTCTTGCACGCCCTCTCTGTTTAATCATTCTTATTTCCTGACACCGATACCCATGCAAAAAAAAGACCTAACAAACAAACAAACAAAAAAAAGCAGCTACCTCCTCCTTCACTTATACCTCCTCCTCCTTTTACAATCTTTTCCTCCTACTTTTTCTCCCTGCTGCTTGCAACACATTTTCTTTTCTGTCGTTTCTTCTTTATTTCTCTTTTCTTCTTCGATCATCTTTCTCAGTATCGCGCCTCTTTCATTAATAATTCTTCCAGTGATAAGCTTAACCAGCAACAACAAGTAGCCCCGATGATCCTAAGTCCAGTTGATGTGAGCGTCAGTCCACCTCACCCACTTCCTTTTCCTCCTTTTTGGTCCATTTGCAGAGGAGAAGGCGGTACAAGTCATTTCTCTCCAACAACCACGCGTACACAATAACAACGCCAACAAACAATAATGAACCTAAATAGATGTGTAAATGTGTAGTATTACTTATTTCACTGTGTAACACAATAATTGAGGAAAAGAAGCGAAACCTGACCCACTCAAAGCCTAGTGCGAGCACTCCAGTGACGTAATCAAGTCTACAATTTTTATCTAAAAGAACTCCAAATTGAGTGAAATTAAGTGAATAAAAACAATTAAAATTAAAAAGAAGGCAGGTCTCGCCGTCTTCTCTCCCTGCAGCTACCGGTGTCGCCGTGTTGTTTGTGTTAGCAGTTTAGTTGATTCATTCATTATTCACTTTGGTGAATGACTTGAGTCAAAGATGACCAGTGGCTCGGCAGTGTGTCTTGGAGTTGCATTCAGTTGTCTTGTGTTCCTTAGTAGTACTTTGGGCACATTGTTCTTGCTGACCCCCGTCCTACCGGTCACCCTGCTCGAGCCCATGTGGGGACGATGGTTGCTCGATTCGATCGTACTCTCCTGGAAACTCTACGTCGTGGTAAGTGGATTCCGTCGAGAAAAATATCTCTCTCTCTCTCTATATATATTTTTTTATTTATTTATATTCTAAAAAAAATCTGTACACTATAATACACATTTAGTTAGTGTGTTTGCATGTAGTGGGTGTGTACCCACACATTTACACACTGCATTAAACACGCATACACTTGCTTCATTCATTCATTCTCATAAATTCCTTTCAATTCAATGAATTAAAATAATTGTAATTAAACAGTCATTAAAAGCATGAAAAATATTGAATTCCTTTTTTACTTTTTTATTATGAAAGCTCAAAGGAATTATTTTAAATGGATTATTGTCTCTAAAACGATGACTAGGTTTTCTTTTTTTATGGGTTTTTGAGATTTTAAATATGTTGATAGAAATTACTCAAATTAATAAATAAAAATTATTGTATTTCTAGAATAAAAATTAAAAATCATTAGTTTTTCCCCTATTTTTGACGTAAATGTACCGTCTCATACGTTTGCAAAAATTCCTACTTCATTTTTGTTTAGATTTTAGCTTCTAATTGACATTTAAATATGGTCAATTCCAAGATATTTGATTTGATATGTGAAAAATCATTGTTAATGTTACGTTTATTGTTTCACTTTTTGCCATCCGTAGTTGAGAAATGAATCAGTAACGACTTTTTTGTTATTCTTCTTACAGTAGTTTTTTTTTTTTTTTGCTTCTTAAACTGTAAACAGTTTCGAAATGCATTTTACACGTCAATTCTGTGTTTGCATTCATTTCAATCTACTAATTATTTATCTACTCTTACGTTTTGTTTTGAATACTACAGTAGTAATATTAGCATTTATTTTTAAATCTATCAACATCTTAAAAAGAAAAAAAATACTTGTTCTGACTTTTAAATATATTATTTGATGTAAGGTTTACTTTTAAAGCCACATTTATTTTTTTACTTTACACAGAGTGTATTATGGAGCTGGACTTATGATTTCATTTTAAAATATTTCCCCATAATTTGTATTATTGTATGAATGTTTCAGATTCAACAAATAGCAGTAAAGACTAAGAGTACTGTATTCAGTCAGACAATAATTTTAAATGTGACAGTCTCTCTATATCATTTTTGTCTACTCCATCCAGGAAATGTGACATTCTTGTTTATTTTAGAAGTATTCAATAATGTAAATGATTCTATCGGATCTTGCTGATGCTATTTCCCCCTATAAATCGTTCACGCCTTTTTACACAGTTGGGCAGATCTTTTTTGGCTTAAATCTTTTCATTTTGTATACAATATGCAGATAGATAACTTCAATTCATGTTAATGTAAAACATAACTTAGTACACGTGTCTCTCTGATCTTTACATAAATTTCTAAACAATGCCCACTTTGTTTGGAGACGGATGCGTGGTGGTGTTGTTGTTTCTAAAATGCTAATAATAATAATAATAATAATAATGTGTCGACTACTATTTAATAATTTATTTAGCTTCAGTAAAACTGAAATTTCCAACAGGTCTCTTCATTCAGAAAAATTAGCTATTTTCCAACTAGGATGAGTTTCATTAACCATGGAAAATCTCATGTTTACTTTATTTATCGAAATATGGTGAGAAATTGTTTCCTGATTTTTAGAGTTAAAGTTAAAATCACTGGTCTTTGTTGTGATCACTTTTAAAAAGCGACTTGATGACTGGGGAAATAATAAAATTAAAAACGAGTTGAAATAAAACCTTATTGCTTACGTCGACTTATACTTGAATCGAATGCCTTTTTAAAAAATTTCCTCTTATTAATTTTGTTTTGTTTGTGTAATTATCCAATGAAATACACACCACAATGAATTTATAAAAAGTTTGACATAAAGACTAATAGTAAAAAGGTGTATTCTCCTCTTGAGTCAAACATTTGATAGATTTAAGATTTTATTTTCATATCTGTTTCTTTTTTTTCTTTTTAACTATTCTCCAGATTGTCTGAATATTCAATATTGTTTGCTACGTGACCAAAAATATGTAGTACATATGGATTTTATTTTTGCTTTACTTTTTCTTCCTATTTTATACTTGTTGTTACACTACAGCATCAACCCTAACCTTGCATTAATTTTATTGTCTATCTATATAACTTAAACATCTCGTGTGTGTGTGTGTGTGTGTGTGTATAAACTCTTTTTACGGTTGTATTTTTGTGTTTCTTCTCCTGCTTCATCTGTTGAAATTTTAATAATATATTCTTTTTGCAGCTATTTGAATCACAATTTTTCTTTCTTTCATTTTATTGCAGAATTTATTTTCATACTGGCGTGAGTCAATCTTTACAAATTGAGGAAAAACAACAACTACTAAAAAATCTAGCAATTCTAAAATTTCCAAACTTAAGAGAGATGCAGGAATTGCCTAATTTGGTTTCTTGCTATTCTTGTCAACCAAATAATAAATGTCTTTTCAAAGTCTATGGACTTTGATGGATCATATGATCGTACCGGTGTCTGTGGTCTTTGTTTTTGTAAACGAAATCAATAATAGAATCAAGAATGTTTTGGACACTGATCATAGCAGAAAAATACAATTATATTTTTTTTCATTTTGCCTCGTAGCTTCAATATTCAATAATAATAATCCATTATTTTGAGACTTCCCAGCAGTTGTGAAGTCTCCCTCTATAACTCGAGACTAGTTTTTAAAGCGACATGCTGGCATTTTTAACCACTTTGATGTTACTTATGTTGATTACTTAGTAAAAGAAAATCATCAATAAAAGTCTAATCTAATACAAAAAATTACTGCTAATGCTAATTACAGTAATGTTAAAAAAAAAACAATAATAGCGAAGAAACAGGGGTATTTGGGAAATAACTATCAGTAGTGATGTCACACGAGACAGCGCCATCTTGGTAAACTTTTTCTAAACACATTTACTTTACTTGCTTAATAAGTTCCTTAAGTTCAGTCAAGTCTTGTAACAATGAAAAGTAGAAGACCTTGTGTTTATGTTGAAAAACATAGCTGTTCTGTTTGACTAATGACACCCCTCACGCCTAAGCCACCAATCTTTGTCCAATTTTCATAAATCCCCTTATTAACAACTTAAGGCGTTCCGTTGTGTTTTTGTTTTGTTTTTTTGTTGTTTTTTCTTTTTTTTTTTTTTTCCTGAAAATTAGCCTTCAAACTCCTGTTTGCACAGAATTACTGTCAGACTGATTTTTGTTATTAATATTTCAAAAAGGAATAACGTAAACCCTGAAATGATATTTTAGTAAACTTTTCATTGATATATAAATATTTGGGATGTATTATTCTCTGACCTTGTTTTAGTTTTAAAACAAATTTCAGTGTGTAGTTGTTAGTGAAGCTTTTTAACACGTGAATGATAAAGTTTTCAAATATAATTGAAGCATTTTGATTTAGAAAAAAACTTACTTTGAGTTCATAAATGTTTTGAATTATTATTATTATTATTATTGGCATTGAATGAAAATATCCAATTCTTCAACAACAGTCTTTTGAATCTGATCCATTGTAAGATAACCTTGTAGTGCCATTACTACAAGCTGTCATTTGATCAAAGTTATGGCAATATTTTATCTGGACAGGAAGACTAACCATTTATTTGGTGCTGTTAAAAGTCAGTAACTTTGGATATTTTCCAGCTAGATTTCAAAGTGGCTGTACAGTTTGTTCATTAGAAAAGTTGTTGCAAATCTATTGAAAAATATCATGTTCCAGTCATCAAATAGTTAAAAAAAAAAATTGAATTTTATATAGGGTGTGGCAGAAATACTTCCCACTAACCACTAACTAGACAAAGAAACCACTGCCACTAATTTCTTATTATGTAGGAGGTATTTCTACCACATACTGTATTTGCAATATATGTTTTATGCATTTAGCAATTGATGTAGAAGTCATTTCATAGATTAACTTAATATATCGTTTCACACACACACACACACACACACACACATATATATATATATATATATATATATATATATATATATATTTTTTTGTTTGTTTCCAATGCCTTTTGGGGTGTAAGCAATCATGACTTTCCACAGATTTCTTTATCTGTTATTGCCACATATTATTGGGAAAGATAGTGGAGAGGTTGTGTTTTCTTGTTGCTTTTTCACCAATTTAGAATTTAGTTTTCCTTTTAGACTGGTTACCACCCAAGACTAAAGGATGCAGTCTACTCTGCTATTTAACCTATAACTGAGGAGAGCAGAGACAGATTCATTCCTTTTTCCAAAGATAGTGTGAAAGTGAATGCAACTGACTACTTAGGGATTTAAATTCTGCTCACCAATGACACTTTCTGCACTGTCATCCATTGCACTACTTTCACATTCATGTCTCAAATTTAATACGTTGTAATATTAATCAGTATTTTAGTAATAACTAATAAGAATACAAGATTAAATATTTCACATGTAAAATAATTGTTTATTCCCTTCTAAACTCTGTCAAATTAATGTCAACTAAATCAAGTGTATATATAGTTTCAGATATTTTCTTAAAACACTTCATCTTCTTGTGAATGATTCTCACTCTCTCTCTTAGTATGTTGTGTTCATATAAGTCCCTGCTATCTAGTTGTCTTGTATATGTATTTCCTAAGTTTGGCTGGGTTCACTTGTTTATTTTGATGCACCCAAAGATATTATTTGAGGCTCAGTTATGCATTTGTCAGCTTTTAGTTTACCTTCCAGGTCACTCCCTCCTCTTTTGAAATTCTGAGGTGACAAGATGTACAAAAGATACTTTGTTATCTTTGAGGATGAACCCAGGATATATTGGTCACCACAGATCAACTCTTCTTAGGTCAACGGTTTCTAATGGACATTTAATTATATTCAGACCACTAGTATTTTCTGGCATGAATCACATACTACAGAGGAAACCTGTTCAGTTTGAATCTGTTGTAAGCATATATTCTGTTCATATTAGAATTTGATGACTTTATACAGATATTCTCAAAGAAAGACTGGGCTTTTGAAACTGTGAGTATATACAATTCCCTTTCAAAAGTATTGGTAAGGCCAATTCCTTTTGTTTTTGTTGTTCACCGAAGACATTTGGATTTAAGATCAAAAGATGAATATGAGATGAGTTCAGAATTTTTATTTTATTTCCTGGTATTTGCATTTAGATGCTTTAAACAGCTTAGGACATAACACCTTTTGTGTCAGATCACCCCATTTTTAGGTATGCAAAATTAAAGGAACAGATAGTCTTAAAGTAAATAACATTTAATATTTGGTTGCATAACCCTTGCTTGCAATAACTGCATAAAGCCTGCTACTGATTGACATCACCAAACTGTTGCATTCTTCATTTATGGTGCTTTTCCAAATTTTTAATGCAGCCTTTTCAGTTCCTGTTTGTTTCAGTGTGTGAGGGGGTCTTCCTTCAGGAGATGAAATCCATGCTCTATTGAGTTAAGGTCCAGTAAGTTTTTTTTCCCTGATGAAGCCATTTGTTGTGTTGGCAGTATGTTTTGTGTCATTGTTCTGCTGCATGATAAACTTCAATTGGCAGACAAAATTGTTCTGTAGTTTTCTGAATTCATTCTTCAGCTACCATCATGAGTTACATCATCAATAAATAGGAATAAGCCTATTTCAGTGTTGCAAACCCAAGCCAAGACACTGCCTCCATCATGTTTCACAGATGAACTTATATGCTTTGGATCATAAGCAGAACCTTTCTTTCTCCACACTTTAGCCTTTCCATCACTTTGGTAGAGTTTAATCTTGGTTTCATCAGTTCATAAAACTTCTAGAACTTTTGTTGCTCATCTCTGTACTTCCTTGTAAATTCCAATCTAGACTTCTGATTCTTACTGCTGATGAGTGGTTTGTATCTTGTGGCATGACCTCTATATTTCTGCTCTTAAATTCTTTTCAAACGATGGATTGTGAAACCTTTACCCTTACACTGTGAAAGTTGTTTGCGCTGTCTGTAGACTTCTGAGTTCATTCTGCTGCTAGCAACATGAGTTACATCATCATTAAACATGAATGAGCCTATTCTGGAAGCAACCATGCAAACCCAATCCAATCATCATGCTTCACAGATGTGCTTGTATGCTTTGGATCATAAACAGGTCCTTTCTTTCTCCACTCTGTGGTCTTTTTAACACTTTAGTAGAGATTAATCATGGTCTCATCAGTCCATAAAACTTCTCAAACTTTTGTTGCTCATCTCTGTACTTCCTTGTAAATTCCAATCTAGCCTTCTGATTCTTACTGCTGATGAGTGGTTTGTATCTTGTGGTATGACCTCTATATTTCTGCTCTTGAAGTCTTCTTCAAACAGTCGATTGAGAAACCATCACCTCTGCACTTTGGACGGTGTTGGTGATGTCACTGACTATTGTTTATGGGTTTTTCCTTAGTTTTCACAATATTATCATCATCAACTGATGTTATTCTCCTTGGCCAACCTGTCTGTTGGTCAAGTACACCAGTAGTTTATTTCTTTTTCAGGACATTCCAGATTGTTGTGTTGTGTTATAACCACTGTTCGTCCAATGGCTCTAATCAATTCTCCTTCTTTTCTCAGCTTGAAAATGACTTGCTTTTCTCCCATAGACAGCTCTCTCTTGTCTTCATGTTGGTTTATCCTTTGTAACAAGAAATACAGTTTTTTCAGGTGACACCCAAGACTAAAACCAAGAGTAGTCATTCAGAGCTATTTAATGTTTAAACAATCTAAAAGGCAACAAACACCTGTCACATGTTCTAATAGTTTTGCTCACTTGAAAAATGGGTAGATCCAAATAAAAGGTGGTATGTCCGAAAATGTTTAACACGTGTAAATGTAAATACCAGGAAATAATAGCTGAAATGCTGAATCCTTGTCTCATATTCATCTTTTGATATTAAACCCAAACCTCTTCAGTGAACAACAAAAAGAAAGGAATTTGCCTTGCTGTTCCAATACTTTTGGAGGGGACTGTATATCATTCAAGGGTTTTACTTTTTAAACTACCACATTTCAAACCTAGATTTCTTTATTTTTTAAAATTAAGCACTTTTCTCTGTTCTTTAATGCTGAGCAAATTTCACTGAAACTTATGTTCTTAACAGGCTCAATCAAAAATATCATTATAGTTTTGAATAAAACTTAAAGGTTTTGTATTTTTTCAATGTTACTGAATATCATCAAATGGCATTTTTTATACATTGATACACAGGTTATCTGACTGGTGTCTCATGGCATACAAGGCTTCTAAGTAAGGTTTTGGTAATTGAATTGTTCCACAGAGTGGGAGTAATTGGGCCCCATTCCCAACCTATGTACTCTGAAGAATTATTGTTTTTCTATTTGGGGTTTCCTATCCTCTAAGATAGCCATATGTTCTCATGCTAACAAGTTTGATCTACCAGGGTTTAGGAATTCAAAGTTTTCCTTCTCCTGGACTGGTCGCCAACCAAAGCTGTAGATCAAAGTCTGTCCTATTATTTAATCCATAGCTAGAAGAGATGGACTCATACCATTCTAAAGGGTATTTATGTGAAAGTAAGTGTAACATAATTGACTGGAATTGCTGAATGATCTAAAAAAAATTAAAATTTGTTTCTGTTCATAATTCAGCATACAATTTAAAGATGAACAGATCTGTCGACTATTGTTGCACATCAATAAATTTTATTGTAAACAAACTGCAATGCTCATATGTTGGAAATATACAGTACCAGTGTGGCAGTGTGGAAGTAATCTATGTAATGCAGTACTACTTGTATTGTACATTTTAAACTCACTAAGTGCTGACTTTTCTATCTTGCTTTCTCAGCCTCTCTTTGCTCATATAGCTCTTTTAACTTTGGTAAATAACAAAAATATAATCTGTTTTATTATTGTACACAAAGCTTTGTATTAGAAACTCAGATAATTTTATATCTACCATTACTTATTTTTCTATACTTAACAAAAGTTGAAAATTAAAGTAGATTGAAAAAATGTTTTTGTGTAAACATAATTTTGCCTTTCTTTTAGTAAGAAATTTTTTAATGTTCTAGAATTAATGAAAGGATAAGAGTTTGTAAAATTTATACAAAGTGAAGAAACACACAGCTAACATTGAGCACCAATGACGGGGGTCATTTGTTGAACAAAAACTAAAAGTGTTGAGTTGGTTGAGACAAATAGACAAACAAAAAGAGGGAAACAAAAAAATAGGAATAGTTATTCTATTGGGAACATCTTTCATGCAGAGAAAATTTCAAGGAGTATTTTTAAGAGTCTGTAAATAATGAAAGTAAAGTTGAACAGACTCTGCTGGTAAATTACCTAGTGAGCGAGGTGTACTGTCTTACATCATATATGTCTATTGTACAGAACGCTAACTTTAGCATCCTGTCATGACTTTGGCATAAGATGAAAGAGAACTAGCCTCTTCTGGTTCACAACATGCATTTCCAAGAAAGGGGTTTTTCACACATGTGTCTAGCAGGAAAATTTAACAACTTTAAAAAAAAAAAAAAAAAATTTTTTTTTTTTTTTTTATTTTTTACTATTGCATAGTTGATATTTATTGTAAACAATTTTTACCATCATTATTTTTATGAGTATAAAATCTTACAAGAATGAAAAGTCCTGATATTCTCAAATGTGCATGATATAATGTTCTTTAAATATGCAATGGATTTATTAGTTTTTATGTCTGAAGAAAACATGAAATCATTTCTATGTTTGAAAGTGATGTTATCACATTCAGAATTAAAACTGAGCATCTATTGTAAAAATCAGTTGGTTTGGGTGTTAAAAAGTAGAAATAAAAGTGGAGGTCTTTCTGGTTGAATTCAGATAATTGATAACAAGCAATTCTACATTTTCTCTTAATGCAATCATTGATATCAGATTTTTATGAGCTTTTCAATTTTTTTCATTAACAAATGTAAAAAATTTTAATGCTTTATTTTAAGCAATGATAATTTAAAACATTCATTATGCATTGCTTTTCTTTTATGTTGCATATTTACAATAATTTGTTCATTTGATGAATACTTATGAGTGGTAAAGCAGGTGCCTATTTTACAGATGTTTCTTTATTATGTTTGCCATATTTCTTTGAATATTATTTTCCTTTTCTCTAAGTATTTAAATGAAATGAGTATTTAGCACTTTTAGTCAGTAATATTTGTATTTCATGTAAAAATCAGGAATTGAAAAAAAAAATTTTTTTTTTAAATCAAACACTTTTTAATACCAATGATTATCTGTCTATATCTCTGAGATGAGGTATAATTAGTTACATTATTTACATTATTCCAATCTGCCCCAGTAGACAAAATAAAGAGTTCAGTTTGAATTTCTGATCGCCTGAAGAAGGCTGGAGCGTACAACAGCTGAAACGTTGTGAATATAGCAATGATGATGGGGATAACAGTCCAAATAATGCAAATAATGTAAGCAAGGATTATATATATGATCATGGTTTGGCTTGATGAATGAAGAGTTTATAGGATTTTCCACATGTTTGAAAGAAAATGAGCAATGGCTGGTAATGGTAATTTTGAGATGAGCCATTTCCATACAGGAAATGTTTAGCATTCATTGATCAAACAATTATCATTATTCTTGATTCAAATTTATGAAATCTTTCCCTTAAAACAGGCTTTCAGGAAAATAAGGCTTCTTAAATCCACTAACTTATTTTCTAGTATTGATTATTAGACTTTTCAGGCCTACTAGTTATCATTCTTTCTAGTATTAAAGGGTTTTCCTTCCTAACCTTTTGTCTAAGGTAGTATGGAAAGTTAACATCTTGATTATATCATTGTTTATTCATCTAGTTATGTGCTGTCCACCTTTACTTGCTGCTTTTGCAAGTCTTCAAGTTTTTATTATTTGGTAACATTCTGATTCTGTAGTGTCGGTCTATAAGATTTGATTCTGATGAGAGATTGTCTTATTTACTACCTACAGTATTCATTCACTTGAAGCCATTTTTAATCATTGGCATAAGAAAACCATTATATATAGCTGACAGTTTAGATATTTCTGAATGAATTGGATGCCGTTCATGAGTCTAAATTTGACAAGGTTATTTAAAAACATGAATTGAGTTCTTAAATTAATATTTTGGATTAGTAGCATCTTGCTTCACTTAGTGCAGCCAATTTCTTTATTCACTTATAAGACCCTGTGAAATAGCCTTAGGGCCTGCATGGGTTCTTAATCTAGTGCTAACATAGAAAAACCTACTCTTTAAGACGGTTTCATATATCATCGCCCAATGAGGTAGAATGATGATACAAATGTCTTGGCTTACATTTTTTGTTGGATTCTCCTTCTCCTAGGCAGATGTCTAAACAAACTGTCTGCCACCCTTTCAGAAGAGTACTCAGGAAGTATAACTTGTATATGTATTTAGGCAGCAAGAATTAATCCAAACAAGTTATATTAAATTCATACCAGTTCATATTTATTTTCTTGCTTTGTCCAAGTACTATCTCAATCATTATCAAAAATTGGATGTTTTCAGTATTGAAGATAATATCTTCTGATCAAAACCTTTTTTTTTTTTTTTTTTTTTTTGATCGCTGGAATTGGAATATAATTTGCTGGTATATAACAATCTTTAATCTTTGAGATTTATTAAAAAAATTGAAAACCTTTTCTATAATTACCACTAACTCAGGAGCTCAAAATCCACCCTATGTAAAATAATATTGTTTATAAATTCTCATGTCCTTTGGGGGATTGTATCTCCAATAATAATAATCAACAAATATTAAGTTCTTATATTGGCCACACATACACCACACTGATAGGTTAACTTGTCACTTGTCAAAACTTAGTTTAATTCATGCCCATAATCTTCATCACATCACAAATGACCAAAATACCAGTAACCTAAGACAAATTTTAGTAGATAATATGAAAATATTATACAGGACTCGCTGCAAATTTCTAGGAGCCATTATTATTATTATTATTTTTTCTGTTCGTTTGTGCAAGGGCCACTTAAGGTAGTTTACTTAGTGAGATTGTAAGTGGAGGTGAGGTAAGTTTATTATGAGGACAAATAGGATAGATATTAGTCGACCATAACCTTAAAGACCAAGATTGTAGTTGTCAGGGAAGCATTCTCTTTAGAGTTTGTTCCACAAAGTAACCAGTTCTGGGGAAGAAGCTCTCTGTGAAATTTGCTTTTTATCATATATTGAAGTGTGTATAAAATATTTAATGTGTATATAAAAAAAAAACAGTATATAAATATTAGATACACACTTTTCTATTAAAACCATTACATATTTTAAACTCATCCCAATTACACCCATCTAAAAATGTTAAGATTTACTCAGAAAGTATTGTCTTCTATACTGATAACACTCGGTTAATGATAATGACTGAGATAATCAAAACTACTTGATCAAAGTATGAAAATAACATGAATTTTGGTCAAATCATAATTGTAATCTCAATATACAATATCTCATTCGGAAATTGGAAAAATGTCATAAAGAAAAATTAGACAGACTTTGTTGGTTGAATTAAAAAAACAATGTTTGGAGATATGTCTGTGCTGTAGATACCATGTATTTTGTCACTGCTATTCTTACAATGTGCACATCTTGGTGAGCATCCATACTGTGTGGTTGTCCAGAACCTGGTCTCTAAGTGTAGAAATGTTCCAGTGACCACTGTTAGCAACATAGAAGCACTTCTCTGAAATGACTTTCCAAGTCCCCCAGATAATTGTATCTGTAAAAAGACAATATGAATAAAGACAAAAGGAAAACTTATGTTAGCTTATGTGTTTCATCGTCTGAGGGACTCTATCAAGGCAAATGCAAAGATTTTATTTTGTAACAAGTATTTATATACCAGAGCAAAAATGTTATTGATGTTTTAAAATTTTTAAATTTAAGATGAGATTTGATTCTGATGAAAGACAGTCATAAATATTTATCAATTTTTTATTCATAAATTTACTAAATTATAAAAATGTGAACAACCTATCATGAAATCCTTATTTATTATTTTATAAAATTTGAATCAATTGGCAATTAGCCAATATTCTGCCAACCATTCTAATAAACAATATAATAAATATTGTTTAATATTTTTGTTTTTCTCAAGAATAAATAAAATGTATATTCACTTTCATATTTAGGTTTTATTAAAATTCTAATCATCGCTTTTTAAAACATTGCTGAGGAGTGAAGGTAGTGAAAATAATAGTGGTGTCAGAAAAAAAACAATGCTTTTGAAACCTTTTTTTTTTTTTCTTTTTTTTTTGTATGAAGGTTCAAGATTGCTAAAAACATTTCTTGCAAACCTTTGGTAAATCACTGGGAATGTGATGAATACTTATGCATATCAGCTTCTGTAAAATCTTGAACTCAATCTGGCATCTTTCATTCTCCTAGATCAATAGTTCCCAAACAGTGTGGCATGCCTCATAAGTGCCACAGAAGAGGATATTAGGTGAGGCAGAATGAATGAAATACAATCAATGGTTTAGAAACAGTTTTAAAAAATTCATATGCCAAAAATAAGTGATTTCAAAATTTAAAATATGAGTTTCTTGTAATTGCATGCATGAGTCCCAGTGTAGTTATTAATAATTATTGACCGATTTTATCATTGTGATATTTTTGCATTATATCAAGTATTAAGAATATAGTAACTAGGGTCTGCAAATTGGAGGAGAGAGTTATCAATGATAATGTTCTGATCTCATATCCACAGTTACCTTCCTTTTAACCCTCTCTCTGTTTTTTATTTTATATGTACTTTTTATCATGTAAAATTTGGCGAGGCACAAGGACATTTTTATACCAAAAATGCTACCCAGAGAAAAAAAAGTTTTGGAACCACAGCCCTAGACGAATATTCAAAAATATGAAGTAAAGATGCTGTTTCTAAATGTATAAGAAATAATAACATCAAAAATCTAGTTTTCATTGGCTCTCAATACAAGATGTTTGTCACTTTATGCTGTTCAGCTTTGAACATCTTTTTGACATGGTAGACAGTTAATTCTATCAGAATATTATTTCTGTCTGAATTTCTGAGATGAAGTGTTATCCTATTGTCCTCATCTTTGTTGGTATTATAATGTTTCAGCTGTTGTGCTCTCCAGCCTTCATCAGGTGCATGTTGATCTGGGCAACCTTCAGGGAATTTTGAACTGAATACTTTATTTAGTCTAGAGGAGTGGATTATTCAAGTTCTACTAACCATGTCTAGGGATATCTCACCTAGTTCTTATTTTAATACTGCTCGACCTGTTTTCACTGAGTTTGAGTACACATAGCATGGTCCTGGTTCACAATTGTACCATGTCCTTTTAGGACATAAGCAATCATAGTTCTTCACAACTTTCTATCTTGTGTGTCTCATTTTTGTTTCTCCCTTTACTAAAGCCCCTGCTCTCCATTCCATCATCCATTCACACAAGCTTATCTCTCTTGACCTCAATATGCCCCATTGCCCTCCTTCTTCATGTGTCCAAGGAATTTCAACTGTCTTTCAAGGTTTTGAGTAAAAGAGTTCTTAAAAGAGTTGTCATTTTCTTTAAGACTTCTTTGTCACAAAATTCATGAAGCAACACTTTAATCCACAGAGACAATCCTGAATGTAGAACTTGAATCCTTAAAGCTAACCTAATTGCTGATGTGCTACTGCTGCTTATCTACACACACTAAAGTTTCTCTTTTTCTACTGTGGCTAAAGCCTTGCTGTCCTTTCCTTATTAATATATTATAGTATTTATTCCTATGCTAGGTCTACTAAGGAGGTTCTCCTAGCCTAACATAGCCAATTCTTTCAGACATCTGACTCATTTTAAATGCTTAGATTATACCCCAATTCTTTCATATGTCTGGCACTTCAGTGTTCTTTGTCTAGAATTTAGGGTTTGATGACTGCCCTTTTCCTCCATACATGATTAACCATGTCTGATTTAATTTTCTCCACCCTAATCAGAATATTAATTCACCATACTGCAAAAGTTTAATGTATATCATGATTTATTTTTGTGCAATTGAGTCTTTTTTTCCAGTTGTCTCCTTTCTTCATAAATCAGTTATTTTATTTTGCCTCTTATAGGCAGGTTTTTATTTTAGCAAATATATCAAAACTTTCATTCATGACAAATTCTGGCGGTAGAGGAAGAAAATGAGACAATAATTCCAATTGTATTTTAACACTGCATTTAAGCCTGATATGCATAGGCAAGTTTTTGGCATTTCTTATTGTTGTCCACTGATCTTACTGCTACACTAAGAAGCTAAATATTTTTGTTATTAAACAATTTTTTTTTAATAAAACATTGAAATTTGGAATTACCTAAGATTTGTGCAATAAGGGAATGTCAGTGGTCAGGTATTAATGCAAGTTTTATTCATAGAATGTGCATAATGTCCTGAAGAATGATTTATTGTTGATGACAATTACCTTGCTTGTGGGGAAGGAATTTCCATAAAGTAATATTGAGAATGAATATTTAGCTTGCATCTTTGAGATTCTACAGATAATGTAACTTTCTAATATAGGTATTTAGTTTGACATGAGGCTACAAGTGTGGGATTACTCAGTAAGGGTCAAAATTTTCAGTAAAGATGGATTACAAACTAAACTAGTTCATTACTACACCTGGGTGAGACACTTGTTGCTCTTTGTAATATAATTGGTCTATAAAGAAAATAATATACTTGCCTTCTTTAACCATATTCTCCTAGTGTCAGTTTTAACTGATACCTTCTTTTACCATAAATTTTGGTCATTTTGTTAAAAGTTCACATTTTCTTGGTTTCAGATGAAAACTTAAAAATTTTCAAACACATTACAGTGAAATTTTCACTTTCCAAAATTGGAGTTTAGAGCAATGGTTCTCAACTGGGGTCCATATGGACCATGGCAGTCTATGTAATATTACTGGGGTCTACACAAAAGTATCAGATAGGGGACCCATGGTAAGTGTTCCATAGAGCAATTTCACTTTGTAACGGTTGTTACAACTGAAAATTGGAATTTCTGCAATAATCTGTCATATTAAAATACTAAAAATAAAAAAAAAACAGTTCTAAAACTCGCAGAAAACCTCATTGAATTGCAGAATGATGAAATATTGTAAGTAAAATTCAAAGATGGGAAGCATAATACATGGAAAACAAATGCCACTGCTAAAAAATATCCACTACTATGGGGAAAATGCACAGATCTACATTGTTGCTTTTCCATCATCTTACCTTGTTTATTTGGGTTTTACTTACTATCAAAATATAAAATATAATAAACTCTCAACATTGTGGAAAGGGGTAATATTCAACTATCATTGACATCATTGGAGCTGAATGTAAAAAAAAAAAAAAATTTGCAGCATCATCCACAAGGATCTCATTGAATAAATCTGCACTTTTTTAAATTTATTAATTACTTGCCTATTTTAAAATGGTTTATTATGAGTTGTTTTACTAATGTACATAAATGGTCCATAGAATTTAGTTATTAAATATAAGTTGATTTTCATTAAATTAATTTTACTTCAAAACATTTACTATAATACAATCCCTAAACTTATCTTTATCTACTAGTAAAAAATAAGATTGCTTTTTTTTTTCTCTCTCTCTCTCTCTCTCTCAAATGGTTAGTGGGAGGGGGGGGCAAAAATAGAGTAAAAGTGGTCCATAGGTAAAAAAAAAAATGTTTGAGAACCACTGATTTAGGTATATGAAATAATGGTTTCAGTTTAAGGTGATATCAGGACGATATGAGTTAATGGTGAAAGATAAATCTCCAGAAAGTTTAATTTAATAATTTTCTTTCTGCTGGACATTTTAATTCTTTGTTTTGTGTGGCTTTTTTAGAACTTACATTCTCTTCAATTAAAACAACTTGTATTTGTGATAATTTATTATGTTGATTTTTTTTTTTTCCCTTAATAAAAATTAAGCAAAATTATGTTATTTAGGATTTATGTATTTCTGCATCTCTTAAAAGAAGTTGACATTTATAAATTTTACAAATACATTTTAATTAGAATATAGCATGCCAAATTAAAGAATAGAGGTGGTTCAGATTGTTAATGACATAGTGAATGGAATTCATGAACAGAGTTCAAACTCTGAATGGGATCCCACTTCTTCCTCTATCACTATCTAAATATTAGAGCATTTGGTATCTTTTACTCCTTCAAGGCCGGCCTTTGGCATTGGGTGAGCCCCATGACTTGATATAGTTGCAGCCTGATACCTCCCCACACACATAATTTATAGGATAAAAACAAAAATAAGCAGTAAGAGTTAATGTAACCATAAAAACTTCATGAATTTTTATTTATTTTAAATGTTTCAATTTCTTAGAAATGTGATAGCTTAGAATATATAATTGTTATCTGTAAAAGTTTTTTCTAATTTTCCCTGACGAACTGCAACTGCTTCATTTTTATTATATACAGTTTAAGGAAAAAATTTTAAATGTCAGTTATTTTCTTTTATTTTATAAAATACCTCTGCTGGATTTCAAATTTAATATTTTAATTTATGTTAATTATTAGCATTGCTTACATTGTTTGGACTGTTGTCCTCATTTTTATTACCATATTCATAATGTTTTAGATGAATGGAATTTCAAACTGAATCCTTTATCACGATTACATGGCTCAGTAGATAAAAGTGTTGGTTGGATCCAGTGACTTCACCCAAAGAGTTGTGAATTCAATACCTGGCTACTGCAGTGGTGAACAAAAAATTTGGATAGTTGATTTAAAGGGAGATAACTGAGACATCTGGAAGTGGCATGATATGTGTAACTAGAACAATCTATTCTGGTGGACAAAATAAAGGGTTCAGTTTGAAATTACTTGAAGAAGGTAGTGTGTACAATGTCCAAAATGTCCTGAATATGTCAATAAAGATGAGGACAACAGTTCAAACAATGTAAATAATTACAATACCTCATCTCAGAAATTGATATATTAACATTGCCTCTAGATTAAGGAAATTTTCAGAAAAAATAGTCTTTAAGGGAACCTAAACATGAGTCATGGGATTTTTCAAATTATAGAATTCTGAAACCTTATTGAAGATAAAAACAAAAATTCTTCCCAACAGTAGAATTTACTGCATTTTGATCAGCAATTATCCAAGTTTTGTGGAAACAAGTACTGATGACCTTACTTTTGAGTTGTAAATTTTAGGTCAAATGTTGTGAGCTTATGAACTAACCTTTTGTATAAACTTTATCATTTCACTTTTACATCTTTGAGATTGTAGCATGAGAGTAACAAGTGAAGACCTTTGACAGCTGTTCATAAGTATTTTTTCAAGTGTTAAAAGAACAGTCTTTTAAGAAAAGTGTTACTTCCAAATTCTCTGGGTAAAAAACAATTTGATTTGACACCCCATTTAGTAATAGGAAGTTGTAATTAGCAAGCATGTATACATTTGTTTGTTTCAATGGAAATACACAAAGTTTTTTGTTTTAAGATAAAGGTTGTTTTTTTTATCAGAAATTAAGCTTATAAAATAATTTTTTTTATTTTTTTATAAACTTTATTTTCTAAAATTGTTTCCTAATGGATCTGCTGTGATACTAGTAATTGGGAACTCAATATTTTCTTGCCTTTTCTTTCCAGCCAATCATTAAAACTAATTGAAACTACTCTATTTTTTTTCTCTCTTTCTCTGAATGATGGGAATTAGTTTTTGTGGACAAATGGTAAATCCATCTCTTGCTGCCTATTGTATCTTCCTAGCAAGACATTGTCTTGAATCGTTATCAGGCAATAGCTGAAAAACCAAATAGAAGTAACATCGCCTGGAAGAAAGGAAAAGGTTGGTAGAATATAATCAAAACCATTCCCACGAAAGGAACCAAAACAATGAGAATGACTATTTCTTTAGATTATTTTGTTCAAGAAAAAGTTTTACTTTCTTTCAACCATGTTAAAAATTATTCTTTCTCGGTATATATTGTTTACATTTTAAAATTTTCAATGAAAACTTTCATATAATATAAGTAATGTGAAAGCCAATGGTTCTTAACTTTTCAGTATCTTTTTTCAAATATTTACATGGGCTGGTGTCCTCTAATTTAAGACTTCACAGTCTTCATACAACAGATTTAATTCTCTGTTAGTATAAATAGTGAGATTGTATCTATTGCCAGCTTGCTAGACCTGTTGTGTAACTTGCAGCATCTGGTAGTCACCCATCAGAGTACTCACCAGGTTCAACATTGCTTAAGTTTGATGATCAGATGGTAAACAAGGTTTCACTGTTATATGGTTGTAAGCATGAATTGCATCAACCATCAAAATTAAGGTTTGGTGAGAACAATCAAATGCCAGACTATCAAACCTGCTAGATTTTGGCTTTTGTACTTTAGGATTTTGTTCCATAGGAATATTGCAGTTGTATTTAAATTTCTAAAATGTGTCCAAAAAAAAAAAATTAACTATATAAGATAAACAAATGTGTATAACTTGACTCAATGATGGTTTAAAGATCAGTTGCACTTTGGATAAGTTAAATTTTAACAGACCGTTAAGATTATAGCAACCTGACCAATAACAATTTTAAACACTCAATATTTCCTTAACCATTCACTTGCACACTTAAGCAATGAATTTTGTGCTGACCTTTTAATCTTTATAATGTCTGTCTACATACCTCTCTTTTTGTCCATTCATATAACTGTAGTTTTTTTTTTTTTTTTTTTTTTTTTTCAAGTGGTTTTAAATATCTTTTAAGCATTTTGATTTCTTGCTTTTTCACTCAATTCATCAAACTTAATATTTTTATTTAGATACTGCCACTAATTTGCTAAAGAAGAGCTACCATGATGACAAAAGGACCCAAACTTGATAAAAAAAAAAAAAACAATTTTATCATCAAAATCTTTGTTATTATTAAGGGGAAGAACAAAAGGATTTTTTAATGATTTAACATATTTTTTAATCCTATTTAGAACATTTGAAATTTTGGTTAAAAATCTTGTTTTTCTTGCATCATTGGGTGGACTATAAATTAGCATAGCAAATTTTAGCATCTATTTTGTGGTGAAAAACACATTGATTTGGAAATTCTTGCAAAACTTAAATAATTGTCAGATTTTTATGAAACTTTTACGACTTACTCACAAATTTTTTTTTTTCTTTACATCTGTTAATCCTCCCCCTGCATACACATTCATACACACAGACGTATTTAATTTTGAGAAATTAAATTTGTAATGCTTAATGTTTATATTAGTTAAAAATTTAGTTGGAGAATCTAAATCATCAATTTCTTTTTATAAAACTAAAACATTTAATTAGAAAAGTTTTAACTATTCATATAAGATATATTAAGGACACTATTGTCTTAAGAAAAACATTTTTAATTTTTATTAATGTCTTGAACCTTAAAATTCTGTATTAATTTGTAACAGTTAGGTGATATTGTTATTAAGTGAAAACTATATTTGCTAATCAAAAAGCTTAGTATAATTCATTATTCCCGCCCTCCAATATTTTTAAAAAGAATTTTGAATTTTTTTTTTTTTTTTTTTTATGTGTATAAACGTACTGATTTTTGTAGATATGGATGTCCATACACAATATTATCAGAAAATAAGACCAATAACTATAGTACATTTAAAACCAAAGTATCTAAAATTCAATAAAACTTATTTTAGGAGAATATTTTCCTAAATTTTTAAAATTATTGAGTATTCAAAAATTATTTAAAAAAAGAAAAAAGGATGACATTATATTCCTTAATTATTTTTTACAGATATATCTACTGCAGAAAAACATTAGATAAACTTCTATCTCTTATTCAATCTGTTAACATGTCAACACATTAAATAAATGGCTACTGCCATGCTAAAAAGTGCATTTCTCTGATATTTTAAATTTAAAGTAAGTAATATTTATTTTAAATCTGCTACTATTACTCAATTTTCAGAAAAGTATATTATTTTTGGAAGATTTTTTTAATAAAGAGAATGATTTTCTGATGAAAAATGTTGCTAAAATCAGCAATTTCAAAACAAAAACTCCTTTCAGTCAATTTAAATTAGTTTTGAAATACAGCAAAGTATTTTGCTTATTAGAAATATTAAATTTAATGTATTAGCTTGAAACTAAAACTTAAATAAAATTTTCAAGAAAGATTTTATTTTTAAAAATTCATTTTAAATGTTCGGTATTGTGAATCTATGGAAGGTACTTATTTTTATTGCATGGAACTTTCATAATTGTGTGATGCAGAATCAAACATTTTGTTAGAATCTATCATCTTCTCTTAGGACAAAGCATAAAGTTCGAGTTTTCTTCCAAATCTCTCCTAGTCTTTTTCCTCACTCAAAAGGCTTGACAAAATTTTCAGGAAAATTCAATGATAGCTGATCATGAAATGATTGGATATTTATTTACCTTCTTTGATAAAATTTGTTTTACAACTGACTCTGGAGTTTAGTTACATTTGTTCCTGTTTCTACTTGAACTTTTGCCTAAGTCCAAAGCTTGCTTTCATTTTAATTGAAATCATTGACTTTGTCATGTTACTAAATCATTAGCTACCTCAAAAATAGAAATCTAAATTTAACTACAGACCAAAAAGAAGTTTAAAATACCCACACTTGTGAGAATTTTTTGGCTTAAATTTTGATCCCCCCCTCTTTCTATTGATCATGGAATTCATTTATAGACAAAGCTAATAATTTTTTAACTTTTAATTGAATTTTTTTTTTATTTAACTTTTAATTGGTTCTCTCTCCCGATTAGTGGATCAAAATTAGACAGTATTTAAAATAAAAATCAATAATCTCTCTTAATATTTAAGATAAAGGCAATAAAAATTTACCCATCCATTCTTTAATTTTAATAGCATAAACATATTTGAATTAATTTTAAATATGGACTTTATGGATTGTTAACATGTGACAAAAGCTTGGCAATATCATCGGAATTAAACTTTGTTTAAAAATGGATTAAAAGAAATTATTTGTAATGTTTGAAAATATTTAAACCTTCCAGGTTTTATGATGTCTGAGTCAAATTGTTGGAAAGAATTTTTTTTTTCTTGTTGCATCAAACATTTTGGTGAATCTAGCTAATACTTATATAGACAAACCATTACAAAATTAAATAAAGATGATCTTTACCATTTACTATAATTTTGTTAAACAAGATACTGAATGCTAATGAGAAAAATATTTTTGTTGTATAAAATTCCTGAAGATGTTTTAAGTCTTCCTGACAGCATTGTTGTATAGGAACTCATAACAACTATATCTAAATAAAGACATTTTCTGAAAAAGGATTATGTTAATGTATATCATATTTTTATAACCAGACAGATGATATCTTAAAGGTATATGTATGAATGTATTAGAAAATATTTTTAGAAATGTTAGTTTTGTTCAATTCCCTTATGTATAGTTACTTATAAAAAAAAAAAAAAATTGAACGTGTACAGAAATTTAACTATCTGTGTTTTAATAGATTAGTGAAAATGTGATCCAAAGGTGCATTTGAATAGTGAAAGATTCCTTTCTAAAGCGGGGGAAAATTTCATTAGAAACAAAGAAAATGGGAAATTTGCAACTCAGATTGGAAAGCAATGCATAACCTACCTAGCAAGCTTGGTTAAATGGATGGTGGAATAAGGTTTAGAAGAAAAGAATTTAAGGGCATCATCATTCCTTACAAAATGGGGGGATCCATTATTTATCTGAGGTAATAGTAGGGTGTAACACACTTGCTAACTTACTAATGGAGGAACAAACACAATTATGATATTGAAAATGTGTTGTTTCTGGTTACATCCTTCTTCTATATGCCATGTCCTTTCAGGCCTTGATGATCATGGCTCTCCACAATTTTCTGTCCTTTGTAGCTCTTAATAAATTTTGTCTTTTTGTTATCTCTCCAAACCTTGCTTCACCATCCTTTTACTCAAGCTCACTAGGTAGATTATATGTTGTTTTCCTCTTATCCCTCTTGCCTTCAATCTGTCTTGTGAGTATCAAATTTTCCAAGCCCTTTTTCCCCGTTATGTGCACTAGAAATTTCAACTCTATTTCTGATGTTAAGTATAAGTTTTGTTTTGGTTTCCAGTTTCTCTTAAACTTTATCATTGCACACATATTCAGTCCATGATATTCTCAGCATCCTTCTGTAGAATCACTTCTGTTGCTTCAAGTTTCTTCATCTGTGAGGAGATTGTTCAACATTCACTACCATATAGGAGGTCTGATATTACATAACAGTTCACTACTCTTTGTTCCTAACAAATTTTTTATATTTCTTAATACATTGCTTAGCTTTTGAAATGTATTTTTCACTATCCCACTGTGCCTTTGGATTTCAATGTTGCACTTTTTGTCCTCTATTAAAACACTTCCCTGATTTTTAAATTCTTGTAGCTGTTTGATTTTGGTATCTCCAATTTGTAATTTCCATGTTGGTCTGTTCCTTTCGCTAACAACCATATATTCTATTTTCTTGTAATTGATGTTTAGTTCTTCCTTCTTGCTTTTGTGTATTGGAGTTCTTGTAGTTTCCTTTCTGTGTCTATCAAAACTGTTATTTGCATATGTTGTTAAGATTGTAGTCGTCAACAATCCTGATTTCTAATTGTCTCAAAATTTTCTCACTTGAGTTGTATACTTCTTGAACAAGTGGACCTTGAGACGCATTCATTGGCATCTATACAGAAATGTTGCTGTGTAAAGACAAACATCATTTTCTAATTGTGTTGTCCTGTGGAATTTCATATAAATATAAAAAGAAATTAGAGAGAAATAGAAACTTTATATTTTATTGTCAAGATGAAGAATAAAATTAAAATCATAAGGAAATATAAAATGTATCTTTTGAGTTTATAGTATAATGTATGATAGAACATTTGAAACACAAATTCCGAGCTGCGAAGCCCATAAAGGGAAACATCCAAATGATGGCTGCTTGTCTCTCTATGGAGATAAATTTAGAGAAACAGAAAAATAGGTTACAAGTGAATACAAATGGAGGAGGAAAGATTCAGAAAAAAAATGATTTGAGAATTACGGTGGAAAATTGAATTGTAGAAAATGATGAAAGGAAAATTGGAGAAAGTGTGATTTGCTTCTTGAAAGAAAAGTTAATAAAAGAAAAGAAAAAAAACCTATAATCAAACAATGTTTGCCTAGGCCAAGAAAAGTTTTATGTGAACAATTTTGGAAATATTGATGGGAAATATTTGCTGAATGGTTGCATTTGAAACAGAAAACTTTTCTGAAAATCATTTTGATGATGAACTTGTGGATTTGCTGCCAGATATAAAAAAAAAAATGTTTTTGTGCTACTATCCTTTTTAATTAAAACTTTATCTGGAATCAGATTTACTTTAAGGATCTGAATTTTGCAAGATATTGATATACATATTTATCTGATTTGTATTTTTAAAGTTCTAGAAAATCCATGTTTCCTAATACCTGCCATGTTTAAACAAAATGGAAAATTCTTTTTAGTAATTTATAACCTTTTGCTTTTGCTGATGGTAAATAGAACTTTTAAGACATTTGAAAATGTGTTTATTAAAAGAAGCCAGTATATTCATAGTAATTTAAAATTGATCAAATATATTTTTAAATGAAAGGACTTGGATATTCTTGTCTAAGAGAGGAACTTGTTGCAGTCATTTTGAAAGTCTTTATTGCAATTCTGTGCTCAAAATATTTGAATATAGTGTAGGCTCAATAAAACCAGAGCATTTCATTAAAAAACTAAAATTTTGTGCCTATCAAAAGAGATTGAGTGTTGATAGAATATTTGAACATGACATAAAACAAAATTTTAAAAATCAGAATATCCTTAATCTTTGTACATTTTTTTTTCTTACCAGGTGAGAAAACAAATCTTGGAATAAAATACTGTGTTCAAATGTTTTTAAGGAAAAAATTGAAATTACTATTTCATTATTAAAAGAACAACTTAAAATTCATATGACAAAGCCAGGAATGTCTTTAGATATTTTTCCACATTTCTAAAGCTTGTAAACAAAATTTAAAATTTTTTTTTTTTTTTTTGATTTGGGTCATCAAGTGATTAAGTCTTTCCACCAGAGAAATGTAGTGAATTTAACTAATGTTTAAAATAAGTAGATTTAAATATCATGATGTTGGTGAAGAATCTCATTGATGACTCATATTCTTAAGATGCAATAATTTAGTCTCTTCACTTGCTTTTTTGATCTCTCTCACTGGCTTGATTTTTTTTTTTTTTTTTTTTTTTTTTTTTTCCTTACAAGTAACACTTGCAAATTAGTCAGTAGGGATGCCTCCACAATCATGTCTATAATATTTAATGTTACAATTTTGCTTAGCATTGGAAAATATTAGTTTGATTAGAAAGTAATTTTCAAACACTGTTTAATAATTGCAGAATTTCAAAGTTGTTGACCTATAAATTTCTATCAAGTGTTCTATTTTTTTTTTTTCTCTCTTAATATGTTCAGTAATTTTCAATGAATTTCTTTTCTTATCACTTTGCAGTGTGTCTGTTTTTTATCCACTGCTGGAAATAATAACGACTGATGTGACTGTCTATGTATTTCTTTGTTTCTCTGACCATAACTTGTTATACTTAAGCAGATACATGTGAATATTGTCCTGATTCAAATGCCTCACCTGGAAGTAAGCCAGCAAGCGACCTATCAACTACTTCAGTATTTTGTTGCTTGAGCAGCACAGTAAAATTTGTAAATACTAAAATGTGCAGAAACTACACTGATCCTAGGTAGTGTTGAGGTGTGACACTCTTCTTCTAAGCAGAATGCACAGATACTACACAAGGTAGTACTGATCTAGGCATAATCTTCCTTTTTTAATTTACTTTGTAAAAATCTTTTACCAATAATAGTATGCTAATAATCCTACATAAAATAATAATTCTAAGGTGTATAGGAATAGTAAAACTGAGTAAGAGATTAAGGAATTCAAAAATAGCATTAGGTGCAAAGATGATGGCAGTGAATGCAAATGTATCACATATGAAGAAAAAACTTAAAGCAAATACGATATTAAGAGTATCATGGACAGAGCATGTGAAAAATGAGTTTTAAGGAGTATAGGAACTGAAAAGAAATCTGAAATTTTGGGATACAACAAGGTTAAAAGACTTGGAAAATTCAACACTTATAGGACACATCAAACACAGAAGCAAAAGAAAGCAGTGTGTAACTTACTGAACAAGTTTGAGCAAATGGGGAGGGGCAAATCCCACGAATAAAGGACATAAAAGAGCAATTACTTTTAGAAACATACTGACAATGTTCTAAAATTTAGAATTTCTTGTTTTTTGTTAAAACATTGACTGATTCACTTGCCAAAATCTGACAAAATGACCAAACATTTACATGATTTATTATTATTAAGCCATTCTTGGTCAGGCCAAGAACTCTTCAACACTTCTCCTTCTAATAGCAAAGATTAAGATAAGTCTCACTAAAAATAAAAAAAAAAAGAAATTTAACTTCTAACAACTAATTTAAAACTTTTTGTTTGATGCCTTCTTTAATTTTTGCTATAATACATAGTTTTAAATCAAATTATTCTAAAAAAAGATTTCATTTTATAATTGTGATCACTTCTCTCTGCCCCTCCTCCTCTTCCATTCCTCCTCTCGCCCCCTTCTCTTTTTTGTTTTAACCATTAAATTATTTTTAATAATTTCTCTGGTCTCAATGAATGTCAAATATTTTTTTAATTTGTTTTATTTCATGAAGTATTACACTGGCATTTTTTCTTTTCTTTTTTCTTTCTTTTCTTTTTTCCTCTTTTTTCCTTTTTTTTCCTTTTTTTTTTTTTTTTTTTTTTTTTTCTTTCTTTTTTTTCTTTCTTTCTCTTTTTTCTTTCTTTCTCTTTTTTCTTTCTTTCTCTTTTTTCTTTCTTTCTCTCTTTTTCTTTCTTTCTCTCTTTTTTTCTTTCTCTTTTTTTTTCTTTCTTTTTTTTTTTTTCTTTCTTTTTCTTTTTTTTTTTCTTTCTTTTTTTTCTTTCTTTCTTTTTTTTCTTTCTTTCTTTTTTTCTTTTTCTTTCTTTTTTTCTTTTTTCTTTTTTTTTCTTTTTTTTTTTTCTTTCTCTTTTTTTCTTTCTTTTTTTTCTTTTTTTTTTTTTTTCTTTTTTTCTTTCTTTCTTTTTCTTTCTTTCTTTTTTTTCTTTTTTTTTTTCTTTTTTTTTTTTTTTTTTCTTTCTTTTTTTTTTTTTTCTTTCTTTTTTTTTTTTTTTTTTTTTCTTTCTTTCTTTTTTTCTTTTTTTTCTTTCTTTTTTTTTCTTTCTTTTTTTCTTTCTTTTTTTCTTTCCTTTTTTTTTCTTTCTTTTTTTCTTTCTTTTTTCTTTCTTTCTTTTTCTTTCTTTCTTTTTTCTTTCTTTCTTTTTTCTTTCTTTCTTTATTTTTCTTTCTTTTTTTTCTTTCTTTTTTTTTTCTTTCTTTTTTTTTTCTTTCTTTTCTTTCTTTCTTTTTTTTTTCTTTCTTTTTTTTTTCTTTCTTTGTTTTTTTTCTTTCTTTTTTTTTCTTTTCTTTTTTCTTTCTTTCTTTTTTCTTTTTTCTTTTTTTTCTTTCTTTCTTTTTTCTTTCTTTCTTTTTTTTTCTTTCTTTTTTTTCTTTCTTTTTTTCTTCTTTCTTTTTCTTTTTTTTTCTTTCTTTTTCTTTCTTTCTTTTTTTTTCTTTCTTTTTTTTTTTCTTTCTTTTTTCTTTCTTTCTTTTTTTTTTCTTTTCTTTCTTTTTTTTTTCTTTCTTTCTTTTTTCTTTCTTTCTTTTTCTTTCTTTCTTTTTCTTTTCTTTCTTTTTTTCTTTTCTTTCTTTTTTTCTTTCTTTCTTTTTTTCTTTCTTTCTTTCTTAGTTTGACTAAAACATGATTGAATTCGCTCTTAAAAAATGTAGACAATTCAATATCATTTTTTAAAAATATTTTCACTATATTTTAGTGGGTTATTTTTTGCTCAGCAAATTGAGATTTTTATTTTTATCAATATAAGTTTTACAGAAATTGATAATTAAAAGAATTTTTAGAATACATAAGATAAGCATTTTTAGGCCATTTCATTTCAATGAATCTATTACATTATTATTTTGCTCTAACATGTCCATTGTTGAATTATCTAAGATTTCTCTCAACCTCCCCCGGTTTCATTACCTATTTGTCTAACTTAAGTCATTACTTGGAACAGAATCAAATCTGTTGATTCTTTAATGATATCTGGCAAAATCTTGTTTTCATGATGAGATTTTTTTTTTATCATTAAAGCTTACTTTTCCTTTCTCTACTGTCACAATTCAACACAGCTTGACGTTGTAATTGGACTGATGCTTCTAGGTAAGCATTTTGGGGTTTTTTGACAGTGCTACTCTTTGTTTTCATTGACCATCTTTTCAAATGCAGATAGATATTATTCCTTGCATGATTTAACTAGTGATTTATATATGAAGTAATAAGTTTCTCCTTTATATCATTGATGATAATGTTAATATTAGCCATTTCCTTATAAGTTAACATTTTGCATTCATTCATTAAACAGCTAGTGCTACTAAAGTTAGGCTTTTCTTCACTTGCTGGTTAATATCAAAGTGTAGTATCTGTTCTCATCTGAAATGGTAATATTAACTGTTTCCTTATGAGGAAACATTTGGCATTCATCAACCAAGAAGCTAGTGTTACTTTTGGTTGAAATTTATAAAATATTTCTGTTGAAACAACTTTTGAGGAAAATAGGTTTCTCAAGTTCAGTTATTGTTATTGCTCTTTCCAGTGTTGATGGAGGTTTCCTTCCTAACATGTAGAATGCCAACATCTTGATTATGTTATTTTCTCTTTAGTTACATATGCTATCCATTTTAGTAGTTGCTGCTATTGAAAGTCTTAAAATAATGTATTTTCTATTATCTGGTACATGATTCTGTAGCGCTAGTCCATTTAGCTTGAAGAAGGAAGGTCCTCACTAAGATCTGTAGGCTTCATTCACTCTAAGCCACTCATAATGATTGATCTGAAAAAGTGGCTTTAGAGTTCTGACAGTTTAGATATTTCTGAAAGAGTTTATCACCATTCATGAGATCCATAAGAAAATCTTGATCTGACAAGGCTATTTAAGAACATGACTTGAGTTTTTAGGTTAATGTTTTGGTTTTGTAGCATCTAGTGGTGTTGTGCAAAACTACTTTTAGTGCAGCCTATTCTATGCTCAATTTTCTTATTTTCTGTACTAAATTGATAGTTAAACAATTTAATTAGACTTCTCCAAATTAATTTCATTTTTAGATTACCCATTTAAGCTGGGCCATTGAAACATAATTCTCTGTATGTTTAGATATATTGAAAGTCTGCTTCTTTCTCTTTGATTTTCTGTAGAAAATGCATTTTTAAAAGCAGTTGTGTTGTTAAACCATCTCTTGCAGGCCTTTTAAATCCTCTTTTCACAATCTTTTCTAAACTTGCTATGAAGTACATTTGTTACTGCACCCAGAAATCATTATTTTTGTATGAAATCTGTTTCCAGAGTATTTTGACTATAACATAATTATGAGTGGCAGAAATTTAAAAAAACTATTAAATAGGGTTGCCTTATTTATTTATATTTAAAGTAAGAAATTTTCCTGGCACAAGTTATGAAGAAGTGATGAAGTTTTCTGCCTGCCAAAGAAGTCCTTTAAAAAAAAAAAAAAAAAAAATTGATGTTATTTTGTTAGATTTTGGGAAGTGGATCAGGCTGAGAACTTTTTGTTATTCTTTTTGTAAGACTTTACTGGAAATAATTTTAAAGAAATGAAATTTTAGAGGCATTCATTCTTCAATTGATACTTTTTTTTTTTTTCGTAAAGATATTAAAACACAGCCCTTAAATATATCAATCGATAGAAAGAAAATATGTTAATATAAGAATTGTTAACAAGTGCAATATCATGTTTTCTGCTCAAAGACAGCAATCCTAGAAAAGTGTAAAAGCCAACAAAACTTGTCTTCTAATAAAAAAAAAATATTTTTCTTGCCATATAACATAATTAAAAGCTAATTAGAAAACCAAGTGATCAGTTAGCAACAAGTACTTTGCTAAATTTAAATTCACCATATTTCGTAAATAAATAAACATTTTAAAATTATTCCCAAAACAATAGATAATAACAATGAATTACTGGCAGATCATCAAGGAAAAATTATGAAAGGTAACATTTCCTGTTAGTAATTTCTTATGCAGACATTCTAAACTATAATCCTTTTATAGTAGAAATGAAAATTATTAAAATACAGTTCATGAACTTGATTGTTTTAGTTCTTTGTTTTTATTTTCATCCTGTAAACTCCTTGTGGAATATCAGGCTGCAACCACATCAAGTAATGATGCAGCAGTTTCAATAACAACTGACCTTTTTTACAAGATTACTAAATTGATGCTTTTTAGCTGAAAAAACAGCATAGCATGATTAAAAAAAAAAAGCCCCAAACTTAATAAAAACAAAGTTTTATTGCCAAAATGTTTATTATTAAGAGAAAAGGCCAAAGTATTTTATTAAATTTTTTAATCCTTTCTAGCATGTTTGAAATTTTGGTTAAAAATCTTTTTTGTGCATTAGCAGTTGACATAATATTTACAATTAGTGTTTTAGCATCAATTTTCCAGTGAAAAACATTTATTTGGAAATTCTTGGAAAAAAATCAAATTGTCAGATTTTAATGAAACTTTCAGGACTTATTCACAAATAAATAGAATTATTTTTTAATTTTTTTTCAAAAGTAATGGTAAAATTTTTTTTTATACATATGCACCCCTCCAACACAACACACACACACACACACACACACAATTTCATGAAATTTCAAGAAATTCAGTTTTCATCCCCAAATTTTTTTATTGAGATTGTAAATCAGTTTTTTTTTCTTTCAGAATGCTAATCATTTCCCAAAAATCCAAATTGTAAAATAAATATGAAATAAAACTGACATTATTTAATTAGAAAACTTTCAATTGCTTTTATAAATAAGATTTATTAAGAACAATATTGACTTAAGAAAAAAAAATTTTCAATGAATAATGAATTTTAACAAGAATTGTTTTCTTTTTTTTTAAATTTTAATTATAATAATTTACAATAATTTTTTAAAACTTTTTAAAAATTCTACATTGGTTTCATCTTGTTAGGTGATATTGTTAGTAACCGAAAACTATATTTATTAATCAAAAATTGAAAAATCTATTACAAATCATTTTGCACCAAGATTTTAAAAAAGTAATTTTTAATTTTTTATGTATATAAAATATTATATAACATGCACATTTTTAAAAGTATGGTTGACCATACATGACATTATCAGAAAATAAGAGAGATGACTATAGTAAATTTAAACTTGGTCAACATTCCTAAACTTAGATTATGGAGAATATTTTCCAACATTTTTAAGATTACTGAGTACTTTAAAATTATATAAAAAAGGCACTCACCTGTTATTTTCTTTAAATTATGTTTTAACAGAAAGTCTCTGCAGAAAAACAAACATTTCAATACCTTATCAGCACTTGTCATCGCTCGTCAATTATGTAAGAATGGCTGTTGTCAGTTATAAATCACTGCAACTGTTTTTGAAAATCTATTTTTGTATTCTTTTAAACTTAAAGTAAATAATTTTCTTTTTAAATTGGATTAATTATACTTTAAATCAGCTATTCCTCAAATAAAGCTTCAGAAAAGTATATTTTATTTTTGGAAGGTTTTCTAATACATAGAATGACATTGCAATGAAAGACACCTAAAAAGGGGGTGGCGGCACTAATCGGCTATTCTAGAAAAAAAGAAAAAATTGAAACCAATCAATATAATTTCTGTTTGAAATACACTGGAGTATTTTACTTACTGGAAATAGTAAATTTAATCCTTTTAGCTTTCAATTAAAGCTAAAATGAAAGCTTCAAGAAAGATTTTTCATTTATAAAATTCATTTTAAAACTTAGGTATTGAAAATTAGTGGAGTATCTACTTGATGCTTAATATTTTTTTACCTCCTCCCAAGTATGTGTAACAAAACTATCTTTTTTATTTCTTAACTTAACCTTATTGGTTACTAATAAGTTGTTACAATTTGTTGGTATTTAAATTTCCTTATCTTTTATTTTGGAACACCTGATGCCTGAATACATAAGTTGAGACAAATAGAATTTGCTAAGTAACTGTTAACTTATCTTAGGGCTCTAAATCAGTTTACAAATATATTTTCTAAATAAAAAAAACTGTTATCTTGAATTTGTATTACATTGCATTGTCAACTGTTATTAATTTTGGATTGGTATTTTTTCCCCATCAGAATTTTAGTTGCTTTTCTTTCCTGCAACTCAGATCATCATTCTTAGTAAAACAGTATAGTTTGGAAGTAAAGAATAAGCTATTTTACTAATATGTTGGTTATAATGGGCAAGGTAGTTGCCATGAAAAGCTATTGAAATTAAGATTAAAGAAATACTAGTCCAAAATTAATAAAGATCTTGTTCTGTCTAAATAAATAAACAGCAAATTCTGTGTGTCTGAAACTCCTCTAAATCTGACCACACTTACTCTACATAGTTATATCCCACAAAACCTGAGATAGGCGAGTACAAGAGGAGGACAACAACACTCAGAAAACAGTCTGCCTGCCTTATGTGAAGGGGTTATCAGAGAAAATACAAAGGATCTGTGGTCCATTATAACATCAGGACAACCTTCAAAAGCTGGATGACACTTTGCAGATATCTCTCCCGAGTAAGACCCCCCCCATAACATGACTAAAGACTGTGTGTACGCTATCCTGTGCAGCTGCAGAAAGAAATATAAAGGGGAGACAAGCCGCTTCAAGGCTTCAAGAACACCAGAAAGCTGTAACATGAGGGGAAGTGGAAAAATCCGGTGTGGCTGACCATATATGGAGAGAAAAGGGAGATCACTACCCTCTGTGGGATCAGGTTGAGATCATAGACAAAGAACATCATTGTAAAATTTGTAAACTTAAAGAATCAGCACATATACGAGGCCACAAAAATCTCCTGAGCCAACCAAGTATAGAAATACATACAATATAGAAGGAGTGCCAGAGAAAATTGATAACAAAAATTGCAATATGAGCTCTGGTAAAAACATGATTTATAACAGCAGAAATTGCAATATGAGCACTGGTAAAAAAAATGGTTGTGAAGACATTAGGTTTATAATATCCAGAAATTCATACATAGATGTCCCCAAGGACACATGGCACAGTGGGTAAAGGTGTTAGTTAGATCCAGTGACCTAACTAGTTCTGGTAGTGCTGAAAAGTTACCTATTCTGGTTTAGTAGAAGAAATGAACAAGTGACACAAAGGTCAATAAAACCGGTGAGTGAACTCATGCAAAATATTCTCATAGCATGGAAAGCAGAATTAGAACAATCTATCCCCATTAATTGAATAGAGTCTGTTCAAAATTTCAAAAGGTTTACAGAGTTCCACATCAGAGGAAGGCTGGAGAGTTTAATGGGTGAAACATGGGTATAACAACCAAGGTGAACACATTGGGTCAATATAATAAAGAATATTACAAAATTGTTAGTTTTATTTTTATTAATATATTGTTTTAATTTGTAAAGATTTATATTGAATCTTATTTAGTACCAATATTATACAGAATATTCAGAACTCTTTTTTTATTTTCATTTAAAAGTGTATTTTATTTAAAAACAATGTACATATTTTTTGCACTTCTTTTCAAATCATTTTTCCCTTCTCATTTAAAACTTTTGTTCTTTAATTTATCATTCTTGCTCTTCATAGCTCTATTCATTTATGCATAGCAGCAACTAGTTTAATTTGGTTAGTATGAAACTTTAGTCACTTTGAAGAAGTCGCATTGTCCATACTTAGAAATAAGTGGAATTTTCTTATTAATGGTAATGAGACTCTTCACATTTAACTTGATGAATGATGTAATTTATCAAGGTTTTATTATTACAAAGGCACTTTGTAGTCTGTCCCAAATTATGCATTGAAAAAGAGATGAGGTTTGACTTTCTTTCTTTTCTTTTTTTTTTTTTTTTTTTATCGATTTCTTTGCCTGAGCATATGGTTAAGTTTCTTGTGTCTTTTACTCATTGTTCTTAATCTTACCTTAAAGGCAGACATTTTGAGATAGTCATTTTATATTGAAATCAGTTCTCTATCTATCTAATGTATGGACTTCTATCCATCAACCATTTATACTGCTGGGTTACATTTATATACATTCTTTACTTACAGAAGACTTTCTTTTTATTTTAGATCATTTGATAATATTTCCAAAAAAAATTCTTCCATGACCATATATCTCATTCTTCTAGTTATAAAAAAGAAAAGGAACTTCAATAAAAATAAACTAATTTTTAATTTCTTATTTTTTCTCTTTCAATGTAAACTTAAATTGGTTACAGAATGTATTTACTAAATTTAGATTTGTATGGTAGAAGAGCAAAAGTGTGAGGTACCTAGTCAAAAGCACACATGCTACAATAGTAATTTTGTAGAAGACAAGCTTGCTAACATCTAATTCTCATAAATGTTGTTATTTAAATATTTTGATATCTACTAAGTTTAACTTAGTATGGTATATGGGTAATGTGATGCTCATAATGAGTATTACTCTATAAAATATTAAGGGTTTGCAAGACAGGCTTTTCTAACTACTAGTAAATATTATCATATCTACTTTGCTTAGTATGTCACAAGGCTATAATATTAGTAACCTAGTAAGAATCACGCTCACTGCAGTAGTAATTGTTTTTGAGGCAAGTTTATTAAACATTACAGGATTTATGGTTTTATCAAAAACCTTGCATTTTCCAGATTTTCTTTATAATGTCTTATTTTATGTTTGCCTTACCCATAAAAAACTTGGGATATTTATATTTGTTAAATGGTATGTTAATATATATAATTCAAATTCACTATAATCATTTCTCATAATTTTTGTACTTTTATTCTAAAATTAAAGATATCATTAAAGCTAATAACATTTCAAATATTTTTGTACAAAAAAAATTATTTTCTTGCTTGTGTCAAAGATGTTGCTCAGGTGAAAATCAAAAATTAAATTTAAGCTTAAAAAGCTATTGTAAAATATTGATTTATCTAGAAATATTCAAATACCTTAATTCTGTTTTCACAATAACATTGCTATTAACCAATGGATGAGCATTAGATATATATATATATATATATATATATATATATATATATATATATATATATATATATATATAAAAATAATTGTGTATTTGGCCACAATCCCATATTTATACAATTTTCATTTAAGGACAACTGACAAGGTACTGTGGTTAAATACCTTGTTTTCTACATGGAACATGTAATCATTTTTACTGAATGTTGCAGTGTTACTTTCCTTGTTGCCTTCTGGGTCATATAATTTAGTAATTGTGTATTTGGGCAGCAGTCCCTATTTTATATGAGTTTCATTAAAAATGACTGAAGCATTCAGAAAAAAAATTGTTTAATGATTACATGCATTGTGTAGAAAACAAGGCACTTGTCAGCTGTTTTTAATGAAATGTATAAAAGAGGAATTGCTGCTGAAATACACATTTATTAAGTTATATGACCTGGCAGCCAACAAAGAAAGTTACAATACAATGTCTTTCTATGTGCAACATATTTGAGTTTCAGCTTATATCTATTATTAAAAATACTGATAATTCATTTGGAGATATCGAGGTTTTATTATGCAAACAATGCAACATATTTATTTTTTTATTTTTAAATAAATCCATACTGGCCATAGAAATGTATATTTGATCAACACAATATCCAATATAGCTGAATAAAGTATTTTATTTTTCATTAGTTACACTATTCATATTTGGACTATTGTCCTCATCTTTGTTGTTGTCACAACGTTTTGTTGTGAGCTTTGGCCTTTCTAAGGGGTATATTGATCTGGGAATTCTGCATTGAACCCTTTATTGAATCTACCAACTGGGGAATTGAACTTACTGTCACAAAACCAACACTTTAATCTACTAGGCCATTGTCCTGTAGGATAATTTGCTGTAGTGAACTTGAAGCCATAATCCTAACCTGCCTGCTGCTTGTCTCAAGTTTTGACTGCTACTACTTATTTCTCATTTTAAAATTGGTTCCTTGACATTATATAATCATCAGTGTTTCAGTCATTGATTTTGTTAACATTTCTTCTGTTGGAAAGAATTTATATAAAATGTTAAATATCACCATGTGATGATTCACATTGATAGCTGCTAATTTGTGATAACAAGTAATAGGGAGAATTGTTACTTACAAAGTTCAAACAAATCCTTTTTGATAAAGAACTTACAGAAGTCTTTGATAAGAAAACCTGAAAATTTGCACTGTATTCTCTATTTGTGGTGAAAGTAGATATATCAATATACTTTTACAACAAATATTTATTTTTCAACATAATTTATTTTATTGAATATTAATTTCATAGATCAAGCATTATACAGTGGACATTTCAGATCAAAACTACATGATTATCTAGCCTAAATTAAAGTGTATATCTAACAGATTTCATATATATTTCCAGTTGAAATGTAATCAATATCTGGTAACAGAAAAATAAAATTAAAGTCTTTGACATTACCATTGAACAATTTCCATTTTGTATTTCAAATGTAATTTAGATCAGTTTATAAAAATATTCAGTGAATTTCTTAACATTCTAATTACTATATGAAAATAGCATTAATCCATGCAACATAATAATTTGTAATGTTACCCTGATTGGTTATTACTTCCCATTCATAGTTACACCTTGATTGTCATTTTTAAATTTTCAGTTCTTTTATTTTCTTTTTTGTTTAGGTGTGTCTGGAAAATGTTTCCATTCAAAAACCTTTCCTAGAATAATTTTCTTTTGTCAGTGGCCATTACAAAGACACTGAGATAGTAAATAGAAGTTCTCAATTATTCTTGAAATGAGCAATTTAAACTGAATTTCACAGTAAGTGACCTTTTTAAAATGATCCTGTTTGTAGATAATTGCTAGGTTATTTCTTCTAGAAATGACAAGCAAATTACACATTTACAAATGGCAGACTAACTTGCTGCATTTCTCTAATAAACCTTCTCAAGCAAATGTCTGTAAGAAATTAAATAATAATGTCTAAAATAATAAGAATAATGATTGATTTTGCTTTTGTAAAGAGTTTGTTTGGAAACTATTTTTATTCTTACACAATTTAAACGTTCCACTTTGTGATGTAAGTTTTTCAATTCCCTTCTACTTTTTGAAATGTAATTTATATAATCTTCCAAGTTACACATAACTTTCTTTTAAATGATAGTTGAGATTTTGACTTTCCAGTGGATCAAATTTAAAGAAATGTTTATCAGATAATACAGTGAATTGTATTTAAAAATTAAGCAAAATTATAATTCCGTTATTAACCTTTGGTATTGTGACATTTATTATCAGAAATATTAACATCACTTTTTCTTTTCATATATTTCAAGAATGTTTTTTTACATTATAAAAATTATAAATATATTTGAAGACTTGAAAGATATAAAGCTTCCTTTTCCAGTTTCAGTACTTGGTAAATGAGGATTATTAATTACAGTCCATCTATCTCTCCATTAGTTGTTCAGGTTATTGATCTCTTTGTTGTTGCCACACCATTTTAGCTGATCCAATTCTTAGCTTAGGTGTACAATCTGGAAGGAAAAAGGTGGTTTGGTTTTTGGTGGTGTTATTTTGTGTTTATTTTTTTTGTAATGCTGTTCTTCCTTTCCTTTCATTCATTCTTCCAATAATATCCACTTGTCCAATATTACAGAAAAAAGATGATCGCAAATATACTGAATGATTAGACCATTATGCTAAATCTAACAGTCTCCTCTGTTAAGTAATTCTATATTTTATATTGTGGGTTGCTAACCCAATCCTTTCTTTTTTTGTTTTACAATATTAGTAGATAATACTGGAGGTGGGGAAACCTCTTTCCATATGAGGACCATAGAATTGATCAGTCAAAATATAATTATAAAACAACAAAAACAATGATCAGTAGTCGCAATAACTCTTGGAATTTTGATATAACTTCTGTCAAAATTACCAAATCTCTTTTTACAGCTTACTTACCAACTAAAAGGAATATCTACAATAACACTGATTTACAAAAGAAAATTGCTCTGAGGCAAGCATGTGAATTGGTATGATTTTTTTTTTTTTTTTTTTTTGCTTTCACATGTCCTGTTTTTATTTAAATACATACATTCATAATACAATATGTTTATTTCATACGTTAAAAAGCATGTTACATTAAAAAGGAACAGATACAGAGAATTACCAGAACGAAATACTATTATTATTTGTATAATACAATATATACACATAGTACAGCAGACAGAAGTGAGTTTATTTGGCTGATCTTGTGTTGTGTACTTTGCCTTTGGGATGTCACATAGGAACATCCAGTAGAAGTACCCCATCATGTTGGGGTTCCACTTGTCTTGATAGTTGTTCTCCATCTTGGTAGAAACTTTCTTCATGGTTATCACTTACTCTTCCAAGGGAAGAAATTGAGGTGGATGTGGAGAAAGTGAATTGTGAGTGACATTCAGCATCCCATATCATATTGAGCCTGTAACAACTTCTTGACACACTATTAGCCAATCTAGTATCTGTATGTTATTAGAGAACCCATGGCCAACTAACTTAAGTTTCTTGAAAGTAAGAATCTTTTCAAATTCCTTATCCTTTAGCACCTCCTGAATCTGAGGTCCAACAAAAATGCTCTAGCTGGGAACAGATTGATTGCACAGGTACTGGAAGGTTGCACCATTCTTGTCCATGACGTTCACAAAATTCTTCATTAGACCAATCTTAAAATTGTATTGTTACAGCTCAGACCAGACACCAGGTTTGTTCTAAGAGTGCACTTTCTAGTCAAATCCTTGTCGTTTAAAAATAACCCTTTGGCCTGATTTTACCACAAAATAAAATCGGGAGCTGACTGTAGAAGTAAGCAAAATTTTTATACTTGCGTTTTAACCTACTTCTATAGAAAAATGAAGGTACGGTATAGGTGATGGGGGGGGTGAATAATCTAATGCCACAGTTTTCTGTATGTCCTAGATGTCTGACTTTTCATGGGCAATGGTTATAGAGAACATTGTTCTTTGTTTTCTTATCTTTGTCTAAAAAAGTAATTTATCTTCATTCATAAATGTCTGAATCCATTTTTGGGACAGGTCAGCTGTTTTCCATTTAATAAGATATCAGCTGACTGATATCACTACAAAATGAATAAGGGAGAAGCACCTTGTTCATGCCCAGCTAAGAATGAAAATGCTCCTAAACACTCAGTCCTTCTTATATTGCTTGGACACAGCCTGACTGTCCTCGAGACAGAAAGTAACAGAATTTTGCGTTGTCCATTTGCATACCCATAAGGAGCCTAATGAATGCTGGGGATATTTATTCCCCTTGTGCAGTAGCACAGCCATCTGAACTCACTTTGAAGAATCTATGAAAAGCTGCCAATCTGATAGTTATGTAGAAAACCAAGAGAGGTGAACTAGCTAGAGACATTTTTGTTGTAGCACAACTCGTTTTCCATGTTGAAGAATGAGGTAAACTCATTGTTTCATATCCTGAAATGGCTGATCCTTACATCTGCCTTGGCCAGGTTCCATTGTTTCAGCTCAAGTGTCAGGAGCTCTCATTGCTGCTTAGATGAGTACAAATGGACAAGGTCATTCAGTCAGTTCTTACTGAATGATCTAGTGGGGCTCATGCCAATTACTCTTGATTACAGTCATTGTCATCAGAAGAGCCCAGCTTGGCAGAATCCTCCTCTGAGGACATTTCCTCATCTGATGAAGATTCTAATTTGCTGGGGGATGAGTGACAGGGAGACCATCTGAGAGGGGAACAGGTTTCATAACTGAGAGAGGGTTGGGATGTTTTAATTTTTTTTTTTTTTTTTTTTTTCCTGGAAGAAAAATTGTAACTATAGTTGTTAGACAAAAATAACAATCATCTACTTGATTTTGTGGTTCCTTCCAAAGTTGGAGGCTACTTTCTTGCCATAATTTACATCATACAGACTGTTGTCCTCATCTTTATTGCCATGTTCACAATGTTTCGGTCATTGTACACTCTGGCTTTCTTCAGGTGATATATGTTGGAAATTCAAATCTAACCCTCTTAGTCCACAGGAATGGATTGTTTTCCATGTGGCATGACTGTTTTGAAATTTCAGTTAATTCCCTTTAGTAACTCAATTCTCCAAGTTTTTGTTCTCTCTGCTGTGGCCAGGTATTGAACACAGAACTCTTTGGGCCAAGTCACTTTTTGGATTACTTCAACCAAAGTGTTTATCCACTTTTATCCAATCCAAATGTTGTAAATAGTTACAATACCTCATCTCAGAAATATAGACAGATACTTTCTTGTAACAGAGTTTACAATTGATGTGTAGTTCTCAAGATTTATTCTTATTTCCTATTTTACAGTCAAAATAGTAATAATAAGCAGTTCTCAGGAGGGGAGTACTTATTCAACACTGAGCAACTGTCATGAAATCCTAATATATGTAACAGAATGAATCAGTCTTGGTGATGCCTCCTTGATGTATTGAAGTGCCCGATGCCATTATAGAGATGTGTATCAGCTTACAAAAATCTTAATAAAGTAAACATTGATCATATATGTAGGATACATGGTTGAGTGGTTAGAATGTTTGCTTTCTGACCATGAGACATAATTTCACCTTGATTGATTTGTCAGGAATGTGACTTCCTGATGTTATTGGACTGGATTGAGGTCGATTCCAGCGTCCGGCACCTTCAGAAAGTGCCTGAAAACCGTACCACGGGTTGACCCAAGCCTTGTGAGTGAAATTGGGTAGACATAACTCTTGTGGGTTGTCGATAGCTGTGCTAGCATGAAGCCGCAAGTCATCATGGCTGAGTGTGCTGGCTTTGTTCAGATTGTTGATCATGCTAGATAACATGTCCTCTCCCAGAAACTGTAACTAAGGTCTGCTCAGCATAGTTGCAGTACAAATAACAGGTGGGCTCTGTTGGTGTTGAGCAAACACAAATGTGCCTGAGTGAGCGTCTGCAATAGGGATTGGCTAGCCACCCTAGTAGACGGGTATCCTTGAATATGAGTGGCCAACTATTATATATATATATATGTGTGTGTGTGTGAATTGTCACAAAATCATAATATAAACATGTATGCAAGATGGTTTTATGTAGCTATAGTACTGATAAAAAATAGGACATTTTGGTATGTCATCACCCTGTCAAAGTATTTGAATTCACCACCATCCATAAATTGGTCTTGAAGCATTTAAATCTTTTGGGTTTACTCCTTTATGTATATAAGTAGATGTATATCTCAAACATTAGAGGAGATGAGTGAAAATGGATATCATATCTGAAATCAACACCACAAAATTAGATTAGAACTCCTATTTTTATGCTTGCCTCAATTTTTTTTTTTCTTTTTTTATAAACCCATGTAATCTTAGAGCTTATGATTGGCAGTTCAAATTGTCTTCTTCATTGAAATTTATTTAATCTTTCTATGTTTGATTTTAAGTATATTTAATTTGTTCCATGTAAATTCAGTCATCAGTCTGTTTCTAATAAATCTGAATTTTATACTTCAAAAAATGAATTTAAAAAATCTATTGTTTTAGTTTGTCTTTATAAGCTGTTTCATTTTTTTCTTTTCATCTTTACATTTGTTGAAACTCACAATATTATCCATTAATATTTAGAATCTGTTTCAGTCACTTCAGAAAGGTTACTCAAAGGGTAAAATATTAACATATCTCCTTTGTCTATTTTTATGTAGAAGGTCAACTGATTATTGATTCTTCAATGTAACCTATGATAAGTGTATGGAAAATCATCATTGGAGATGTTTGTTAATACAGTTATTTTGATCTATTGATGTTTATTTATTTTTTATTTATTTTTTTGTTTTTGTTTTTGTTTTTTTGTGGTGGGGGGTTATAGAAATAAGTTGTGTAGAAAAAAATTTACCATATGGTATGTGAAATACAGCTTTTATTATAACTATTTTCATTTATATCCAAATTTTTGAGATTAGGAATTATTATATAAGTCCTACCAGGATTCATTATCAGCAGCCACAATCTTAAAAATATAGATATACAGATGACCATATTGATAGCAGACACAGAAAGGGAACTGAAGGAACTCCTACAGAAGGTCATAAAGAAATGTGAGAAAAAAGGATGAACCCTCAATTGCTGGAAGACAAAAGGCATGATTGTTAGCAAAAGGAACAGTCCAACAGCAAATTACAAATTGAAAACGTCAGAATCCAACTACAATTTAAATTTAAATATTTGGGAAGTGTTTTCACAGAGAATGGAAAGGGTAACACTGAAATCCAAAGGCACATTGGAATAGAGAAAGATACCTTCCAAAAGCTAAACAAAGTATTAAGAAATAGAAAAATTTTGTTAGAAACAAAGAAAAGAGAACTCAAGGTTTATATAATATCAGTCCTCTTACATGGCAATCTTCTCCTAGATAAAGTGACTTGAAGCAACAGAAATATGATTCTACAGAAGGATGCTAAGAATACCATGGGCCGAACATGTGAGCAACAACAAAGTTTTTGAGAAAATGGGGGGGGGGCACTTATAGTTAACGTCAGATAGATGAAATCAGAAAATGTTGAAATTTCTAGTGCACATAATGAGGAAAAAGAGCTTGGAGAATCTGATACTCACAAGACAGATGGAAGGCAAGAGAAACAGGAAAACTTACCTAACAAGTTTTAGAAATGGATGGCAAAGCAAGGATTAGGAGAGATAACAAAAAAGGTAAAATTTGTTAAGAGCTACAAAGAACAAGAAATTGTGGAGCGTCATCATTGCTAATGTCCTGAATGCACATAGAAGTACATTCTCATTTTAATTGTTATACTTACAGTATTTTGTCTATTCTGCTTTCTGGTCTTCAAGTATCTTGTACTCAGTAACTTTCTTGGGATCTTGAACCAAAACCTTTTATTTAATCCATGGGGTAGATTGCTTTCATTCTGCTTTTTATGTGTAGGAGATGTTTCATATCAATTTCATTTAATACAATTGTTTTTGTGCTGCATGTCAGTGTTTTCTGCACTACCAACTCAAGAATTGAACAAGATATGCTTTAATCTACTAGCCCATGTATCTCTTGAACAATCCTACTGGTAGGAATTGCATGGTAGAATTTTTTACTGGAAAAAGACTGTGTGATGCACATTAAGCTATGACAACCTCCTCAGTAGGCCTATGATAGAAATTAAAATCGTGTGAGAACTTCCAATAAAGAAAGAAAACAAAAATAACACTACATGAATATAACAACCAAGATGAACATTCTGGTTCAAAATGTAAAGCATATAATTATTTTAGGTTTGGTTTTTAAATAAGACTCAAGTTTGATTGTCACTGTAACATGGCAAGTTTCAAGAAAGAAAAGTCTATAAAATATTGACTGAAATTGAATTGATTTTAAGGAATCTATCTATTCATCAATACAATAGTTGCATCTTGTGATTGTATTACAGACTAGCAATTGTTTTTTATTTTATTAGGTATCTGTAACTATAACCTAATCTAACTCAATAATAGCTGTTTTGGTGAACCGAACCTTGTAAACAGTGTGTCTGTTTTATATGTATGTTAATATTGATATTTCATGCCTCAAAATATCAGCAGTAGTAAACATGTTAGATAGCAATAGGATAAATTAAGTGTCATTCAATATTTCTTTATCTTATATAAAATCATATAGAGGGCAGCACTCAAAGTGGCATCTTTGTTAGGAGTCCCATCACATATGTTTATATTGTGGCAATTTATTTTATATTATATCAATAGTTAATATCTGATAAAATTTACATTTTCCTTTGGGATCTAATAAATTTTCTTATTTTTGTCATCAAATCTAAATGACATTGACTTGTTTTAAAAAATATTACATTAGCCAAGTTCATAAACTTATCCTTAGAAAAATCACTTTGTTCTCTTCTATTTGGCTCATATCTTATCTATATTTATTTACCTATCTTTGATTACATTTCATGTTATCGTACAGTTTAGTTTCATAAATGGCTGTCCCCCCCCCCAAAAAAAAATGCATCACCAATTTTGTTGCTAAAGAAAATAAAGTTTGAGATATTGATAAAACAAATAAGACTTAAAATAACTTTTTCCTCCCTCAATGATTACTGTTTTTTTTTTTTTTTTTTTCTTTAAGTCTTTGAAATATGACTTTAAAAATCTTTTTGATGAAACAAAACTTATGAGTTTGATGCTTATGTTTTGGAAATAAATAGAACTAATCTAAATTCAGAATAAACATTACAATTTTGGTCTTATTTTACAAGTCAGTCAGTCAGTTATGTGCCATGTGTGATACATGCTTAGGTGATCATGTATCTTTCAATACATGACTGACAAGGCAGATTTTTTTTTCCCACAGTAGGTTGCCATTTCTTTCTGTGGTAGACCAGTTGCCATCCAAGGCCATAGAACACGATCTGTCCTGCTATTTACCCATAGCTGGAGGAGAAGAGGATTTATACCTTTCCCAAGGGTATTAGCACGCAAGTGAATCTAATGGATTCAACTGTAATTCGAAATCAGCTCTCCTATTCCTCAATCCAAACCACTATCTATTACTCCCCTGTAAAATAAACACAAAGTATACCAGTACATTAATAAAGTAACAGTAAATCTGCAGCAAGTTTATTTATATTGACATTTTTACTCTGTGGATTATTGGTCTACAGAGGAAACTGAACAGAAATAGCAAAAAAACATTATAGAAAGTATTTTTTTTTTTTATTTATTTATGAAAAAGGGGAAGTCTTACAAAGAAAGAAGTGGGAGGATCCAATTAAATTGAGATGATAAAGGAGTGTGCAGATGAAATTCCTTACAAAAGCTTCAAGAAGACATACATCAATAAGTCTGTAGTCTAATGATAGAAAAACCATTCATTTTACACAACTATTTTTTAACATCTCCTTCCTGGTCAATGCACTTAACCCAGTACATTTCTCTATTAATCCCATAGATTGATCATTATAAAATAAAATAAAAATTTTGTTTCAGGCAATAAATTTATTGAGCCAACCTTGTTCATATATGCTTATATTTTCACTGGACCTTTGAAAATTCAACTCTATTTGAAGCTGGAGAGTGACAGACAATTGACATACTCTTAGGGGCCTGGGTAGGGATATTTTATTTTTCATTTATTTATTTTAATAAATTTTCTCACTCTCCTCCTCAGATCATCCTGTGTATTAATTTTGCACTTTTTGATCCTTTAGATGATTTTCATATTTATTGCATATAGAGAAAAATTCTGCCCTGTCCTTGTATTAGGTCCCAAAGACTATTACATAATAACCTTAATGCCTGAATATATAATGTAATCTTGAAAATACTAAGTTTCTAAGGTTTGTAATTATTTGAATTAGTTGCTTACATTTTATTTATATTTAAATATTAACATTTTAAACTCACTGAGGAGCAATAAAAACTAAATTTATATTTCTTTTATTTGTATAATGGTGATAAATTGAAATAACTAGAAAAATTAAAAGAAAAACCACTAAACTTCATATTTCCAAGTTAAATTCAGTCTGTATTTGCACTTAGTCTACCTTCAAGTTTAGTCCTGGTATGATGATAAACTACATCTGGCAGAAAGGCCTTTGATTGGATGATAGATTTTGAGGTGTATGGAACCACTTCTTAATTGCTGTTGTTTCCAAGTTCACTCTGTCCCAGGGTGGTAGCACCTGTTAGGGCCCAAGCTATGGGCAAATAGTTACCCCCACCAAAAAAAAAAAAAAAAAAAAAAAACACTTTGAAAGTTTAAAAATATTTTTATAGTAAAAAATACCAGCAATACAGTCATATATTAAAAAATTACTAACAATAGATATTTATAGTAAAACTGCTGACATTAAATAATATCAGTAGAATTACCAACCTATACATTTTATAGCAAAATGACCAATGCATTTTATCTGTAATTGAAGGCATACAGTTACATTCAGAATATATTTAATTGAAGCCATAAAATTGTTTTCAAATTATTTATATTTTGGCATTAAATAACATGTAGGTTGATATGTCACTAAACAAAATCAACCAACAAACTACTTTTTAAATTGGTGGTTTGACTCCTTGCAGAATTCATCCAGTTTTAATACTGAGATTTTGCTACAAAACATGTATATATGAACAAGCAGGATATTTTCCTTTAAGTGATCATTTAAAGCAGTAGTTCCCAAATGGTGTGGTATGCCTCATAAGTGCACATAAGAGGATAGCAGGTGAGGCAAAATGATTGAAAGATAATCTTTAAAACATTATTATGGATTACTTGTAATTGCATGCATGAGTCCCAGTATAAATAGTTATAAATAAGTATTGACTGATTTTATCATTGTGATATTTTTGCATTATATCAGTTATTAAGAATATAGTAACTTAGGTCTGCAATTTAGAGGAGAGAGTTATCAATGATAATGTTCTGACTTTGAATCCATAGTTATCTCCATTTAACACTTTGTTTTTGTTTTTTTTTAATGTACATTTTATCACATAAAATTTGAATTGCAAGCAAATTTTCATTCCAAAAATGTGGCCCAGAGAAAAAAGTTTGAGAACCACTGACTTAACATTTGAAGGCAAAAAAGAAATAAGCAGAATATAGAGTTTTAGTATAGAATCTGTGTATATACTAAATTTCTACTTGTATTAAAAATACTATATACCTGACAGGCTAGTGTCCAGTCTATCCCTAATAGAATGGCTTAAAAATAAAGCAGAGCTAGTGTGCAGCCTGTGTTGCATATTACAAATTTCACTGCTCCTTCTGCATCAAACAGAGTGGCTGAGCAAATATGGAAGGTTCAAGGTAAGTGAGATAAAGAATGCTATATATATATATATATATATATATATATATATATATATATATATATATATATAATGAATCTCTGGGCATATACCTAGCAGAATTGTGGAAATTAACGGTGCTGTTTGGATGGATACCTGAATGTAGTCTGGCATGTGTATTTATAGCAGGGTTGCCTGGTTATGTGGAATAGTTTCTTTGGGCCTCTTCTTGGATAGACATATTAACCATTGACTAGCTTGAACTCAGGCAATGATATAGAGATGTCCTTACTGCAGATACATATGGCAACATTGTCTGTTTCAACTGTAATGGTCTAAATCATGTGGAAAGATCTTATTTTGTTTGACAAGGTAGAGGATGAGAAATGCATATGCTGCTACTGATGTGCAAGAAAAATTTCAAAGTGACTGCAATAAATGTTAAACAATAAAAGTTGAAATTCAAGGTTGTTCAAAATTCATATGGACATCTAGAACTCAGCTGAGCTCAATGTACTGGTAGTACAAGAAGAACCATGAGGCTTTAACCTGATACTTGTGATCAACATCATAAAAGTGGCATCCACATTAGACAAATCATAGTCATATTTGAGGAAAGAGCACCTCTTTGTGACACTATTGTTGACCCTTATTTCTGTACAGAATTTGATCAGTGGCAACACAAATAAACTGTTTGTTTAGTGTTATATGAACTTCTTATGGGTCATTTAATGCTGAAATTTAATTTTCTTAGTAATTTCTTTTACAAAAATTTTTTTCTTCGTTTTTTTTTTAATTTATTTTGTTTTTTAACTATGAAAATGTATTGCTGATATTTTTACTATAAAAATTTATTTTTATACTTTCATAGTGTTTTGACCCCCAGTTTGGAGGTTAACTATTTGCCCATAGCTGGGACCCCAACAAGTGCTACCACTCTGTGTCAGAGTTAACCTAGGAACAACAGTAATTAAACCTCATAATCAGAGGCCTTGCTATCAGATGTAGTTTGTCATACCCATATTGTCTGTGCCCAGGATGGTAAATTATGTCATGTAAATGGATAGAGGATAAGATGCCTGTCATACTGTATTTGCCTAAATTGGATATGTATATGAGCAGGAGCTCTGAATGTGGTTTGAGAATGATTGGTTCATCTCATACCCATACCCTGAACAAAGCCTACCAGCACACAAGGGACTCGTTCTGCTGATGACCATGATACTGCAGAACAGGGCAAATATGCAACTAGTAATTGATGACAGGGAACTCAACAGTCATGTTGACATATCTACAGCCAATACAAACATTTGTGCAAGTCCCTGAATCACTCTGTCTTTAAAAAAACAGTGATGTTCCCCTGGGAAGAGATATTACTTAATGAGCTTTGGCTTTTGACTCCTTGCAGGATTCATCCAGATTTAATACTGAGGTTTTGTTACAAAGCATAATGTATATATACATATGTACGTACATTATTTTTATTCACATATATATATATATATATATATAGCACCACAAATAATGAAGTATCTCAGTTGAAGGTAGTCAAGAAATCAATGTTGGCAATATATGGCAAAACTAAGTTGGCTCAGTATGGTCTGGCATATAGACTGGCTGTAAGACATTGGCCATATATTGGGCTTGAATTTTCAAAAGGAAGGGCTCAGCATTATTATATAAAATTTGCCAACATAGTTCTGGATGCACCCAATATCATAAAACACAGCGGAACATTTTTCTCTCTATGAGGAAACTTATAGAGCCACTTCCAGTCTGTGGATAACATCACATGGCAACTGGCATAATAAAGCGAAGAGCAAATTCAGCTCTAAAAGACTCAGATGATGAGGTGAATAATATCCCCTCAAACAAATGATAGAGCCCATGGTGAGAGTGAAACAGGACAACCATGTTTAGACAAGTAAGAAATGAACACATGAGTTGATATGATTTCCCTGGCAGTAGGAATTCTTTTGGAAAAGAGCAGGACTCTACTAGGACATAGGTACTGGTTGCTTGTGACTGATGAATGACTCTCAGCATACCAAACCAACTGAGTCAGACCTGTTGCTGAAGGGCATAAATCTGATTCTTCAGTAGTAGATCAAAGTGTTATATTTAGAATTGCAAACTGACTTATGTTTGTAACATTTTGGTACATAAGCACTTATAATGGAAATGTACTAGGTATTTTGACCATAAAAGCTATTAGAAAAATGCTTATACAGAGAGGGCTGTGTATGCTGAAGAAGCTAGTACAAGAGTACAGATTGTCTCTGGATATACTATTTTTTACATCAAACAGAAATTTAACAGACAGATTAACCTAGGTGCCACAGAGGTTGAATCTTTTCCATCATTATATGCCATCTCTATGAATGAACTAGACCCTCACCAAATAAAGACCCTCCATGCATCAGCATAGTGAACATCCTAGAATGAGATACACTACATACTTCAAAGGAGAATTTGTCCTTCCACATCATAAGCAGTTATCAAGTTGGCAATAAGTGTGCAAACAGTGCCAAACAATGGACCTAGCATGGGTTAACTAGTTAGTTAAATTTGTTAGTGGATGGCACTTAGCAGAGTTTGGTGATAGATAATACCATATAATATTATCTAACACTTACTCACTATGGTCTATTATGTTTTGTGTATGGCAGCAGCTGGCATAATTTATCAGGTGTTATGTGTCAGCTGGAGTTCATGTTTTAGGAATGGACAATGACACTGCATTCTGCAGTAACAAGTTGAGGAATTTTTTGGAGGGCTTAGGTGTGCACCTGTGTTTCCAATATGTCACCTGCATACATCATGGATAGAAATAGTAACATATTGGTAATGGAATAGTTTAATGCTATCATTGAAGCATGAAAAGGATTGCAGCCAGAATGAATGCTCTATCCAGGAAGCTGTATACTGGTACATGATTCCAAACAAATGCACAATCAAGTTCAGCATGGTTTGAGTGATCAGGAATTTGGATACTGAACCATATCTTAGGTTGCACACCCTGAAAAAGAAGATTTCTGTAAACATGAATGAGCAGTGCAATTGTCTAGTATTAGACACTTCAACAAAATATAGACAGAAGAAAGGGGACCCCAATAACAGCAACAGAGGTTGTTTCTTAGCTGCTTCTACTGTGATTGAGAGATTGAGGGGAGTGAAGATTCAAGTAGTGACATACATTTTTGTGGGTGGTGGTAACATGAAGCATCCATGTCTTGCTTATATTTTTGCTGGATGCTATATTAGCAGACATGAATGTCATGGCTGATTTGTATACACTAACCTGCCACATATCAAATAACTTCACCTAATAAAAATGCTAACATAAAGTGAGCCTGCTTTAGGCTTTGCAGTTTGGTACTGTGGTCAGCAGCATGAAAAAGTAGACTGAAAAGTATTGAACACCATAACAAGCCACAATTTTCTATTGTTTACTATCTGTGTCTTATTAGCACAAAAGGCTGAGTAATATTTATGTATCCCATAATATGAAAAACAGACCTTTATAGACAGTGCCTTTAACTTCATGCGACTACCTACATGGCACTAGGCCAGGAATGAACCAGACAAAGAGTAAAGAGCTTAGCACTCAAGGAAATGCCAAACCAAGGAAAATGAAAATACATAAAATAATTTATATATAATTTGAATTGGAAATTCAAATTCAGAGCCTAACCTGATGCATTCAGTTTTACAGAAATGGGAAAAGCATGAACCCACTTCTAGCTATAGGTTAAATAGTAGACTGGGATCTCCAGCATGGGATAGTAACCAGTTTAAAAAAAAACAAAAAAACTCTAATTTCCAAACTGGAGAATGCAACAAAAAACATTAACCTTCTTAAGAAAACGTGGCAATCTGCAGATAACAAAGAAAAGGAATTGTGGATTGAGTAGCCATGGTCAAATGCAAAATAAGTGACAGAACTGCTAAACAGATTTGACAAAGTTTGCAATAAGCAAGAAAAAGAAATGAACAGGGCAAGAAATAATATAAAGCAAGCAAACCAATATATGCAGTGCAAAGCAACACTAATAAGGCAAATTAACAGTATTATGGCAAAAAGTTCACAAACTAAGAATATTTGTTGACACACAAAAGCAAAATTTGGACAAACAAATGTACCATTCTGACTTCAGGGCATGACAGACTGAGACTGAATCAGATGAAACTGAGAACCAGCCTATTTTATTGGCTTTGAAAAAATCCCAGCATTCATTTGTGTGCTTCTGCCTATAAATTGGGAATGGGCAAGTGTTTTGCAATTATTCCTAGGGATTGACATTAAAAGGAATCTTTAGTTATAATCATCTGCATCCTAAACAAACATGGCATTTAAAAGAAAAACAAAAAAAATCATTTAATTAATGATCTCTCCTGCCATCAAGAAAGTCTTTTTATGGCCTGCAGAAGGCCTTGCTAACACAATAGCATTTTTCTAATTTGTTTCTTTTATAGCAAAGGCTAAAATAGTGGATCTTAACATCGCTTTCAACTGTTCAGTAATTCATACTTGATTTCTATTTGAATGATTTATTTATGTCAGTTACTCATTCATCTTATGGTAGATATTAGAGTCTATATGCCATGTCTCTTCAGGACTTTGGTAATGATGTTTCTCCACAGCTTCCTGTCTTTTGCTGCTTTTGGTATTCCTTTTTCTTTTATAACTCCTCTTTATATGGTATTTATTGTTCCATCCATTTACTCAGACTTCTCAAGCAGGTTTTTTGCTGCTTTCTTCTACTTCTCTTGTCATCAATGTGCCCTGTGAGTGTTAAATTTACCAACCCCTCTTTCCTCATGTATTCCAAAATCTTCAACTGTTTCTTTGTACTTACTGAAAACTCATTTATCATATGCTCTATGACAGTGATTCTCTACTACGATACTAGTGTACTGCAAAATATTGTCATGGTATGCGTATATGTGTGGGTAGAATTAGTAATGTTACAATGTTAGCATTTTATTAAATAAGCTACACAAATAGTTGAATAGAAACATTGAAATAAAGTAAGTTTATATTTGTGTGTGTAGTATGGTTTTATTTCATAACATTTAAGTGTATACCCTTTAAAAATTTTGCTAAGTGTGCTGTGATATTTTCATTTGCTTTCAGTGTGCCATTGCTTAAAAAAGTTGAGAAACACTGGTCTATGGTATTTGCAGCATTTTTCAAATCTTCATTTGTGAACTTTTCTTTCATATTTTTCTTTTTTTATTTAAATCCTTACCATTCATTGATTTTTTTTTTTTTGTATATCCATTTGACCTGAAACAGGTTGGCAAAGATTACACTGCTTGTTTTAAGAGTGCTCCTGGGATGTTTAACTTTTTGAAGTTAAAGATCATATGAAATCAGGAACATGTGCACTTGAAATGGGGAGGTACTGAAGTATAAGGAGGATATTTTTTTTCTTTTCCTCTTGCTTTAGTAATGTTGGAATTCTTTGAATTTTTGTGACTGTTGTGAAAAGTTTCTGTATTTATGTGTCATGTGTTTCTTTTAACTGGAATTCCTTATACATGTATTAACATACTCCCTGTCAAAAATTATATAATTATTTAGAAATGGATTGGCATTTCTGCCTTCAGTCATACTATTTATTTTCTCACCCAATACTAAGCCCAAAAGTCACTCAAAGTAGAAGGGTACTAAATGGAGGTGGGTGATTATTAAATCAAAACTTAAAAATGTGAGAATAGATGTAATTCCTCCTCCTCTCTGTTACATTAACTTGTTAACTATTACTCTACCATGAAGTATTTAACCTTTTCCATGCTAATTTCTTTCTAGAATTGTTCCTCCTGATACTGCATTTTTTTGATGGTACAAAAACATGAACACCTACTGTTTTGAAATTGTAATTTTCTTTTTATTGTGCATATAGATTTTAATTTTTGTACACTAATAAAAGAATGAGTAATATTTTGATGTAATGCATTATATAATGCTTGTGGAGATCTGGGGTGCAATAAGAAGCAAAATCACTAAAAAAAAGGCTTTCATTTCATCAAAAAAATGACTTGTTTCCTCATGTTTATATATGAGAAGTTTGCTCTTTCTTTCACCTGACTCATATTTATTTGTCTCCTTGACGAATGAAGTTATTATTTCGTCGTTTATAAATAGACAAAATAATTCACCTTCAGACGGCTATTGGGTATATTGATGATCGACAGTAGCTTCCAAAAAATTAGGCGTGGATGATAGTAGGCGCTAGTTGTCATCATCACTTTCCTCCACATTATCATCTTTGACCACTTCACCGTCAATATCCACTGAAGTAAAATCTTCAAAATCATGATCGGTGTCCTAATCAAAGAAAAACTCTTGAATAAAGGCTTTGTTGTTTACAGCCATTTTTGTTTGCAAAAAATAAAAAAAATTAATATGGGTTTAATCGATGTTACACCTTGTGTATAGTCTAGAAGAATTCAAAATGGCATCGGAAAACAGAATTTTAGCCATGTTCCAAAGCAGTAGTAGGTGATTTCCAGCTTAAAATACCAGAAATAACAGTTGACAAGTGTTTATTTATAGCAACTGTCCCGAGGCAACAGAATGCGCCTAAAGTAGCAAATGGAGAGAATTCTATGACAACTATTATCACCTGCAGTGTGGTAAAGTTTAAAAAATATGTGGCACAAGGTTGAAATGGTTGAGAGGAGAAAGAGAAGAGTGAACTAAACCATAGCTATTAGGACTCCAGTTCATCTTCAGACCTCAAATGGAATTCATACATATGATCTATTGCTAAAGATGTTGGAAAAATGCTCAGCTCACACTATTGCTCCAGAAAGTTTCTGACTCCTTCTGACATGCTTTGACTTTACAAGAGCCAGATTAATCTTAAATGGTGTATTGCTGCCATATCTGGGCTGGAGCTGCTCTAGCATCACTTTCCAGTCTTAATAGAGTTCATTCATTTATGCAACCTTGTGGGGGATGACATTTTCCACTGTGCAGCCTCTTTCCTCACAAACAGAATATTGCAAGACTGTTGCTACTCTACTGCTATTTCTATGACAAATGTTTGTACAAACTTGATTCTTTAATTCTACCTGTTCAGACCATTACAGCTAAGACATGAACCACCCTCATTCCTTCTGTATTCCACTCAGAGATTTTTCTCAAGAACTGCTGCTTTATGGAACACTCTTGCATTGGTGTTTTCCTGAAAGCTACAATCTTGCCCTTATCAAGGATTAAAAAAATAGTCTTTCTTAAACCCAATCTTTTGATTTAAAATTCAATAGCTTAAACATTTACTCTAGAAAATAATTTTACTCTTCATGTATTATATCATCATAATGTACAATTGCAAATGTTGTGTTTGAGTGTATAATGGACAGAAATATGAATAAAATGATTTCAAGAAAATATATGTATATATTGGATTAAGACAGGAGTTTACTTGTATGTAAACAAGAAATGTTAATTAAAAGATTAAACTTCATAGTCTCTCATTTTTATTAAACTTGTATTTCTAAAAACAAAAATAGGTATGCATTAGTAGTATCCTCTTATATGACAATGAATGCTGGACAATTTCCTCACAGATGACAAAACTTGAAGCAACAGAAATGTGGTTCTACAGAAGGATACTGAGAATATTATGGACAGTATGTGAGCAATGAGGAAGTTGTAAAGAAAACTGAAACAAAAAGTGCACCAGAACCAGAAAGAGCCATTTGGAAATTCTGGGACACATTAGGAAAGAGGGCTTGGTGAATTTGACACACACAACATATTGAAAACCAGTTGTGAAGAGTCATGATCACCTACATCCTAAAGAGACATGACAAAGAAAAAGAATCCTAACCATAACTGGTCCCTTCCTTAACCCAAACATATTTAAAATATTGTTACTTTCTCACCATTCTAATATACCTTCCCAGTGCCATTTCTATAAATACTTTCATGGTAAATGTTCTGATGAACTTTCCTCTTTGGTTCCTAGATTTTATGAATTTAAGTGCAATACTAGATTGGCAACAAAGACACATGAATTTACAGATGAATTAGCTATAGATGCAACAGCATGTTCTATGCTAACAGTTTCTTCTTTTGCATTTCTCACTTGTGGAACTCTCTTCAGGTTCCATGCTTTCCTGCCAATTTTGATCCTCAAAAATTTAAATACAATGTCACTTGCTATCTACTATTTTGATTACTCTTCTTTTATTGTTCTTGTTCTGTAATAATCTTTCTCTTTTTTTTTTTTTTTTATTCTTTCACACTCAGTACCATTTGTATCTTAGTGGCTTTACTGCTTTGCTTGAAATGAAATTATAAAAAAAAAAAATCTTGCATCAAAAAAACTTCTCCATTTGTATCCTAAAATATTCTGGTGAATAGCAAATATTACCTAGCAGTAAATTTACTGCTGGTTTCATTGTTTTCTGGGATGATAGACATTTTTTTATTTTTTTATTGTCCTAGAACTCATTTTCTTGAACCAGAAACAAGTGTTATACTATGGACACTCACATAGAAGGGGAAGAGGTGGTTTTATTTTGATCTCAAATGTTTTAGTTTTATAGACTAGCAGATAGGTCTTTCTGCAGTAGTAAAATGATAACACAGATTGTGTTCAGATTGTGTGAATGATCAAACATGTTAAAAATAGCTTGAAAAGTTTCGTGTTGGAAATTTCTCATAATAGGCCAGTTGTGATGGTGATTAAATCAACACACCACTTGTGAATAATCAATGTTATGTGGGAAGAAATAATCCACATGCTCAAAATATCTAAATCGAGTGTTTAAATTATTTGCACCAGCTTATGTTAGTCATCTGCAACATAAATATTCAAAAAAGGCATCTGAAGTGTATTTTTGTAGGTAATTTGCAACTTAAAAACATAATGAAAATGTTCAAATTGTGTTCAGCAATGAAAAGTCAATAACTTACAACAATGCAAAAGGCAAGACATCATGAAGTAAGCAAACTTAATCACCACCCCCTAATCCATTGTAAAGTCTAGTCATATCTTAAGAAATTACTTTTTTAAGACTAGAAATCCTTTTTTTTTTTTTTTTAAATATAATAGAAATAATTTGGTAATTTTGGTATATTATATAGGGTCTGATATTGTTGTACTGATGTATTCAAAGGAAGAGGTCCATTGCTTAATGATGGGAAAAAGCATTTTTTTTTTTAAATGTGTTTTAGTATACATATATTATACACACACACACACACACACACACACATATATATATATATATATATATATATATATATATATATATATATATAATGTGTGGCAGTTGTCTGTGTGTATGGCTAAAACTAAAAACTACAGTAATTTATGACAAAAGTGTATATATATATATATATATATATATATATATATATATATAAATAAATACATTATCACCCAAGCCAGCTTTTTGTAAAAAAAAATATCATTGTATGATTTGTATTTATGAACATATTTTTAAATTAATGCATTTGAAATTCTCAGAATTAAAAAGTGAAAACAAACAGTAATAATTAGGATTACTGTTTGTTTTTACTTTTTAATTCTGTTGATACTTTTCAAATGCTGCATGTATGTATTTTTAAAATTTCTATTCTCTTGAATTTATTTTCACATCTATAGTAATTAAAATGTTTATTTGTAACTAACATAAAAAAATAAATAATCTTAAAGCAAAAAACTATAGCAAGCTTATTTTTTTGAAAATTAATTTAAATAAAATTTAATTAAATTCATAAAACAAATATTTATGCCTGTCTCTGCTAATTTTTATTTAACTAAAGTTTTTCTTTTCAAATACAATTATAATTTGAAATTTAAACATAATCGCTTTTCAAGACTAAATTCTCAATGTATCTTGCTTCTACTTTCTTTCAAAATAGTAATTAATATTTAAAATTAAAACTTTTTTACTTAAAAAATCTAAATTCCCCTCCAAAATAAGTAGTAAATAATTTTTCAAAGAAGAAAGGTTCGCTATAGTTTTTGCTTGAAAAAAATGATTAAATGTTTAAATATATCTTAATTTAATTTTATTTACTTTTTTATTAATAATAATTGGAAAAATAGGTTAATGAATTTTTATCTAAGTTTGATTTGTTTGAAAATGACATTAATAGAGTATTTTAGTAGTTAAATCATAAAATGAAGTGTCTTTAGCATGGTATTTGTAGTGTTGTATTTTCCTAAATTTAGTTATTTTGTAACAAGCAAAAAAATAACAATGAAGTTTATTTTTTAAAGATTGAATAAAAACTTATTTTCCATAAGATGGCTGAAAAATATCAATTGTCAATAATAAACTATTATTTAGAAATCTTTTGAGCAACACTAGGTATCCCTGCTAGTTGTATATAATATAGTCTTTTTTAGCATAATCTTTCTTGTGAATGCACTTAATTCAATAATAAATATTAATCACTTAAATTAAACATTATATAGTGAAAATTTCAGATCAAAATACAGTTAGTAACATTATGTCAGCCTTTTCCTAATATTTTATACATAATCTAATAAAGATTGATATTTTTATGAAGGTAAAAATTATGTACAGACATTTTTATGCAAATTATTTTGAGTTGAACAAAATACATTTTTGGCTAATTCTACACTGTGGCTTCCAAGTTTTAGCAAATTGCTTTTTTGAATACTTAATTATTAATCTTTAATCAATGTGGGAATGTGTTTTTACTTTCATTGGCAAAAGTCTATTTTGAATAAGCTTGTTGATGTTGTACATGTATTCATTTATAATAGATACTTATTGCATTTTTCTCTCCTTTCTATTGATATAATTCATGAAAAATAAATTTCTTATTTATAGGCACTACTGTTCGACTGATTTAAAATATTTAAAACAAAATGTAAATTTACATATTTACAGAGCAAAAGCTTTTTAAAAAAAAATATCAAAATCAAACTCCCTTGTTGAACCTTTGATCAAATTACTCATGTGAAAATATTTTAAATTCTTTTAAGAAAAAAATAAGAAAATCAGAATTATTGCAGCTGTGGTTGGCAATGATTTTTGTCTACTGAGAAATTACCTTCTGTTCTTATTTTGGTTTATTTAAAAAAAAAAAAAAATTCAGTATATATACTAGTTGAATTGTTCAGATTTTTGCCAGTGTCAAATTACTTGGTGATTATATTATTGGCCTTAATGAAGCACTTGGCATTTTAAAGAACTTTATTTCAACTATCTAAGAAAGCTAAGTATTCCTCGTCATTACCATCTATCATTAATCATCTTGATGTAGGCAAACCAACTGTTCATTTTAACCCCAAAGTTCCATGCCACTATAGAACAACATAAAATATAGCTTATTTGAAAACTTTAAGCACCAAGCTCAAATCCAATTTCCAGGTATGGAAATAGATTTCAGTTTTGAAATTTACAACAGGGCATTAATCATTATAGAAAACCATGTTGTTTCTATGGGAGGGAATGTGTTACAGACAAATGGATTGCCTAAAATTCATCAGACTTTACCCACAGAGGGGTTGAGAGAAACCTACTATGATATCAATGCCCTGTGTGCATATGTTGATGAAAATGAGTGAAAGTTGCTTTTGGACCAAAAGCTCTATCAGTTACTGAACTACAGTTAGAAGAATCGTGTTTCTCATGAGAAGTTGTTGTTCACATGTGGGAAGTAAAACCAATTTGTTTATGCTCCACAGAGAAAGACAAAGAATATTGTCTACCAAGAATTATTGTCATGTAAAAACTGTTTAAAGATATTTTTGTGTTCCAATTAGTGAATTTGAAGTTATATTGCTATAAATTTATTAAAATCTAGCAGTAGAGCCCAGCGTTGCCCGGGGACAGTAACAGTAAGAGATAGATCAAGTATCGACCATCATAAAGACTGAAAAATAAAATTGACAAAGATTATTGTTTAAGGTTGACGGACACGCATGTCTTAATTAGTTTTTTTTTTATTTTTTATTTTTTTTTTTACGAATTGGTCAAACCCAAACTCAAACAAAAACATTGTTTTCAATCGTTAAGAGTCTATCCATTGAACAGAATTTTATTATAAACAATTGTCTTGTAAATGGAATTTTTAAAGCATTCTGAATGTAAAAAATAAAGAAAAAAAGTGTGCAAGACAATAAGAAACACTACCTGCCAAAAAAAAAAAGTGAAGTTTTGTTGAAATTGGTTGAAAATGTAGGAAATCTGATCCCATGTATAAACATACACACACACACAAACAACCTGGGTTTTATAATAAGTATAACTCGATATGAGTTGTCCCCCTTTCATTCTGGCGACAGAATCCTGTTTTCAAATTGATTTCGTGCAAAAACAATTGTGTTTTTCCAATTTTGGGCACTGTCAGAACAACCGCAAGGTAATTTTACACATGATCCTGTGAAGTTTTGTTGAAATCAGTTGAAAATGTAGGAAATCCGATCCAATATATAAACGTACAGACACACACAATCTCATGTTTTATAATAAGAAAGATTTTTTAAATCCTGGGCAACACTGGGTAGATCTGCTAGCGTGTGTGTGTCTATATAATATAATATAATATAATATATATATATATATATATATATATATAGTCATGCACAGACAGTTTCACAGCTCATCAGTGTAGCTAGACATCCTATTATCTCAAGCCAGGATCAAAACCTGATTGATTTGGCATCAGGTGGAGATTTTACCCTCGAGCTATCAGCACCCAGTTAAGAAGGCTGATTTTTATGCAATTATTCTTGAAATAAACATGCCAATGATTGATAGAGCTCAATTCATGGAAGAGCTTTGCAGTATTAGCAGCAGTAGTCATTGTTTACAAATTTGGGCTTTCTCCTGAGAGTGCTTGACCAGAACTAAATTTTTTTTTATATATATATATATATATATATAAAATAATATATATATATATATATATATATATATATATATATATATATATATATATATATATATATATATATATATAAAAATTCCAAGAGGATAGAATCCAGGTAGAACCCAATGTCCAGGACAGAGTAAGAATATAATAAAAAGGCTTAAACACTAGTACTCCATGGTCATAATTTATTACATTGGAATCCTAAATTCAATCCAATTCATCAGACCTACAAATTCAAAAAGAAATCAGAAAAAATAACTAGGAATAAAAATAAAATAAAATTTTAGTGAGAGTGTGTGTATGAGAGTGTGGGACGATCGAGAGTAATGAAAACTATAGGGAGGGCCCTCCCTATAGCTTTCATTTACGATTCCAATGTAATAAATTTTGACCATGGAGTACTAGTGTTTTATTTTATTTATATATATATATATATATATATATATATATATATATATATATATATATATATATATTACTCTGGTGGCAACAAAAAATCTACTTCTGCAGAAGGATATCATAGGTGGAGTATGTGAGCAAGGAGGGAGTTTTAAGGAAAATGGAAATGGAGAATTTGACACATCAGACAAACAAAAAGGGATAGCAGGAGGTACTGGTTCACCTCCTTGATGATTCTCTGTGAATGAATAGCAGAACAGAGACTGGGAGGAATGGCAAAAAAAAGAAAAAAAAAGCAAACGTTATGAAGACCTACAAAAGATAGGAAGTTATGGAGAGCCATGATTGCCAATATCTTGAAGAGACCCAGCATAAAGAAGATAAGTTCTGAAAAGTATTCACATGTAAGTTCTTATACCCAGTTAAAAAAAAACAAAAAAAAAACTATTGGAATTTATCAATATAAAAAAAAATCTATTTTACAATTTTTTTCACAAACTTTATTGGCAAGATTCATTTTCATTGTTGTCAGTCTTAGATATTTACTTACCTTTTTGTTTACATTACTAACCTAAAAGAAAAACAATACATTCCATTTATTTCTGGCAACTTCCCAATGAAAAAACACTATGAAAAGTAGAGAATATATTTTAGAGATAAAATTGTTCAATGATATTGCTTTTAAAGCACGTAAATATTTTTCATGTTCTGACATTAATATCAGAAATTATAGTCTTATATTGAGTGATTAACAAATCATAATTGTTACTGTGAACATTAAATCCATATAGCAAAAGTGGTAGCCACTCCCTTTCCTCATTCAGAGCAAAAGTTTTTTTTTTTTTTTTTTTTTTTTGGGGTTTTTTTGCATTAAAACCTTTCCTTGAGTCTAATGTCCAATACATATGGACACCAAAATTTGAATTTTTTCCTTTTGTATAAAATGGTTTCTCCATATATAATGAACATGTATATTCCAAATGTGTGTGTATAAAAATAAGAAAAACTTATGAACACAAAAAGGTTCTTATACATGATTTATCAAATGCATCAGTCATACATAGAATTAAGTTTAATCAAAACTTAATGCCACACCATGCTAAAAGAGAAAGTAACTTACTGAAAATTCTTGAGAGTGCTGCTATCAACTCTTACCAAAATGTAAATCTATGCCCCGGATTCAAAAATTTCCTTTCCTAAACAAATATACCTAACTATAAGAATACTTAAAAATTAAAAGAAAACTGTTAAATTCAAAACCTCTTATTTAGAATATATAATGAATAAATTCATTTCTCAAACTAAAATAATAATTACATTATTAGAAAAAATTCAGCAAGGGCAATAACAACATTTACTTACTTTTGTTTATTAGACATTAAATTACATCACTTAGCATCCTCCATAATTTACCTTGACTTTTCAGTTGGCCTGATGTATATTTATGAGTGTTCTTAAATTTTAAAATTCTGAAAAACTAACATTTTTACTCCTGTTTATAAATACTTCTTGCTAAATAAAATCCTTACATTTGACATTATAATGCCCATCAAAGAATTAAATGCTTCGTCTAAAATAAATCTTTATTCATTTAGAGATATGTTTTTAGTTATATCTTAAATTTTTTTTAACATACACACAGGAGAGAGAGAGAGATTTAGCAACATAAGATCTATAATTTAGTAAAATAAGGGATTTTCTAAAATTCCATGAAATTTATTTCTTTTCTATGTTATATAAAATAATTTAAAATGTAAATTGGCTGTATTTTATATCATAATAAAGAATAATAATTTCTTACATTTGAGAATATTAATTTTAGTTAATCATTGAGTTAAAAATATTCTTTTAATAAATAGTCAAAATTATAAACATCAATTCATAACTTTTTCATAAAAATGCTATGCCATCTGGATTATATATTTAAAATAAGTTACAAACAAAAAATATTAAACTGACATAAAAACAAGGTGAGAGATCTTGCTATTAGAAAAAAGTGAAACAAAAAATGCTTAAATATGTATTAAAAGGAAATGTTAATTGAATAGACCAGTAATTAGAAGAGCAATTTATTAATGATAAAAACTTTGTGACTTAAACTGTGTCTATTAAATCCTATTTAAAAATTTTAATTCTAACAAAATTGGCATAGCATGGGATGCCATTAGGATGTTAACTGCAGCCATAGCAGCAGCAGTGTGTCTAGGGTAAGGTAGCTTGATGGATTCTGTCTCTTTTTAGGCTGGTTTTGAATTCTGAATTTTCCTTCTAGACTGGTTGTCATCTTAAGGCAAGAGAGCCCAGTCCTCTCTGCTATTTAACCCATGATTGGTACAAGATAGATTCAAACCCCTTTCCAAAGATATCACAAATTGAATGAAACCAAATCAAGCAGGAACTGAACTCTGCATGCCAAATTAGTTTTCTGTACTGATAACCATTACCCTACATATGGATTCTAAGAAAACAGCAACTTTGTAAATTGTAACCTACAATAAGTAGGGTGCAAAATAGTATTTCTGGTTTGACTTTTAGTTGTGAATGGGGGTGTGGGCACATCAGTTACATTGTTTAATAATTGCACTATATAAATCCTTATGTTTCTGATTTTCCAGTTCATTTAAACTAACGACAACGTAAAAACATGGTGTTTATAAGATGAAAATTTACCTGCTGTTGACAATTTAAATGAAATATGAATATTAAGTTTAAGAATTTTTCTACCATTTATTATTTGTTTCTAAACTTTGAAACTAACTTTTATGACTTATTCATCCAGATTTGTGATTAGAACAAGTTAAATGGTTGGCCATGTTTTGTATGTTATAGCAAAACTAAAAAGAAAGAGAAAAAAAAAGCAAAGTTAAGTAAATACAAAACATGAACAGCATCTTTTGTTTTAGCCAATATTTGTGAATTGGTCTGCTACTCAAATTATCCTGATTATGTTATTCTTTTGCGAGAGAGAAAAAGTAGATGTGCATTGAGGAAACTGAGGCATTTTAGAAGCAATTCAAGAAAGGAAAACTGTTCATGGTCTAGTACTGCTGGAGTCGCATACTCTAATACAGTGAAAGAATTGGAAAAATCAGTATTAACTGATGTGATATATCTCCAAAACATGGAAAGCGGAATGAGAACAATCTATCCCCTTGACTTGAATAAAGAGTTCAGTTTAAAATTTTGAGATGGTAATTGATAAGATTCTTTTCTTAATGTAGGCTTCCTTCCTTCCATTTTTTTTATTCTTCTTTTATATGCTATGTCCTTCAGGACATGAGCAAACATGGCTCTCTATAATGTATGTCTTTTTGCTATCTCTCCTAATCCCCCTTCTGCCAACAATTTACACAAGCTCATTAGGTAAGTTTATACACTGCTTTCCTCTGGCCCTCTTGACTTCAGTATGTCCTGTGAATGTCAAATTCCCCAAGCCCTCTTTCCTCGTTATGTGCCCTAAAAATTTCAGTTATCTCTTTCTGATTTTAAGTGTCCTTTTTGTTTCCATTTTCTTAAAACTAAAACTTTATTTAGGAAATTTAAAAAAAAAAAAAAAAAAAGCTCTAGGTAAAATTCTTAACTTTTAGTTATCACTTGTGTTGCACCAAAATTGTATATTATTGTATTACATATCAAAGTTTTACATATATTGAATCAATTTAGTTGTTGTTATGATGTTGATTTGGGGTTAGTAGAGACAAACGCCAAATAGCACGTAACAATAAAAAGGGTTTTAATAGGTTGGTAAAATGGTACAGAAATCGCCTGAGTAGTCAATAACTACCTCAGCTAAGAACTTATCTGTCTATCTGTCTTCTCCCATGTCAACTGACATGCCACTATTTAAAGTCTTTGTTCACAGACGCAGACAAGTTCATCTTCAAGAGGGGTGGTAGGTTTCCAACACAACAGTTGTATAGATTTTTTTTTTTATAATTTAATTGCTATAGTGACATTTTAAGCAAATATTTTTTTAATGTTTTTTATAGATGGATACATGAATATGATTTTTTTTTTATGTCATACCCCTTCAGGATATAGACAATTATTTTTAATTCTTGGAGACTAGTTGCCACTAATGATTAGAGATCCAAATCTCCTGTTTTTAACCCATAGAGGAAAGAGAACAGACAGAATCATGCTTTTGCCAACAGCAATAATGTGAAAGTGAATACAACTGATTAAGCCAGAATTTGAACTTAGCTTTCAGATTTTCCTTTTCCATGCCATTAACCATTACACTATCTGAATGAATAATTAGTTTTATTAAATATCAGAATTAATGAATTATTAAATATTTTATGTTTACAAATATTTAAACAATTTGATTAAGGTCATGACAATTCAAGCTCCTGTTGCCTGCTTTGAGGTTGCATATTTCCTCACTGGTGTTAATGTTCAAGCCCTTGGAAAAAGTTAATATTTTGAATACTGATTGTCACACTCTTCTTACCAAGAGAATTGGTGTAAAACAATCTTTTTTCCATTCTCTAACAATTTTGCCTTGTACTATACTTTGTTATAGTTATTTATTTTTATTTATTTATTTTTTTACAGTCTTCTAATGTATTGATAAACTTTAAAAATTAATTTAAAATATGAGTTACTTTCTGGGATGAGGAGTTAGCACTCTTTACATTCACTTAATGTCCTCATCTTCATTGCCATATTCACAACTTTTTGGCCATTGTATGCTTTGGCCTTCTTCAGGTGATTGTAATTTCGTCCACTGGGGTAGATTGTTCTAGTTCCAACTACCTCCTCCGGATGTCTCAGTTATTTCCCTTTAACTCAATTCTCCAAGTTTGGTTCACCACTGCTGTATCCTGGTGTTGAACTTTTTGGGTTTAGTCACTGGATCTAACCAATGTCTTTATCTTTTATCTTTATTGAGGACACATGTCCCTCATTTTTGTTATTATCACAACATTTCAGCCATTGTGCCTTCCAACCTTCTTCAGGCATTCGTCAATCTAGGTAACCTTCAAGGAATTTTGAATTGAACCTTTCATTTAACCTATGGATATAGGTAATTCTTATTTTGTTGTTCATGTCTAGGGATATCTCATGTTCCCTCTTTTTTAGTACTGCTCAGTTACTGCTCACTCTGTTTCCACTAACCTGGCTTACAATTATTATGTTACCAAATTCATGAATCAACAGATTAATCCACTGGACTATTGTCCTGTGCCAAATGTTGCTAAAATAACAACAAAGATGAGGACATTAATCTGAATGCAAATAATAAATTACTATATATGAATTATTAAAACTATTTAGTCATGTGATAGCTTCTGCTCTACAGTCTTCTGATAGATTGACTTCCTTTGTAACTAATGGCTTTTTACTTTTGTTTGACTCTTAAGTAAATGTTAACAGGTTATATTAAAAATGTCTGAATGAACTTAGGAGTCTGTGCTTCCAATATGTACAATTGTCACTTGTGTGCAGTTCTTTCTTGGCTTCTTATTTGATTCATTCACTTTATTATACATGAAGCCTAATATATTCATGATGATTAATGAAAATTATTAATTTTTTTCTTTTTTACCAGGCCTTATATGAAATAGTTCTTGGTGTGAAGGTTTCAGTTGTTGGCTTTCCCGGGAAACAGGATGAACAATCCTTGATAATCATGAACCACAGAACGCGCCTGGATTGGTTATTTGCTTATTCCTTTATGCTGCGATGTGGATCACTGCGGCACCTCAAAATTGTTCTTAAATCAGGATTAAAGAAAATTCCAGGTGCAGGTAAGCTATATATATATATATATATATTTTCCAATCAGATTTTGTCATTCATTTTGACTATTATTTGTTTCTTATCAATATTTTTTGTTTACTTTTTCATAAATAAAATCAGCTATACAAAAAACTCCTCAAAATCGACTAAATAATAAAAAAAATAACCAACAAGAGTTGATTGATTTTTGATCTTCATCCTTTATTTTAAAATTCTCTTAGCAAAATCCAGTAAGTTTTCATTTGATGATAAATACAATTCAAAATTATAATATTTTTATCACCAGACATCATGATGTACAAAGCTAATACATCAAATACTTGAAAATGAACAGTGGTAGTTAAGTGTTTGAATAGCGATTTTGTTTCTTTTTCTTTCTTTTTCTTTTTTTTTTTTTTACACACACACACACACACACCCCTCTCTATTTCTATACCTCTCTTTATACACAATTGTCGAATTCTTTAAGTACTGATAATTTTTGGCAGTAGATAATCTCACTGATATATAAAATCCAAAATTTTTCCTCTAGAATCATTCAGGTTACTTTCTTAGAATGGTTAATAATTCAGGACAATAATAGAATTGATGGAATTGTTGCTAAGAATGATTTATGTGTGGCGCACCTGTAGCATGTTTAATTGGAAGTAGAAATGTATGACAAGAAAGAAATATTAATTTTTGATTATCTAAATAAAATTTCTTATGACTCAAAAATACTCAGGATATGCTGAAATTTTAAAAATATATATAGGGGTATAAATATTTTTTAAATTTTCTTCATAGTTTTTTGTTATTGTGATGCTGACATTTCTTAAGAATACTTTAAGTATTCTTAAGCTGGATCTGTTAGGATAAATATTAGCAAAAATCAAATTTATTAGATTGGAAAATTTGAAATGCAATATTTTGTAATTTAATCCCAGAATAAAACATTTGCATGTGGGTTATTTTATCTTTAAAACGGAAGATACAGTAGACATTGCTAAAAAAATCTATCAGAATTTCTGGGATGAGGCTTTATCATTATTTATGTTATTTACAGTTGAATTAATTTTTCATTTAAGTAGAATTTGGTGATATAGTAATTGAGTTCAATCATTGGGCTGAGTAGTACACTCAGACTCGGTGGAAACAGGTTAAACAATAACTGAGCAGTACCAAAATAAGAACTAGACAAGATATCCCTAGACAGGGACAATGGAACAAGAACAGTCTACCTACATATGTTAGTGTTCAGTTTAAAATTCATTGAAGGTTACTTGGATCAACAGATATCTGAAGAAGGCTGGTGGGCACAGCAACTGAAATGTTGTGATAACAACAACAAAGATGAAGATATTAATCAAAGTGTAAATAATGAAAAATCTAAAAAATTTAATATTGAAGCCATGTTATTGCATATTTCAGGAAATATAAATACTGTAATACCATATATACTAAGACCTGAGTATGATGAAAAAATACATCTGGCAGCAAAGCCTCTGATCAGGAGATTGGAGGTTTTGAGCAGCCTGGAACCACTTCTTAATTGCTGTTGGTCCTAGATCCATCCTGAGCTGGGGTGGTAATACCTGTTAGGGTCCCAGCTATGGGCAAATAGTGAGTACCCAAAAACAAAAACACTATGAAAGTATAAAAATATATTTTAATAGTAAAAATATATTTTTATGTAAAAAAAAAAAAAAAAAAAAATACTTACAGTACATGGCCTGCAATACATTTTATCTGTTGTTGAGGGCATACAATTGTGTTCAAATTATTTAGATTTTGGCATTAAATAGCCCATCATGGTTGATATGCCACTAAACAAAACCAACCAAACAACCAACATGAACTTTCATAACATTAATCCATATATATATATATATATATATATATATATACATATAATAGCCTACAATTTATTAAATCAAACTGTATTCCAAAATGTAACTAAAATAAAACAACATAAAAGACATATCTCTGCTTTTAGTAATTATGTTTACACAAACTTGTATATGCACAAGAGCTGAATACCATCTGCCATGTATTCAATTATGAAAGCACAATAAAATATTTTTATTACTTCAAAGCTACCAAGTAAATTTAATTTCAACACTAAATGACCCATAAGGAGTTGATATGCTGTTAAACAAATTGATTAACTGTATATACTTGAGTACAGTTTTTATAATCAATTTTCTACGCACTATACACAGGTCTTTTTTTTTATTTTTATTTTTTTTATTTTTTAAGTTAAAAATCATGCATTTTCAGTGACCAGTTGCACTATACACAGGAAAATCTTTTTCTGGAGGGGTTAAAATTCATACATTTTCAGTGACTGTAACCTACTTGTGTTGGAGCCATGTAGAGAATTAAGACTATTTATTTGCTATAAAATAGAATGTTCAGAATGATGGCCAGTACTGCAATATTTGACTATGGTAGGCTGGCTAGAATTGCTCAGAAGCTGGGGGTCACATTATACAGGATCTATATGAAAAGGATACACTGTAGAGTAATGGATTACAGTTTGGATTGAGGAATTGAAGGGCAGCATTCGAATTCCAGTCAGGTTCATTACATTCATTCATGTGCTATTCCCCTTAGGAAAGATATGAATCCAACTATGGTTGATGAATCCTATATGAAAAAATCAAGTTTTTCACGAAAAAATTCAGGGGTCACACTATACAGGAAGTAAACTTATACATGAGTATATATGTTGTTTTTTTTTTTTTTTTGTTTTTGTTTTTTTGTTTTTTTTTTATGTGCTAAAGTTGCAAGAAATTTTTAAATAATTATAACCAGATGTTACTATTAAAATGTCAATCAGCATCTCCAGTTGCCTTGATCTATCCACTATCCTTCTCATCTTTTCCTCTATCACTCCTATCTGATCTTGCTCCAAATTTTCTGTAACCCCTTACGTCCTAGTGGCTTCTCGCCTTGCTTGGGGTGAAACGCTTAAAAAAGAAAAATAAAAATACATTAAGTTTTTCCCTTCTTTTAAAAACGGTATCAACACTCTCAATTCTAACTTAGTTTATTTCCCATCTTTAGAAATTTTGTGTAGGTTGTTACAATAAAATGTTTATTTGGATAAAAGTACTTTTTAATTACGCAGCTTTTTTTTTTTTTTTTTTTTTTTTCCTTGTTCTGACTTGAGTATTTTGTCTTGACTTAGTTTTTGCAAAGCTATCTTTTCTTTCATCATTTATAATGATTGAATTAGGAGTGTATTTTAGATTTGCAGATATTTTTAGAAAAGAAATCAGAAAAATAGAAATTAATTGCAATTCAATTGAAATAAGAAAAAGTCTGCTTTATAATAGCAACACGATGCATAGAAAAATCTTTACTTCATTAATATCTGTCTTGTGAAATTCACACACATTTTTTTTTTTTTTTAATCCTTTTCTTCAAGTGTAATATTGTGACTTAAAGATGGCAAATATGAAATAAGCTTAGTGTTACTTGTGAAATATACTTACAGGAAATGTCAATCTTCATTGTCAGATGACTAAATTATTATAAAAGTGAATGTATATAATTTTTTGTGGTTTTCAAATTGTTCTTCATGTCGGAAGTCTACTAATTCTTTCAAAAAAATTTTTTTTCTGATTAAGCAAATGTTTCTCATACTTTTCAAAAAAAAAAAGCTTCAATTAAAAACAAGTAGAAAAGACCATAGAAAGTCTTTGAATATTTTTAAAGCTTTTTTCCTGAAAGAGCAAATGTTTTATTATTTACACTATTTATATAAACTCTTGTCCTCATCTTTGTTGTTGTTATCGCATTTTGGCCATTGTGCCCTCTGGTCTTCATCAGGTGTCTACTAAAGTACTAAAAATAAGAACTAGACATGGGCAGTAGAACAAGAACAGTCTACTCCCTGTAGATTGAATAAAGATTCAGTTCAAAATTTCCTGTAGGGTATTCAGATCTCTCTCTCTCTCTCTCTCTCTCATATCAGATAAAGGCTAGAGGGCACAACAGCCAAAACATTGGGATAACAACAAAGATGAGGTCAATAGTTTGAATATAAATAGTATAAATAATAAGTCCTCATCCCAGAAATTCAGACACAAATGTTTTCATTTGATTTTCTGATTATCCCGCTATTTGCTTCATTTGGCCTTATTCATTTTGGACTAAACTAGGCACACAGGCAATTATAATGATATTTCTTAATATTTAATGATAATCATCTTTAGCATAATCAAAAGCATTTAATGAAAGATGCCAATTTTGAGGAATGATTTTCAGTATTTGAAGAAAGCATTTTGCTTTCTTCTATATTTTCTATTATAAACTATTATAAAAATATATTTTTCTACTATAAACAAATAAAATTCTAGTTTGTGTTGGTATTTTGTGTGTTTCACTTATTGCCCTAAATATTTCCTTCATATTCATTGATAGAAAATTGTTTTGTTTAAGGCAAAATGCTTAAATATTTTTGTGTTTACACATTTCATTAGAGACTTTTTTGTTTCTTTCTTTTCTTAATGTTTCATTAGTAATAATAATAATCCATCTATTCCTTAGAAGTATGTGTATGAACGTCATCAGATATATAATTCAATTAAAAACCTCTGCAAGAATGAGTTTGTTTTCTGATCTGCTGCTCCTATATATCCAGAGAAGTGTCTATAATGTAATCGCTTTTGACCTGACAACTTGACTTCAGTCACTTTCCCACCAACGTGACATGGCTTTCCTCTGTCTTTTTTACATATAGCAATTGTTCTGATGAGCTTTCCTCCTTTGTGGCTCAACTGCATGAATTTAAGCATTAAATTACTAGATATATTACTAGATTGTCAACTAGATCTCACCATTTTACTGTTGAACTATGCAATTTTGTTCTATTGTAATAGTTTCTTTTCTTGAACTTCTTGCCTGTGGGACTCTTTCACTTTTTTGCTTCCCTATCACCTACAATCTTCAAAAATTTAAATGCAACATCAATTACCATCTGTCTTCCTGAAACCTGTTCTTTTATTGTCTTTTCTCACTAAAATTTTCTCATTCTCTTTCACACTCAATAACCTCTTGCTTCTTAGTGATATTACAACTTTGCTTTGGGTTATATGATTAAAAAAAAATAAAAGAATCCTCCCCCCCCAAAAAAAAAACAGCAATCCTTAGTCTTTATAAAGTTAGCATCATGTCTAGTTTTCCCACCACCAAAGCATAATCCATAATATTTTTCACCTATATAGTGTGGACTGATAAGTATGTAATTAATATGCCTTTACAACATTATCTCAGTTCATACTCAAAAAGCTTATATTGACTTTACCTTATATTTGAAGATGCAATGTTGCATGAAAAAAGGTATTGTGACCATTGTCTTTGTTGTACAGTGTAATGACTAAATACTAAAAACCCCTCATTTTCATCTTTTTTTAAATTTAATGTCAACTGAGTTTAAGTTTGTATTTGAATATTTATGATATTTGGTGAATAAATCTATGAATAAATTAATGCATTCAAATCATGTCAATATCTCTATCTTATCCTTATTTTTTATTTTTATTTTTTTAAAGTGCATTTTTAGCATTTTGGCTTCAAGGATCAATAATTTTCATGAAAATATTGTAAGTACTTTTTGAGTTAAAAAGAACATTTACAAGTAAACCTCTTTTATTTTTTTCTATACAATTATAAGCAGAATTTTACTGCTAGGCTTTATTTCCCATTGTTCTTTTCATGTGCATTTCGTTACTTTGAAATAAAAATCTGAGTATATTGACTGTATGTATTAGAGTTAACTTCAGACTTGTATATTGGAGTGTATCCATGTGTATAAATAAAAAAAAAAATCTGTCTTAGGTAACAATTAGGGAAAGCAGTCTACAATCTTCTCTTATCAAAATTTAGACTGTTTACATTGATTTTGTTGATGAATACAGTCTTAGAGAGTTGTGTATAATGGTTTTCAGAAACCACTTATAGTGAGATCAATTTACACTGGGTGCTAAAAATAATATGGGTTCTATGTAAAAATGATTGTGGTAGTATTTTCATTTCATGTATGTATATTTGTTGGAAGAAAATTTATTGATAACTAAATAAATTAAATGTTATAATCCAAAGGTTTAAATAACAATAATTTATCATGTAATCTTCTGCTTAAATACTAGATTTTTTTTCATCCATTTTATTTTCACTTATCAGTCTTTTCCGTTTTTGCATTTTGTTAATCAGTATTCAACTTTGCTTTCTAAATATTAAAAAAAATAACCTTTGCCTTGTCTAAATTTCTAGATCTTTTTATCTTCGTTTTTCAATAAAATATCACTTTATACAATTTGCTTCCCTCTTAAGCCTAGTAATGTTATCTTATACAAATGGACAAACATTGTTTATTGTATTTAATACTTCCATTTTGTGATTGTCCATAGCAACTTCTAGCAGCTTGACCTAAAATTGTCCAATCCAAATTAAAATAAATGATCTTCATTTGAAGTTTCATTGTACTTTTTTCTTCTCTCTTTCAATCTCTCTTAATGTTTGTATATATGCACCTGTAGTAGATTTTATTAGAAAAAGTGGTAATGACTTTTTTCTTTTTTTGCTAAATTGTTAGACAGATGATCGATTGATTTTGTTTTTTTTTATGATTTATCAACCTTTTGCAGGTTATTTTAAAGCCATGAAATATATTTAGATTGTAAGAATATCTTGGAGGAGAAGGGTATTTGTGCATAAGTGGTGAATATAATGAACCAAACTGGAATTGGAACTCGGCTTCTTAATTTCCAATTCCGAGCCATTATCCATTACACCACCTGCATCACATATCCAAGCTTACAGCACCTAGTATTCCCAGTTGGTCACCCATATAGGTATTGACAAGGATTGACATTGCTTAACTTTAGTGATTGTATAAGAACCAGTGTTTCCGTATATGGTCATAAGCCATAGACAGATGAAAATTTGTGTAGCATAAATATAAAGTGAGAATGAAACAATGTATCTTTCTTGTACCACTTGATAAAGTTTAGGAATATATAAATTTATTCATTTTTAACATGTATTTCTTTCAGCTTAACTTTTAGTTGCTAATTATCACAGCTACTTGGTCATTCTAGGGCTGTTAGAAGTTCCAGATGAAAGGCAAAATGGCATCCTTTTTTTTCTTCAGGAAATCTGTTTATATATGAGAGCTATTCTATCATTTGAGCTACTAGAATCAATGGTCACAGAAGAGCAACCGTTACATATAGGTAAAAAGGATGCAAATTTAACTTTTACCTGGAGCTTATTTATTTTCAGTCCTTACTGTTTAATGATAGCCATCAAATGACAGATAAGTAATGGAAAGCATTTGGAATTAAGAATAAGAAATAGTAAAAAAAAAAATTAATAACGAATGCTTTAGGTAATAAAAATTTCAAGAGATTTGTAAAATTGCCCCAAATAAAATTGCTCAGTTATCAACAATCCTAAAACAAGACAGATTAAAAATGCAGTTAGTTAATTTTGAAGTTAGATTTTCTTTTTGCCATATTTTGTAAGAATGAACCTTGTGTTAATGATTCTCTGAATTGCTTATTCGTTGATAGACTTCAATTATTTTTGTTTGTTTTTATTATTTTTGCAATTTTTACTCTTGTGACTATTTAATTCTATCTTGCTACTGAAAAAGTGAATTTTAACTGCTTCAAAGAACTCCTTATAAGTGAATGTAATGTTTCTATAATATTTAAAATAAATGCTTTTTATTTTTTTCTTTTTGCTAATCATTAGACTGTGGACTTGTTGAGGTACATACATATATATTCAGCCACTTTGTAAATCCTATTTTCTGGCAAAGCTATCACTTTGTCTAAACTCTTAGCATTTTATATTTTGCTGTATTTCTTGCTCTGGTCAATTATGAATTGTAACAATGACTGGCATACTTAAGCTAATGAACACTTTGACCTACGAGGAAAGCAACATAGATGAAAGAATTGCTTTCAACTACCAGCCATCTATGCATGACAGGTGAAATAGTTTTTATTGTATTTTTTACTCTGTTCAATGTCACTTAAGACATGACCTTATCTACTAACCAACCTATTTTTAAATCTCACTTGAATTTATGCTGATAAACACCTGTTTATGCATCTGAGTAAATGCATGTCTATCAAATGCATTTGAAATGGCTTTTACTATATTACACATTACCCTCTAGAAAGTTCTCATCTTTCAAGGCTTACATGGTAACTATTTCTGATTTAGTTGATATATTTCGATATATAAGGTAAATCTATCTGCTTTAATGGCCTAATAGTAAATACTAATACATACACACATATCTATCTCTCTCTCTCTCTCTCTCTATATATATATATATATATATATATATATAAAATGTGTGTTTGTTTGTACCTGTAGAATGGAAATGTGTTAAAAAAAATTGTTGGTATAGCCTGGTGGTAGAGTATTGTTTGAAACAAACTCTGGCTTGGTCCTTTCTATATAAATATTTGTAGATTTCTTTACAAGAATATGAGAATTTTAAACTGCCTGAATTTCTACCCTGTCATATCACTGATAGGATTATTTTACAAATATGTTAAAGTTTTGTTTATCCTAATGATTATATATATAGTGACATAAATTCAGTTATTACTGACAGAATAGGACTGTTATATGTATTAATAGGGTACTAATATCACATCATGTTGGGTGAGCTATAGAAAAAAATGAATATTTTTCCAGTTTGTATTTTCCCCATTATGGGCATTATTACATCCATGATATAATAACACCTTAACCTTTACCATACTGGAGGTTAAAAAATTGTTGCCTTTTGCAGCTCTAGGCACATTCTGTTGCCTTGAGATGGTTGCTATAAATAAACACTTGTCAACTGTTATTTCTGGTATTTTAAGCTGGGAATTGCCTACTACTGCTTTGGAACATGGCTAAACTTTTGTTTTCCAATGTCATTTTGAATTCTTCTAGACTATACACAAGGTGTAATATCGATTAAACCCACGTTAATTTTTCGCGATTTTTTTTTTTTTTTTTTTTTTTTTAAACAAAAATGTCCACATGAACATCAAACAGAGCCTTTATTCAGGAGTTTTTCTTTGATTTGGACTCCAATGATGATTTTGAAGGCTTTACTGATGGTGAAGTGGTCAAAGATGATAACCACGCTAGTGACATGTAAGAAAGCAATGATGACCACTTGTGCCTGACTAATTTTTTGGAAGTTACTGTTGATCAATATATCTGATAGCCTTTCTGAAGGTGAATTATTTTGTCTATTTATAAACGACAAAATAATAACTTTATTCATCAGCAAGAACATGTCAACAAGACAAATAAATATGATAGTCAGTTTAAAGAGCAAACAAATGCTGGTGTCTTCTCGTATGTAAATATGAAGAAACACATCACTTTTTTAGCAAAATGAAAGCCTTCTTAGCCATTTTGTTTCTTATTGCACCCCCAGAACTCCACAAGGAGTAATAAAAGTTAAAGTACATTGAATTGTTTACATATTTTTTAATGTATTTTTTTTTTATTTTGCATTTTTTATTTCATGTTTCAGTTTTTTATCTTCAACATCAAAACATGCATACAAAACGTAATGCATTATATTAAAATATTACTCATTCATTCTTTTATTAGTGTACAAAAATTAAAATCTATATGCACAATACAAAGAAAGTTATAAAAATTTTAAAACAGTAGGTGTTCATGTTTTTGTACCCTCAAAAAAATTGCAGTAGCAGGAGAAACAATTCTAGAAAGAAATTTGCATTGGTAAAGGTTAATACAGGGATGGAACAGAATAGCTGAAAGAAAAGAAATGACAAGCATGCTTTGTTCTCTCCAAGAGAGTTTTAGACTGCTAAGTCATACACAGTAAGACGAACAGCTGCATACCACATAAGCAGTACAAAATGGGGAATTAAAGAGAGGCTTTTACTTGTGATAATTTTCCAGTGTGAATTGTGTGGATAATTTTTCTGTGTTTCTGGAAAAGCCATATTTAGAATTCCAGATTCAAGTGGGCTGGATTTATCTTTTATATCACTAGCAAGGACATATAACAGGAAATGGCAAGTTATGGGTTTTTGCCAACCTGAGGACTGCAAGCTGAAGATAGTTTCTATATCTGGTGAACATATGTTTACAACGGAAAACAGTGCCATGGGCTTGTAAGCAGCCCCATGTGGTAGAGGTCCGAGTGAGGCAAGGCTTCACCTCTGCTTAACATTTAACATGCTGGAGGTGAAAATTATTGCTGTAGAATTCTCTCCTTTTGCTGGCCTAGGCGCATTCTGTCGCCTTGAGACGTTTGCTATAAATAAACACTTGTCAACTGTTATTTCCAATGTTTTAAGCTGGCAATCACCTACTACTGCTTTGGAACAAGACTAAACTTCTGTTTCCCGCCATTTTGAATTCTTCTAGACTCTACACGAGGTGTAACATTGATTAAACCCAATTGAATTTTTTCACAATTTTTTTTTTTTTGTAAACAAAAATGGTCGCATCAACATCTAATGAAGCCTTTATTCTGGAGTTTTTCTTTGATTAGGACTCTGATGATGATTTTGAAGGCTTTACTCAAGTAGATATTGACAATGAAGTGGTCAAAGTTAACCACACTATTGACGTGGAGGAAAGCGATGGTGACTATTAGCAGCTACTATCATCCATGCCTGACTAATTTTTTAGAAGCTACTGGTGACCTGATAGCCTTTCTGAAGGTGAATTATTTTGTCTATTTATAAACAATGAAATAATAACTTTATTCATCAACAAGAATATGTCAACGAGACAAATATGATAGGTGAAAGAAAGATCAAACAAATGCTGGTGTCTTCTTGTATGTGAACATGAAGAAACATGTCACTTTTTTGACAAAATGGAAGCCTTCTTAGCAATTTTGCTTCTTCTTGCACCACCAGAACTTAACAAGGAGTAATAAAGTTAAAGTATGTTGAATTGTTAATGTATTTTTTTTTATTTTTTGCTTTTTATTGCTCATTTCAATTTTTTTTTGTTTTCAATGTTAAAACATGCCTGCAAAATGTAATGCTTTACATAATAATATTACTCATTCATTCCTTTTATTAGGATACAAAAAAGTTATAATTTTAAAACAGTAGGTGTTCATGTTTTTGCACCCTAAAAAAAAAAAAATGCAGTGGCAAGGGAAACAATTCTAGAAAGAAATTAGCATGGTAAAGGTTAACAAGCATACTGCTCAGTTTGATTCCTGGAATCTGACTGATGGACTGACCACTTTTGTCACTCTATGAAGTGACATCACATGACTATCTATCCCTAGAGTATAATGTAATTGATTTACTGTGTTGAAAATGAGAAATGTTTATGTCTTGGAATTAAAGCCAGCATTACTGACAAACTAGTGCTATTATATTTATCATGTACTCATTTTTTTTCAAAGAAGAAAACTCTAGAAATGAGTTTTAATCGAAGATGATAAACTTAAAAAAAACAATGCAAATCTGTACAAAAATTCCATCTCTAACAGTCAGACCAGTAAAACCTGTGGTGACGTAAAGGTATAGACATTATTCATACTATTGTCTTCATCTTTGTCACCATATTTATTATGTTTTGGTTGTTGTGTGCTCTGGCCTTCTTCAGGTGGTTGGAATATCGAACTGAACTATTTATTTCAACGCACTGGAGTAAACTGTTCTAGTTCCATGTGCCATGTCTAATGGATGTGAGTTATCAGTTATCTCCTGTTAATTCCCCTCTCCAAGTTCTCCACTGCCTTAACCGGGTATTGAACTCTCACTCTTTGGGTCCTGTCACTGGATCTAACTAATGCCACTGTCATGTATCCCTGAGGACATCTGTGTATGAATTTCTGGGTATTATAAATCTAATGTCATCAGCAACCTATTTTACCAGTGCTCGTATTGCATTTTTTTGTTTTTATCATTGCATGTTTTTACCAGAGCTCAAATTGCAATTTTTGTTATTATATTATTATTATTATTATTATTATTATTATTGAGATAAATGATAACTGACATCCATTAGACATGGCATGTGGAACTAGAACAGTCTACCCTAGTGAGTGAAATAAAGAGTTCAGTTCAACATTCCAACTACCTGAAGAATGCCAGAGCATACAGCGGGCAGCCAAAGCATTGTAATAAATATGGCGACAAAGATGAGGACAATAGTCCAAATAATATAAATAGTGTACATAATATCTCATCTCGGAAATATAGACAGATACTGAAGGTATAGACATGTTTATAACTATCTAAGTTGACCTGATGGCATTACAACTGTCACACTTTTTAAATGTCTTGTAAATATGTCTTCTTGCAAATAATGTTGATTAATATTAAAAATAATCTTTAAGTAAAAAATGCTTAAGATGGCAGTCCAGTATTGCCTGACTTTCTCTATGACTAAATAGGATTCATTGGTGTCCAAAAAGAGGCTTCTTTCAATGAAACAACATTCAATATTTCTTGTCAGTTTTTGTATTATTTTTAATGGATTATTTCTATACAAACATGACACTCTATCATGGACACTGACAAGTTGTCTAACTCACCTACTTGAAAGCCCCAACTTTTTAAACTGTAGTTATAAGTTTTGTCTGAATTCTAATATGAGGCATTCTCACATTTTTACAAATTATTTAAACCAACAATTTCATCTTTTTTCTTTCTTTTATTTTTAGAACTGTTACATGTCATTTGACCTTGTTTTTATTTTATATATATATATATATATATATATATACATACACACAGTCATAGTTTCTTTTTTGTTTGGGAATTTATCTTTTTCTTCTAATTTAGCTGTACTATTGTTTGAAAACTATTTTTATTAGTTTTTCATCAGATAATTTACAATCTTGTTTGAAAAAAAAATCCTACATTTCTCATGTGGTGGTGGGAAACTCTCCTTCTTCCTTATACACCAAATATATCAAATTACTAGCCTGGACTTATTACTTTCTTTTCACTGACCAGATTAACCTGTTAAGAGTTAAATTATAAAGCAAATTGAGGAGAAATAAACTGAAAATTGTCTGTAGAGTAAAACAATACAGCTTGGTTGTAGATTCTGTTTACTTTCAGTGATGGTCCCTCTAAAACTAATATTTGTAACAACTTTTCCTTTTTACTTTTTTGTCATATTTGCCACATTTTTCCTCAATTTCATCTTGATGCTTTGACTCAATCTTGTTTAATCATAACATAGTCCAACTTGTAATTTCCTTTTTTGCTAATCACTTTTGATGACCATGATTGCCAACAACAACATCTATTTCCTTCTCCTGCAGGCTTGCAACTGCATGCACACATCTATTGGCTTGGACCTCTAGTTCATTGCTTTTCAAACTTGCACACACCCACTTATTTCATTGATAGAATATAATGGATGCTAAGCGATAATGGATCTCTAAGCTTACCTCCATTGAAACTAGTAATAAACAATTCATCAAGCTCACCAAATGTTAGTGGTGATGGATGGGTTCAAGAAACCACTATTTTCCTAAAAGCTAAAATAGCAAAACTGTATGGTGTGTGATATTCTTGTTGATTCATGGCTTCAAAAAGCTCAACCACATTGCCTCATGTACCTGTGGACAATGTGCCACTATTTAAAAATGACAGTTGGGTATTGAACAAAATTATGAACATGAAGATATACACATAGCATTCAAGGTCTAAGGCTATAGACTGGGCCAACTACTGATAGAGCTGAATAATATCACTAGGCATTAGACTCCCAATAAAGGGGAGAATCTTTTTCAGTGAGGGCTCTAAATTAATATTGATCCATGAACAATAAAAAAAAAAAGAAATTGTTTGGGACAACTGGTTAGGGTTTTGGGGATAATACAAAATTTTCAATTAAAATTCTATATTCATTCTAAAAGCAACTAATTTATTAAAATAAAAAATTCTTTCTTATCACCAGTAGTGACAGGCTTTTAATAAATTAAGCATCCACATATAGAAGCACTGATTTTTAAACTGGTGAATGAAGAACAAATGAAAAATAAAGGTTGACGGGCTTAAATTTAGATATTTGTATTATTTATTTCTTAAATATGAAAAACAAACATGAGGCTCAAATTGCAAGAACTAATTTTGCTTTAATAAACAAAGTAAGAATTTTTTTTTTCTTTATAATATACAAAATGAATGTCTATAGCACAATTCTTAAAGTATAAGAAGTTACTATGAGCCTGAAAATGAATATGAACATTTTCATGAAAAATTAAGGTTAACTGAAATAAAAATTGTATTTTTTTTTTTTTTAATTTCTGTAAAATTTAATTAGTTTTTGTATTTATTCATTTTTACAACTTTAGTATTTTGACCTTTTTAATTTATTTCCTAAAATCTTTGTTTTTGATATGCCATTAACTGTTAATGATAATTAAGTTAAAAAAATTTGATTGTGGGATGAGGGGGCTAATTATTTGCTTTTCACCATGGATCATTCTTAAATGATGGTGAAAAAGGTTAGTCTGAAGCCTTGCTTTCAGCAAAAAGTAACCATCTATTATAAGGGGAAGAAGAATAACAATGTCAGTGTCAGGATTTTTGGTTACTATTTCCATTACATGCAATGGAGAAAGTTCCAATATTTTATCAGATAGATTAGTTTGGATATTAATCAATCTGATTAAGCAAAAAAAGATACACCCTAACAATAATCCAAGTACATGCACCAAGTTTGAAAAGTTAAGATTGAGAAAGTGTATCATTTTATGATGACACCGATGACATTATATACAGAAAGAAAACAAGTTATACCATTTTGATGGGCAACCTCAAGTCAGAAGTAAGGACAAGAACGAGAATCTAGGCAAAGGAAATTTTGAATTGGAAAGAGGAATGAAAGATAGAAAATGTTAGTCAATCCCTCAGAGATACAAAATGACAATTATGAATACATTTTTTCCAAAAGCCAATAGGCTGTAAATGGACTTTGAAAAGCCCAAGAGGTGAAACAAGAAATGAAATTGTTGACTTCATAATTGCTGAAAATGACAGTACCATTAAAAATATAAACATTATAAAGTGAATATAGGAAGCAATCATTGTGGTTACTTGCAGAGCCAAATTGACTTGGGAGAAACAAAATGATTCTCAGAAAGAAAATGTATCCTAATAAGATCAGAGAGAACATCACCAAAGTTGAGTGGGAAATCAAGAAGAGACTTCAGGCTTTGTGGAATAATAAAAATAACATAGAAAATATAAATAGCAAATTGGCAACTATAATTAAGGAAGTAAAAGAGATAATAGAGAAAACAAGTGCAAGTATCAGATTCCAAAAGAAAATGCTCGGTCAATACAAACACTGAGAGATAAAATAGAAAATACAAAATTAAGCTTAAAAAAAAAAAAAAAGAGAGAGAAAGAGACCCAAAAAAAATGATGAACATTGATAGAGAAGAATCTATTAAAAAAGAGAAGAACTTGAAATGTGTTCAGTCTTTAAGTTTGATTCTTTGTTCTTTTCAATCTGGTATTTTGACTTCATTCCACAGGAGTTGGTGATCATTCTTTTCCCCTCTGTACCTGAATAACATAGAATAACAATTACCTCTGCAGACATAACATTATCTTTGGGAAATTGTTAGGGTCTGTCTCTTTTATGCCTCAAGTGTGTTCAAAAACAGATCAGTAGTTCATACATCAAGACAAGTTTCAAAAGCTCAACCCCTTATGGAGAAACTTTTGCTGAGTCAAGCTCATTTATCAAGGGGAACATGGCCCCAAACTGTTTATATTCCATTTCTTACAGTTGTAGCAAAGAATACATAAAACCAGCCAACTCTTAAGAATAAGGCTGGAGGAATACTAAAAAAAACTGTAATTAAAAGTAAGACAATGGCTGATTGACCATACAGAGGGATGCAAAAGTAGGTATACAGTAATGAAAAACAAAATGTGTACACAGAACGTATTAATTAAGCAAACATAACAATACTGGTATAATATTTACTGTATACCTACTTATACAGGTATATGGAAGGAAAAGGGGATCACCTGCCACTTTAGAATGTATATTTTTCTAGTAACATAATTAATAAATCTATATATTTATAATCTTCCTGAAGGTGTGAGATTGTTTTGTTTGCTGATATCTGTTACCCAATCAGGAAACCAAGTTCACATTTTGTTGGTATGTTTGTTCATTTGGGACTAATGACTTTTGGGAAAGGCTTATATCCACGTCAGTAAAGTCTTTCTAGTCACTAGTTATCTTGATTATTTTTTTTTTTTTTTTTTTTTTTTTTTTAAAAATGGCTTTTTTTCACTGGCATACTACTATCTTACCACATCATAAGCATAAGAAACAGTAAAAGATTTGTAGGACATAATGTCAAACTTGATATAGACCGGTGAATAATATTCACAAAATGTCTAAAAAATATTGAAACCAAGAGGGCAGTGGGGGAAGCTGAGAGTAAACTACCTAATCCAAATCCAGGGCCTTCTCATTCTGTTGGAGGGACCCCTTCCTGGTTGATTTCCATCAATCAGTTCCTATCTTTGGCCATACTAGGCCATGTTGGGCTGGGTTATCTGCCCTCTAGTTCTTTTCCACTGCCTTGGTGTCCACTCTGTTGCTCAAATAGTCCACCTGTTGTCTCTGAGACAAAAGACCTGGCCATCACATCTAATTAATGACGGATTATTTAATAAAGAAACTGCCCAATGACTGTGTAAATGGTCAACAGAAAATCGACTGGGAGGGATAGTAAAGACAAAAATTGATTAGATCTATTAAGGGTAGAGAGTTGTGGAGAGCCATAATCAGTCACATCTTGAAGTAATATGGCACAAAAGAAAAATATACTCATTAATGTTACTTAATGTCACAACTTTTACCTGTCAGTTTACCTGTAATTAGGATTAAAAATGTGAATGTTTTTCTGTCTAACAAAAACTATAAATTATAAAATTTTAAATTTTTTATGCATTTTACACAGAAACTTTAATATTTATAGCTTTATTTATCATATGAAGAAAAAAATTTGCCTAAAAATTTGGGGAGATGTTTCTATAAATTAGCTTTAGTAGTTTTCAATTGTTGTATTGATTAAATTTTATCAATCAAAAGTACTGCTTTCTTGCAATAACTTACTATTTTATTATTAATAATATTCTGTTAAAACTAGTTGAATTTTGATTTACTAAAAAAATGTTTTTTCTAAAGACTAAAGTTTCCATGTTTAGTTTGTATGTATCCTTACTTAAACAATAATTTTTGCATGCAAGTTTTTCTTGTAACTTGTTCAGAACTCAGATTTATCTTCTAACATATTTTCAAAGATATTGAGATTTAAGATAAAATATTAAATTTTTTATCAATCTACTGCTGTTTATACAATATCTGGGCAGCAGAGATATTTTGTGAAAATTAGTAGTTTTACTTACTGTCTTTTTCTTATTTCTTTACATAATTATGTTTCTCTGAATGGTGTAAAATGTATTTTTTTTTCAGTAGCATCTGAACATCTACTTGAAAAATGGCTGCTGCTTATAAAAAGTAATTTAAATCTGGTAAAGTGTCAATAAAATATCTAAAGCACAAACAAGAAGCTGTGTACAGCAGTTTGTTCATTCCTTTCTGTCGAACATTCTTGTCCTCTTTAATTTTACTCAGTAGATATTTCTGTGGCATACATTTTGAATTTACATTTACCCAAGTGAATTGAAGAAGTAACATTGCAGTTTTCGTCTGATTTCATCTTAATCTATTGATCGTGTTGATGGGGAAAGTGAAAGTTTGGCTTTCCACTCATGGAATTTGCTTAAGTGTTCTCTGACAAGTCAAATCTGTTTTCATTTCTGCAAGGATTATTGCTGCTTTATAGAACTCTAGTTTTCTACTTGATTCTACTGGAACAACTACAAAAGGAAAATATTAAACTTTGCTGATGCTCAATTTTTCTTTGCTACCCTTCTTTGATTCCAAATACTATTCTCCAGAAAATGGTAAGTTATGTAGTTCTGCTTTTATCAGTACTTATTTGTAAACCAAATTTCTGTTCAGATTATTTACTCATCTTTGTTTAACCTTAAGTTAGCAAGAAAAAAAGGACTAACCATCAACTGTAAGAAGACAGGAAATCTAGTATTCAGCAAGAGAAAAAGACCAAGATGTGAGTTACAAATTGGAGATATAAACATCAAGTGGGTGCAGAAGTTTAAATATCTAGGAAGCATTTTAAAAGAGGATGTAAAATAAGACGCTGAGATGTAAACATACATTGGACTAGTGGAAGAAGCATTCCAAATGTTGAGTACGGTGCTGAGAAATGGAAAAATTTTGTTTGAAACAAAGAAAAGAATGCTGGATTGCTATGGGATATCCATCCTCTTATATGGCAGTGAATGCTGGATAATCTCCCCACAGATGAGAAAAAAAACTAGAGGCAGCAGAAATGTGGATCTACAGAAGGATACTGGAAATTCCATTGACAGTGAATAAGCAACAAAGAAGTCTTAAAGAAAATACCAACAGAAAGAACACTTATACTCAGAATCAGGAAAAGTTAGCTGAAATTCTTTGGACATAATGAGGAAGGAGAGCTTGGAAAACCTAACCCTTATGGAGGACATGTTGAGAGCAAGAGATAGAGAAGGCATTGAGCCACTTACCTGACAAGCATATGTGAATGGATGGCAGAAATAGGAGTTTTCACAAAGGGAGAAAAACTGCTAATAGCCACATGAGATAGGAAATTGTGGAGAGCAATGATCGCCTATATCCTGAAAGGCTGCAGAATATAAAAGAAATGTTCTTAAGTGAATACCCATCTAAGCATTAAACAGGTTAAATACTGATTAACTTTGACAATCTGATGGGTACCAGTGATTTCAAAACGAGTGGACCATAAGCCATTACCTATTCGGACCATATATACTCCTTGTATGACATTTGCAGCTTTACTCTTTTGATTTCATTGGATCAGATTTTTCTAAAAGTTTAAAATTTCATCCTTTTCATGTGTAGTCTCTACTTTTGTTTTAGATTTACAGACTTTAAAAATGTTTGTGATTCATCTTCTATTGAATGTTACAGGAACTTTCTTCCTGTTCTCAATTTGGTCAAGTTCAAAGCAAATTTCTTTTTTGTGCATTTATTGCAAATTTACCAAACTATAATTTTGTTTTGTTTTTGCAACACACTGATGCACGTTGAAATCCTCAGTGTTTAGTATTGTTGAAATTATCACTTCCTCTGCCTATTTGAAATTCTCCCAAGTGTGTTTATATTTACAGTGCTACTATTGTGCATTTTACCAGAATGAACTAATATATAACTTAAAGAAAAGATATGCAAAAAACAATTTTGTATTTTTTTATTAAATAAGTATTTTGTTAATTTAATCATTAAATTGTTTTTAAAATAGTGGAAGTATTTTTTATGTTAAATAATAAAACTTGTAGTTTTTCCAGAAAAATTAATGAAAATTTATTGTGCTAAGCTATGCACCCTAGTAAAATCAATTGTACTTTGTACCCCTTACCTGTTTGTATTTCTCCCCAAAATTTAGTTTTGATTGGTCAATGTATGACTATTTTAGAGTGTGACATATGAGTTGACTAATGGAAGTCACAGAATTTTATATATAGATTTTAATATACTCTCCAGTGGGGGTCTTTTATGTCATTAAAATACAGTTATCAGGTAGTTATGCCATTAAAGTATTTGTCCATTGAAATTAATTCTTTGTACATGAATAATTTTGTATACATGTAGAAGCCTATCAGGAAAATAAGCTCCCACATTTGTGGTAAAAATATTTCCATGATCATTACTCAAAATTAATATTTGCTCTTTCATTTTAGACTTTCTATAATTTGAAAAATCATTATCATCCAAAGGTTTGTTCAAAGTACTGAATGCAATCTTTTTCTTATCCTTATAAATTATTACTTTTTATTTCCTCGTCTTCTGCTTGTGCAACAACCTTTTTCAGTAACCCCTCCACCTTGACTAGCTGTTGGGTCTTATATTGGTTGAACAATTAGTTAAAAAAAATTTTTTTAAAGTATAATTTGTAAGGAAATAAAAAGGGTCTTTTTTTTTTTTTTTTTTTTTTTTTCAGAAAATGGTGGCACATATACTGATTGGCTCAAATTATTCTCAGTAGCATATGCCACACAGATGATCCCATTCTCTGCAGCCTGTGTAACACAGGTAATGTTATATTTTTAATATGCAGAGGTGCTTTCTTGTTCCAAAGAAATTCACACCTTGCTGAAATTTGTACTAACTTGACTTTCACTTGTCTGACAAGTTGATGTATGCTGTTTCCTTCAACTTTCCTACTTTCCATTGATATTCCCTATCTATTATTTGGACCTCATCCCAAAGAGAGTAATGTGAAACTTTCCTATGTCCTGCCAGATAAGACTTTTCTATTTCCATCTTGGATATAGCTTTCTTAAGGTCCTCAAATCTTTCAGTATATAGGTAGTTTCTCCTTTGTGTTCTCTTTCATATTTGTATGAGATGTTGCAATTTTTATCAAGACTTTTCTCTTTAGTAAAGAGATTGAGAAGAGTTGTGCTATTGAATACCTCGTTGATAATGCCCATGAATCATTTGAATTTATTCAGTAGCTCCTCTTACATAAGCTATGTTTGTTGTAGCTACATATTTGGTGTCTCATTTACAAAGTAGAAATACAATAATTTTATTTTTATTTTTCTTTCTTTTTCTTTACATTGAAGTGTAAACATATAAAAATTGTACACTTTCCATTTTGCATATTTTGAGATGATGTCCACATAGTTTTTTGTTTTTTTTTATCTTAGTCTTAATATAATCCTGTTAGCAATATAATCTTTTCAACTACTTAAACTAAAATCTAATTTTAAAAATACAGTAGAATTATATTAGTATTACTAATAATGGGTAGGATTACTACAGTAATACTATCCATAAAATTGCCAACCGCAATTGCACTTATCTGCAGTTGATCCAATGAGTAAAACTTTGGTGTTAATCTCAAACTACTTCACAAAATGTATTTAAAGGGAATAAACGAAATGATAGCATAGATATTAGATATAATATAAGTATTTAATATGATTTATTGATTCATTTTCTATAGCTTATCAACCTTTTATTAAAACTGGAAAATATTTTTAGATTTTTTTATTTTATTTTTTTTTTTATTTTATTTTTTTTTTTTTTTTTTGAGATAATTGTTCAGTGACACAAGTCTTATTAATTAACCCATAGCTGGGTGGGTAGAGAGATTCATACTACCAAGCTTACAGCACCTGGTATTCCCAAGCAGTGACTCATCTTGGTACTGATCAGGCTCGATGTTGCTTAACTTTGATGATCATACGAGTACCAGTTTTTCAACATGATGTGGCCGTAAGCTATTTAATAACAAGTATTTTGAAAATAAAGTTCCTGTCATTAAATGGTTTTACAGTAAATAGTAAAATATTGCTAATTAAAGTAATAGATTTTTTTTCTTAACAGTTAAATGAAAATTTAAATAAAAATTTTGGGCTTTCTTTAAAAAAAAAAAAAAAAATTAAATTTTAAACTGTACTTTTAAAATAGGATTTTTGAATATATCCAAATGGTGTTTATATGGTGGATATGTTCCAAAATCATCTTTGATTTCACCATTTCTGTTGTCGTAGATTTTGGAATTTATCTACTTCAGGTCTGACTATTTCTCTGTAAAATATTAATTTAAAATATTGAATGAACTTAAAAAAGAAATAGAAACTTGAATTTTATAATCCAGTTTCAAAATCTAATTCTTTTTTGATTGGATAACCTTTTCAAGAATAGTTCTTTACTGTAAAGTACATATTTATTTAAGATCATTATAGTGCCTGTATAATTATGGTATTAATTTAGTATTTTGAATTTTTTGTCTTAAATCTTTGCAAACCTCATTTTAGAGCAATATTGACCAATTCCCCATAAACCTTTTTTTTTTTCTTCACTGAGTGAATTGTCTCTCACCTGTTCTGTTGGATGGCACTTCCAGTGCTGACTAATACATCAACTATCTCTGCTTTTAGCTTAGCTTTCCACTGAATACACAGGATAGGCATACTCTTTCCTTCATTGAAGTTAGAGGAAGGTCAAAATAATTAACAAATTATCCACTCTAGACATGATAATTTTCCCCTTGGGTTATGAGGTAGAATGTTACATCTGAACCTAAGGGAAGGATAATGGGAGAGAAATCAGAAAGAATCACTGTGACAGAGGGTATCAGTGTTATTTATCTGGACAGGGTATAGGAATCCTTGTCACACTAACCAACTTTGACTTCCCTTGCATGCAAAAGTTTGTTAAATAATTTAGACACTAGTGACACTTGATTCTCAAAAAGGCTAGCTGCAGGAAGGTGCATAATTGGTGCAGATGAGAAATAAATGTTATGCAATGGTAAGTCAGAAACTTCAAAGTTAAACTAAATTCTGTCAGAAGTCATTATCCTCAACTTCTTTATCTACCTGAATGAAATATGATTTGTTTTTATTTCTAAATAATTCTTTGTGCCTCATTAAATAAAAAGTTTCTAAGTAATTCAAACCAAATCATGAATTAAAGCTGATATTTATCCAAGAATGTGTAAATCTCATGTAAAATTTGTTTATTTTCATAAAAATATTCTGATAAATTGAATAAATTAATATTTCTTGTGAAAAATTAATTTCTGAGAAAGCTTTCTGAGTGACCAAATTAAATCTAGTATTCTGTTCAAAATTCTTGGATAAGTGATGAGATAGATTTTTTTTTTTTTTTTTTAGCATTACATTTCTTTCCAAGGAACTTTTTCAGACTAATTAACTTGAGGGAATCATTCTTGTATCCAAAAGTGTAGGGGAAGTTGGGAGAGAAATGTATGAAAAACAGTTATATTTTCATATGAAAAATATTAAAGATACAGGATTGCTCAGCTTTTGGTTTTAATTTTTGATCTCCCTTATACTTGCATATCATGTAGATTTCATTCAGCTTCTGACCATTTTTGTTTTGATTTTAATGCTATTGCTTTTAAATGTCCCACATTGTGTCAACAATAGTATTTTGAGGCAACGAGATATTTGGTGTGATCCTGGTTGTGGATTTACTGTAGAGGATTTTGAAATTGGTGCACTCTGTTTGTGTGTATAAGCCAACTTCATCCTGAATCTTTTTTGCATTCATTTTTTAATCTCTCCAGAAAAATTTACCTGTCTATAGTATAACTGATCACAGAAAATGGATAATTTTTAATCTCTTTTAAAAAAAAAAAAAAATACCTGTGTATAGTGCAACCCCCTGTTTTTTGTGTAAAAATAATCATAAATATCTGCACTATATTTGAGTATATACTCTGTGTGAAACTGTTACATTAGAACATGCAAGTTACTACTACAAAATTGCATATTTTGTTTCGACATTTAACACATCTCATCAGGTAGTTACCATCATTGTTAACTACCTGATGATTTGTGTTAAACATCAAAACAAAATATGCAATTTTGTAGTAGTAACTTGTTCTAATGTAACAATTTATAATAAATATTTACTGCTCTACTCTTGTATTGAGCACTTTTTTAATTAATATGATGAACATTTGAATTTTATACTTTTCATTCTTCCACATTTGGAGATGTGCATATATATATATATATATGTGTGTGTATGTAATATATATATATATATGTGTGTGTATATATATATATATATATATATATATATATATATAAAATTTGTGTATTTAGGCAGCAAATTCCCAAGTACCTTCGATCTTCTCCCAAGATCAACAAATCTAGATTAAAGCTACTAGAATCAATTTATATTAAAAAATTAAAACCAGCACTGAACAGAAACAACTATGAATACTGCAGTAATGTTCTGAAATGCCTGTAAAGGAACAGTTTCTTCTTTTTTTTTTTTTTTTTTTTTTTTTCATGCTTTAATGTGCATGTGACCATGACATGACCTAGAAGAAAAAATTCCATAATGGATAATTTTTTCACGTTCTAATGAACGCTCAGCACATTGTCAGCTGTTTTGCATTTAAAAGCATAATGAAAAAATTACGGTAATGGATAACAATGCACAACTTTGTATAAATACTAATGAACAACATATAGTTTTGTACCACTTGCACCCCTGAAGATGATCTTGGAAAATGAAAATAAAAGAAAAATTAAACAGCTATAGCACCTTTAACATTAATACACAGAAGGTTATTCATGAGTATGAACAGATTTTATTAAAAATTAGTAGGCATAATGTCTGTATTTTTTTCAATTAGATATATATCTTTCATATTGTTGACCAGGAAAACACTGATAAGAATTATAATTATAACCAGGTTGGGGATAATTTTATAAAATCATTTAATGGTAACATAAAATTTATGTACATGGGTTGTCCAAAAGTTTTGTCACCCCTACATATAACGCTGCTCTGTGGAATATTGTCAAGGAGAGACTTTTACATGAAGAATACCAGAATACCCATCAATAGAAGTGTGCATTTGGAGAGCCTTTGCAACAATCAACAAAGCACAACTTCATAAAATATCACACAGGACATCACACCAAATCATATTTTTGTGCTATGAAAATGATGTTCATACAGACCTTCTCAATGTGTATCACCAATGAAAATAAATACACTGAATCCAATACATGTGCTTTGTAATAGTGTATTACTTGTTCTTCTATTGTTTTCATTACTTTTTGGTAGGGGAGGTGACAAGACTTTCAGACTACTCTGTATATTTATAATTGGTGCAATGTATGTTATGGTCTCTATGCTTCTTTTCTATATTGGTAACTCTGATGGTAGAAAAGATTTAATTGCTGGTGAAACATGCTACTTGGGGGCATAGATCTTGAATCTCTTGCCATGAATTATGGAACCCACTGTTGCACTTACAATATTGGCTTCATTTCTGAAATGAATTGATTTTATTTTCAGCATTTCCCTCAATACCTGCATAAGAAATCAGTCAGCATTTGTCTTATAAGTTTATCCTGGGATTTCTTGTACATTTCTTTATAGATATTCTTCGAAATTCTTGATATTATTTAAATGCAAAAGTCAAATATACTGTACATTTTAAATAAAACTTCTATCATTTTAGATAGAAAAGCACATATAAAAAAAACAGTTCAGGTTTTCAAGGTATTTATGCTTTACAAAAATGTTTTCAGTACAATGGCTACTAAATTTATTCACTGAGAATAAGTGGGATATTCTGCAATCTCACTAAAAAGTTTTTATTCAGAAATTGTTTCACAAAATATTAAATATATTTGATAATTATTAAAATAACTTTGTAGTTTTACTTTATACATATTTTAATTTAATTTTTATTTTTTTACTTTTAATATTTTCAATTTTGAGGATTTTTTCTTTTTTTTTTTTTTTTTTTTTTTTTTTTTTTTTTTTTTTTTTTTTTTTTTTTGCCAACAGACAATAGCTACCAGAGTGTCTGTATACAGGTACCAGAATAGGCAGCAGTGTCTGCACACGGCTATGAAAATAGGCAGCAGTATCTGCACATGGTTACCAGGATAGGTGCCAGTATGAAAACAACTTTGATGGGAATTATTCTATATCTTCATTTACTTTGCATTGTCAATTTTGTGGTTTCTGTTATTCTGATTTTGGTTGCACAATGTTCAAAATTAAGTCTTAATGTTTTTGGAAATAATTTTCTTCACAAATTACCAAGCAGAAATTTACTACCTATGAATTTTTTAAAGAACAGTTTTTAAAAATTTTATTTTAAATTTTATTAACAATATAAAACAATGAAGTTAATTTTATAGTTTCATTTATTTTAAGATTTAATCTTTTTGAAAATACTAGAAAAGCAAATTATGCTTACAATATTACAAAAACCAGGCTTTGTTTTATAACTGTATGTGATACTTGTAGTTTTGTTGAAAATGTTTGTTTATTCATTGAAATTATTCCAGATGATTTAGGCATTTAATAGTAAAAGAAGAAAAAAAATAATCATTTTCTCTTTGTACTTAGGTGGAGAATCAGAAAACTTTGTAGTTCAAATGACTTTCCAAATAACCAAACATCTGATTATATATATATATATATATATATATATATATATATATATATATATATTCAAGGTGGTTAGGCTAAGAACTTTTCAGCACCTACTTATATATCTGTCATTTTACATATCATTTGTATTTAAACTCTTATTGTTGGTTCATTAGCTATTAATTAACATTCTATTTAAATATCTTTAATGGCTTCAAGTGAATGTAAATCTTAGTGAGAACCATCCTTCTTCAGACCTCATGGATTGGCACTACAAAATTACAAAGAACTGTACCAAATAACAGAAACCACATCACTTAGACTTCTAACAGTAGCACCAACTAAAATGTTAGCACATGTAACTTAAAGAGAAAATAACAACATAACCAAGATGTTGACTTTTCACACTACTTCAAACAAAATGTTAGGACAGGAGCTGCCCATCCATACCAGGAGGGAACAATAGTCAACTTGAAACATTTTAATAGAAAGATTTTATGAATTTCAACTGAAAGTATCATTTGCTGTCTGTTCAGTCAATAAATGTTGAATGTTTCCACATAGGTAACAGTTAATACTACCATTATTCATAGTTCACTAAATTTGATACTCACATGGCAGATTGAAGGCTAGAGTGACAGAGGAAAACAATGCATAACCTATTTAGCAATCTTGAGTAAATGGATGGCAGAACAAGATTTAAGAGAGAACAAAAAGGCAAAATTTATTAAGAACTACAAAGGACAGGAAATAGTGAAGAGCCATGATCGCCAGTGTCCTGAAAGGACATGGCATATAGAAGAATTATTCTTGTAGAACATGGCTGTCAAAATACTCAGTAAAGTCACTTTGCACTTAATTAGAAGAGAACTTTTAGCATGTTTGCATGCTGTTGGTGTCTAGTTTGCCAGATTATTCAGTAACTTTAATGCACATCTCTGGACATTTTTACACACATCAATATCATATTATCACATTGTACTTATTCCATTGTCCTATACTGATACCATTGTTATTCTCTTCTGTTCAGTTATCATTCTTTTAGACGTAAAGCAACTTCTCTTTTTCCTTTTACAGTTTAATCTACAGAATGCAAATAGTATTGAATATTATGTATGTCACTGTTAACAGGCAGAAAATGTTTTCAACTTGGGCAATATGAAAAGAAAGCAAAGTGTACTTGTAAAATCTTTCAATATTATTTAGATTACAAAATTGTTTCCGACTTTTGTTCTTGGTCTTTTATTAGTGAATCAAGAGAAAGCAAGTTTCTTGAATGCCAATTCATATTTTTAATAATCTTTGCTAACCATTTTTTATTTTATACTTTTTTAAATCATGGCTGTTCCAGTTCCAACTTTCTATCCTTTCCACTTTTATATTCTAAATAATCACAGATTTCCTTGTGTCTATGAATTTCTTTAAGCAGAATGCATTTTCTTTTTAGAATATGTTGGAATCATTTGAATAAAATACAAAGTGAATCACAAAAAAAACTTATTGTGTTTATTCACCATTTCAAGATATGTTGTTAACAATATATATTATCCACTCTGTTCTGCTCTAGGTGACCATCATGAATATTTCTTTTTTCTGCTGCCCTATATAAAAACCTGATTTTTCTTTATCTGTATGTAATTTCTATGTAATTGAAATAATGTATTGGAGACAGAAATATTGAATTAAGTTGCACCTAAAATGCATGAACTTAAAAAATGCAAAAGAAAATTTGGGTAACTTGCAATTGGATGTGTGTTGAAAAAGTTGGAATGGGTCAGCAACCAGTGGAGATCTTCATGATATTCTAAAGGCTAATCATGATAATGTTGAAAAGATTGTTCATATTGAGTTGTCATATTACTGTGATACTCATAAATCAGATATCATTCAACACCTGGATATGTTCAGGATCAATGGTATTTAGTCATGTTGAACAGTTGGTGAATTTATGTGCACTTCTTTCAGGCAATGAACCCATATCCGAATATGTTACATTGCTATCTAACAAGAATACAGAACAGTTTCTTCATAGACTTCAGAAATTATCTCATTTGAAATGGAAACATCCTGCAAAACCAGACAGACACATCTTGAAACCTGAATCCATTGTTGTATGTGATATTTATGGCAAGTGGAAACTTTCCAAGGAATGGAACATGACAAACACATTGAGAAGTACATAAACAAACTGGTAGAGGGGTTCTTAAAATAGGAATTCAGCTTTGTGATGATGTAACCAAGTTTGCTTAAAGTTGAATTTTCAATTTTATCATATTCATAACTTGTGTTTCTCTTCCTATTTTGGATTTAGCCCAACCCCCAGCCTTCAGTCATATTCTAATTACCAGTAAGTTCATAAGGACCCCATGTTACACCCTTAAGTAGTATTTGAATCTTTGGTGTTCCAGTGGGACTATACATTCTGGCTAATATGTTATGCACAAATGAAATTGATCAGGGATTTTCATGGTCTGTGAGTTTTCAGTACTCATTGAAAATTTTGCCCCAAATTCTTGAGCATAATGAATATCATGGTTCAGTCGTTGGATGAAGTTAACAAATTTCTGGGGATCTCTGAGGATTTTAGGTTAGCATTTTCCCAAATGGTTATCAAGTTACTATAATTTTGGTATTTTGACCCCTAAAATGTTCATTTTGAACCCTTTTTTTGGCTGTTTTTCAAGACTGAAGTGATGAAAAACCTCAATCTTTAGCCTTATACAGTTATGCTATTCATCATGATTATATTGCACAACAGAAAAACACATGATTCTTGTTGACTGATACATGAGATGTCTCAGACTATTAAATATTCAGATTTTCAGCAGAATTAATGGTCCAAAATAAGCATGTTCAGTTTTAAGGGCAGAAATTTGCCAAAAATGCCCCAAATCATTTTTTCTTCAGATTCTGCTTAGTATTATAGAAATCTTAAAATAGAAATGGGTACGCACCAAATCTGAAGATAGATCGAAATGTATATCATATCCACTACCCCTAAAAATAGTGATTTACTAAGTATAGCCAAGAAATAGCACAAGGCCAAAAGTATGGAGCAATCAGGATTGAACTTGCTATTCAGTCCTAATTGATCTAATGATACAAGCTTGCTAACCATTACGCCATGTCAAAGTGCCTCTAATTCTAAAATATTTCTCTTTTATTTGCATGGGCATAAAATATCAGGGTGCAAAAGATTTTTTTTTTTTTTTTTTTTCCTCACATAATACACAGAAAATAGCATAATCTGCAAGGGAATGAATTCAGTATTTTTCTCCCCATCATAATTTTCTCTAAAAAGGGTGATACATGGATCTATAGGATTCAATGTTTTTTGCTAAAAATATTGATTAGTCCAAATTATTTTCCTTTCAACAAGTTTGCTAGAACTTTTTTCTGATAAATCCTTTTTAAGCCAAGTAAGAATTGACAATGAAATGAATAAGAAATGAGACCTTACAGGAAAAGACGAAAAAATATCTGAAGTTTTCATGTGCATTTCTTAAATGCTCTCGGACCGATCTCGTGACTTGTTTAATGCTCTTGTGACTTGTTTAATGCTCTTGTGACTTGTTTAATGCTTTCGGGACTTGTTTAATGCTCTTGGACCAATCTCGTGACTTGGTTAAGGTTCTAGAATTGATTTCATGATAGTACACAGCTACATGATTAAACATTAGCGTTTACATTAGTATTTGCAAATATTTTATACACATTTGATTAAACTAAATGTCTAAAATGTTAATTCCCTCAAAATATGGAATTTTGTGGTAACTTATTTTCTCTAAATTAAAATTGAAATTAGTGCTTGTATCTTTGCTTTCTAAAATGAAGAGTTACTATCGGAGAAAAATATTTGAATGCATAATTGATGCTATGTGCATAATTGGTAGACAAAATTAATAGCACTAATAATGGTAAGTTAGGAAATCTTTAAGATAATTTTTTTTATATTTATATTAAAGTAGCAAGTTTCATAGCTTATTTCAGTTTCTTACAAGACTTACATGATTAAACTTGAACCCATGGCACTTGAATCTCTTATAATTCTGTCATGCTTTTATCTATCAATGTAAAATTGAGCAAAATAATTTCTGCTACCTATAATTTAGAAAAACTAGTGGCACCTGTGAAAACTAAAATAAAAAGATCAGGATAGCATAGAAGTCTTTAGAAAATGCTTTATTTGAAATTTATGATAATTTAAATTTTTCATCCACAAACATTGACATTGTATATGCTTATGTAGCAGTACTCTGTGTGTGTGTGTGAGTGAGTGCAATGGTTTACTTATTGCATCCATTCTCAGTTATTGATCAAGTGTAACTTGGCCTCTGCTTTATATTTCCTTGCCATTTAGGCTTCCAATTTGTAATACTATAGGTATGAACAAGCCAGATTGAACCCAAACAGGTTGGAGTCACATAATATAGATATGACATGTTAACATGTTTTGACAACTTACAAGCAGATTTAAAAAAAAAAAAAAAATAAAAATAGAAATTTGATCATTAGTTAATATTTTTAAAATAATATTAATGATAATTTAGATAAAATTTCATCTAAAAAGCATAAAGTTTTTATATTATATTAAACATTTTGTTGATAGTATCTCTCTGAATTTCTGGGATTAAAGTTTTGGTTTATAAATTTGATGACATAGTAATTGTCATTTCAGTCCCTGAGCCAAGCAGTATAGACATATCGTGGAAATAGGGTGAACAGTACTAAATAAGAACAAAGATATATTCCTAAACATGAACAATCTACTCAGTTCAAACTTCCACGTAAGTTATTCAGCTCAGCAAACACCTGAAGAAGCCTGGAGGCTACAGTGGCTGAAAAGTTGGGATAACAACAAAGATGAGAGCATTAGTCTAAATGTTAATATTGATGATATTAATTGACTACTTGCCTAATTTCTCTGTATGTACAACAATAATTGGCTTCAGTTACTGTCCCTAAAATTATGCATGAATCACTATTTCCAACAAGTTTGATATAACTAATTAGTAAAGGGAATAATATGACAGTTTCCTAGAAATTGTGTAAAATGTTTTACTTTTTCTTTTTTTTTTATCATTTCACTCCAAACAAGACAATAAAGCCATTAAGATGCAATACGAAAAAAAACCCATTAAGGAACATGAACGATAAAAGAATAGAAATTAAAAAGAGATAACGATTGACATTGCATTAAAATCTTTCAAAATCAAACTTGACTGGAAAGCAAGAAGCCAAGTGAATTCCACAAGCAAGTGTCAGAGAAGAAACTGTTAGCATAGAACTTATGGTTACATCTAGACATTTCAATTGTAAAATGATGAGAACTTGCCATCAATTTAATATTGCTAGATAATTTTTTTAGTTTTGATCTTGTATTTTTACAAGATTCAAATAGATTAAAAAAACTGACTGGATTTCTAAATCTTCAATCTCTATAAAAGCACCAGTTTTCAATGTCGAACACTTAAAATAAGATCTTAATTTCATGTTAGCAATTTATTTTTTAGTTATCTAAACTATATCATTTTTTACTAGTCTTTCTATTGCTTTTTCTTGTTATTCTAAACAAGTAGTGTAGATCCCAAATAAAAAATAAGCTTCCATTGAGATCTAAATTTCTCATCCTTGGAATCCTGTCTTATGCTGAAAAAACCTTATCAATTAGGCCAAAGAGACTTCAATAGTAATTGCTCAAATAAGCCATATAGGTTTTAATCATCTCCAAGCACAATTATGCTACAATTTTTTGTTTTGTCTATTAAAATAGTAGTACTAGATATCAAGGAACTCTTGCAAGGAGGTGGCATCCATGGATATTTATAATAGATGCAGAAAGATAATCATGACCCAAGCTCAACTCTGGTGTTCTTACTGCAACAAAACATGAACAGGCTAGCATTAGTTGCCATACATTCATTATATGATGCTCACCAAGTGCATAATCATGAAAACTGAAGAGAAAGAACTATGATGATTCATGTAATCAGTATGCCCCAATGAGGATTACATGCTTTGAATTTCTTCAATGAAACATGGATTTCTTTTTTTATATAACAAGCAATATGGCAAGAAGAGAATGTAGCTATATGTCTACTAGTTAAGCTTTTGCATTTTAATTGCTAAGAAACTGTCATTGAAAGACAGGTTTCTAAGGATGAGGAGTTCAAATTCAAATCTTGTTGGCAGTTTATTCTTTATTTCTTATATATATTTGCTTGCTTGAGTTGAATAATAACCTGATTTGGTATAAAAAGCAACAGAAATAAGATTAACCCTTTATCATTCCATACACTCAAACCCAAACTATAAATATCAGCTCTGACTCAATTTTCAAACCACCTTCACCTCTTCATGTATACTCTGCCATAATATACGACATCATCACAAATAATGCAGGAAGTCATGCAAATAATGAGACTTTGACCACATGCTACTTCCACAATCTCTTTGTTCAATTAGCAAAGAAAATACAGTTTTACAATCTTTTTTTTCTTTTTTTTTTTTTTTTTTTTTTTAAATCTATTTGGATGAGACATCAAGTATCACAATGAAATGGAATCTAGTGATTCAAAGCACTCATTTGAAGGATATACAGTCCAGGTTATTCCAAAATCTGAGGAAAAAATGAAAAACTAGATGAAATGCAAGATGAAGGGGATATCAACGTTTCTGACATTAATAGTGACAAACTGACTGATTTAGATGAGAATGATGATGTTGGCACATATGTGCCAGATCTTGAGTGAACAAATGATCACTACATGTCAATTTGCCAATATTTTGGGAACCTGATAGACATAAACATTTATTGTCAAAGGATTCCAAGCAAGTTGACTATTTGTGTTTGTTTTTGACCAATTTCCTGTTCTTGTAATTCACTCATTTGATGTGAATGCATTGAGCTAGCACTATATATATATAATAAAAAGGCTTAAACACTAATATTCCATGGTCATAATTTATTCCATTGGAATCGTAAATACGATCCAAATCATCAGACCTACAAATTCAAAATGAAAACAGAAAAAAACAACTCCGAAATCAAAACAGAATTTAGAGAAAGTGTAAGTATGAGGATGAGTGACAGAGAGAATTTTTTTGAGATGTGGGTGGGGTGGATTTAAAAAGAGGAGAGAAAGAAAGTCGACGGATGTCTAATACATAAAGATACATTTCGTGGTGACATATACACACCACAGACAATTCGGATAGGAAGGGAAAAAAAAAAAAGGGGGGGGGGGAGAGGAATGGGACGAAGGAAAATAAAAATGTGTTTACATAAAGGGCCGCTTCATAATTGGGAAAATATATATATATATATATATATAATGTTTTACAAGTTTGTGATAAGAAGGGATAATTTCAATGAGGATATAAATCCAGGAAGAGCTCAATGTAGACTACAGAGCATTATAGTGATAATAAAACAGAGACTTTAATTATCCATAATTAAAATCTCCATTTTCTTATTATATATATTTATAGGTATGTATGTGTGAGTGAGTGAGATTTTTCTAGAGAAAGTGATTTTTTAATCACTTTAAACTACCAGACTGAATGTTTGAGAGTAAAATTTATGCTCTTCAAATCTGCATCCTTCTGGGTAGAGGAAATTACTGTTAGATCCAGTACACACTAACCACCTGAGCTACAAAGAACCAGCCAATCAGTCAGGGCCAAATTGTACCCTTAAGCGAAACTCTTCTCATCATAGATCTGAAATATTTCATATCTGCACAGTTTCATAAACAAATCAATTTTTATGAAGAAAATAATGGATTTTTATTAATCCAGCAGATTTTTTATCACTTTAAACATTATTTTTGAGTAGACACATATTTGAATCCTGCCAGCATGTGTAAACTTTTCTAATATTCAGGCCGGTAGACAAAAATAAATAAATAAATACACTGTCTAATAAATAGAGAATTTACTCAAATACAAGTATCCACTAAAAATAACATTTAATGTAAATGCTAAAACATTTAAATAGTAGCAAAAATAAAAATTCATAGTATTTAACCTTGAAAATTTAAATACTATTACATCTAATACTACTAGAGTAAAAGATAATTATACATTGAGCATTGACATTTGGGTTGGTAACCACTGTAATTATTTGGTCAAATTTGGTTGGCTTTTGTAGTGTAATTTGGTTAGTTGCTGTCTTTCAAAACCTCTCTCAAAGAGAAGGGATGTGAGTTCAAATCTTGCTGGAGGTTTATTTATTTCTGATCTAAGCTGCTTTTTTCACTATTGTGGAATGATGCATCAGTAGAAAAATATACTACTCAGTAATAATAGCATAATTCAAAGATTATATCTAATACTACTAGTGTTTAAGAAATGTAGCAATATAGTAGGGATTGAAGAGGAAAAGAAAATAGTTATATTGGTTATTTGAATGTTTGAAGCCTTTCTGGCCTAATTGGGAAGACACTAATGCCCTAAAATGGATATTGCATATAACTCAAAGAGAAAATAATGACAATGAAGATGTTGATATTCCACACTACTTTGAATAAAAGTTCAGAAAAAAGACCACAGTTAGAAAGAGCAATAGCAGCTACTGGACTTGAAAAACCTATTTTCCTGAAAAATTGTTCTTTTGAAAAAGATTCTATAAATTTCAGTCGAAAGTAGAACAAGCTGCTCAGCCAAATAAATGCTGAATGTTTCCTTATAAGGAAATAGCTAATATTACCATTACCTTTTGATGATGCTTTTTGGTACATCACGCTCACAAAACCTGTAACCCCTTAGGGTTGTAGGGGCACCACATCTACTGCGGCCATGATATTTCATGGGCAAGTGTGCTTGACTTAGCCCAGCCCTCTCCATGCTGGTTTGATTTCAGTTTTCCTCTAGGCTGAATCTGTCATGCTATTTACCTATATTTTGTGGGAAAAGATGCATTCATACCTTTCCCAGGGTATAAGCATGTAAGTGAATGTAATGAACTTGAATGGAACTTAGCTTTCCAATTCCTTAATCTGAGCTTCTACCCATTACTCCACCTTGCTTCCTAAAGCATGATTGAAAGAATTCAAGCATTTGGCTAGTGGTTACTGTCTGCAAATTCAAATACTGATCAATGGTAGTACACTCAGATACATGCTAAGAGGAACATTCTATTTCAAGGTTTCTTGAATAGTTCATCTTCTATTTTATTAGTTAGTAAACTATTGATCTTTTCATAAATTAAGATTTATTTGCCTCTCAGCAAAGGCAAAGTCAACATGTGTATGGTTTTAATGTGAAGTCTCCTACATGTGGCTATAGGCAAAATTGCAGTGTCTTGCAACCAATGCTGCCTACAATCTGCTCTGTTAGTGCACTGAGAATGTTCTGCCCCAAAATTGGAATTATCTGTTTCAAGTTTATATTCCTGTCCAAAAACAGCATACCATTAATCCCAGTCCTGAGTGACTGTAGATTGAAGAGTGCATAAGAACTATTATTTTTTTTATCAGTTGATTTATTTGGCTCTTGAATAAATCTTGAATTTTTTCTCTTTTTTAGTCACTGAATTATCATCAAGAGCATGAACCAAATGATTGTTTATGCTCTTGTAGAATTTAAAAATAACCACTTGATTCTTGATTAGGTTTAATGTTTCTGAAGTTGCAATCTTGTAATCTGTGTAGAACTGAAGAAACTTTCTTACTCTCTTGCATTTTTTTTATATAAATGATTTATTCTTTGCATTTGCATTCTGTCAGTAAAAATTATTTATGACTCTTCCTTCACACATTACATTTTTATATTTATAAAAATGTTTGCATGATCCAAAATCATACATAATGGTCTAATACTAAAAAAAAAATTCCAATATTTTTGGAAAATACTTGGATGTGCAATGCTCAACTTACAGCACCAACACTTTTTTATAATATTTCTTTCTTTTTTTTCTTTTTTTTTTTTCTTTTTTTTATACAGCAGTTTCATCAACTTTCTCTTAATATGTAATGTTATGCTCTTTTTAGAATGCATTAGAAAAATAAAACTTGAGCATTAATGCAAATTAAAGATTTAAAAAGAATAGCAAGTATAAGTCTTGTAAGATAATACTGAATCATGGATTGCATGCCTTGCAGTCCATGCTTGTTAACTACTTTTACTTTGGATACTGAAAGCCAAGATAAGTCATCAGTATTGTATTTATAAGATCTTGTAATATCCAATAATATTTATATATATATATATATATATATATATATATATATATAAGAGAGTTTTGTGAACATGAGAGTTGTTATTGATATGATGGTAGTGTTGAAGAGAGCACAAGCATCAGATAAACAGCTTGCAGCAAGATGATTGGCCGGATTTAAAGTAGTTTTACTTTTCCATTATAATAACTGGCATTACCGAAACTACAAAACTCTTGGTTATCAGCTGCATCAAAAGCATTCAATTGTACTAAAGGAAAGATCTAAAGATTTCTTGTGTTTAGGAACGAGTAGAATTGTATTTTCTTTTCTTCTCATCCTCTTCTTCCTCCTTCTTCACCTTAGCTTCTCCTTCACCACATTTATTATCATCATCAATAATTTATTTATAATAAATTATTTATTATTGTAAAGTTAATTACATTTCTTTAAAGTTTCAAAATTTCCAATCACATAGCTTTCAGTATTGATGTTTTTGCTTTGTTTTTACAAATATTTATTCTGCTAACAAAGTTAAAACAAAAATATTTTTATGAGGTGCTGAAAAGTCCTTGACCTGACCAAGAAGAGATTTAAAAAAGAAAAAAAAATGTTTGGTTAAATTTTTGGAAGTGAGCTTTTCAGCACTCCCTCTTATTTAAAACCCTTAACTAGATTAAAAATAGTAAAAATCCAATAATAAAATTATTATTCCATGGATATTTTAGATTCATTTCTTTTCAGATGGTAATATCTGATTTCTACTTTGGGGAATGGATCTCCAGATTATATCTTAAAATCATGTGAAAATACTTGAATCAAGTTTTAATTAGAATAATAATATTAGTAAAATGATGATGATGATAATGTTGTTGTTAATAATAATAATGTAAAACTTAATCTATTTGTATTTTTAACACTTTTACTGCTTTATTATATATATTTATTTTTTTAACATCAAAATCAGTACAAGTATTCTTTTTAATTATTTTAAAATAAAACTAAATTAACTTGTAAACAACTTGAATCTAAAGTAATCCTCTTTTCAGGGATTTATCAGCTGATTGACGGTGTGTAGTTGAGAATCTTAATTTCACTTTCAACAAATGATAAAAGGGTTACCAATTGTTTATGACATTTGGTAGAATATTTCAGGATTTTTACAATTAGTAAATTCAACTCAAATGTTTAAATCTCTCATACATGTGCGCACACACACACATATATATTGTGTGTGTGTGTGGTTTTTTGTATGACATTGAATGATGTATTGACAAACCTGATGTTTGCCAAATTTAAGTAAGAGAAACATAATTGAAATAAAATTACAATGGCAAATACAACATAAACAACTTTTTCTTTTTTTACATATAATTTTTTAAATACCCAGTAATCTTAAAATACTTTTAGCATTCTAATATTGAATTTTAGGTATTTTGTGAAGATGTTTGTAGAGGAAATGTTAGAAAATTACCAATAAATTTTATATTTACTAGAGTTCTTGCTCTTTATTTTCTGATAATGTTCTGTATGGATATCTGTATTTACAAAAATTATAAACACACACACACACACACACACACACACACACACACAATAACTCCAAAATACTTTTTAAAAGACTGGGGTTTGTTGAATTGTAGTAAGCTTTTCCATTCATGATAAGTAAATATGGTTTTAATTAAATAACAATATCACTTGACTGCTACAAATTAATACAGAATTTTTTAAAATTTAAAAGTATATAAATTATTTTAATCAAAATAAAAAAAAAAAAGAAAAAAGAAAGAAAGAAAATGAAAACAACTCTGGTAAAAATTAATTATTCATTGAAAAAATTAAGACAATAATGTCCATAATATATTTTATTCATAAAAGCAATTAAGTTATTTTAATTGATGTCTTAGTTTTATTGAATTTTTTTTTATGATTCAGAACAGATTTTTTGTAACTGAGGATCATTTTTGACTCACAAATTTGATTTAAATTCTCTACTAACTTGTTCTTATAACTAATATAGACATTATATATGTGGCATCCATTAGTCTCAAGAAACATTGGATCTGCACCCAAAGAATTAATCCTCAGCTGCTGATGGTGGCACAGCATCTGTGATGGCTGTACAGACCCACACAAGAGTGACTTGTGATTACAATGAATGCATGTGAAGATGCTATCCGCCGATGTCACCATGTTGTTTTCTTTCCATCAAGCAAGCCTTTGTTTCTCCTCTCCTTGCTCCAACACTCTGTGTAAATCATGTCTCCAGTGTGAGTGATCATTGGTGATGTCTTCCCACTTTTGGATATCTATGTCCATTGCCCTCATGTTCCTTTTGCAGACATCCTTGAGGCGAGGATGAGACCACCCTCATGCCAGTGGCCAGTTCCATATACAGAAGACATTAAACAATACAAAAAGGAATTTCTCAAAATTTCATAAAATTAAATGAATGGTGGGTAACAGATTTAAAAAAAAATTTTTTTTTTTAAATCACTTTACAATAATTTTTTTTTTAAAAAAAAGGAAACATTTAAAAAATAATAGGTTTCTGAATAAGTTCTAAAAGTTTCATTAAAATCTAACAATTATCTGATTTTTGCAAGATTTTCCAGAACAATGAGTTTCCCTACGAAATGATGCTTAAATATTCCAAACAAATTTATGGTTCCGTTTTAATGTCAGAAAAACAAAATTTGTAAGGTTCCAATAGGGATAAAAAAAAAATTTTACATTTAAAAAAGGAAAAAGAAAAATCTTTCAGCTGAATAACACAAAGATTTTAATGATAAAAATTTTTGCATCTTTTTATCAAAATTTTGGAGGTAGCTATATTCATGATTAATATTATTGTAGCCACATGAGTGCTTTTTGTGGGTGGGGGTGCTATAGGAGATTGTGTGTGATGCACCACATGGTCGACTAAAAGAAAATCAGTTCACTGAGGATTAAGTCTCCCTACAGAGGAAACCAGGCACTTATTATCACTATGGTATCCTCCTTTGATTGAAGAGATAAATAGAAAAATAGGATTTTAGTCCTTTCCTTTTATACAGCTTTATACAACACCACCTAGCAGGTGTTAAGAGAAGTTCCTTGACAAACAAGGTTGAGTATTCCCACAATTTTCATAAAATTGTGTTTATCACTAGACAGTTCCTGATGAAGATATTTCTTTCAAATGATTTTTTAATGCAAAATCATATGTTCAATGGTTGTTGGTAAATTCAGTAACTGCACTCATTGATACAAGAGGCTATTCCTTCAGATTAATTATATATCTATATATTTTTATGCTGCCATTGTATACCTCTAGTGATATGCACATAAGATGTTCAGAACTTAATGTTTGCTTACCTACTCTCTAAGCTTAAATACAAACTAGTCTTGTTGCTATGGTAATCATGCTTCTTCTAATGCACAGCGTGAACTGCATCCTGCAGCTATTCTTTGTTGCTTGTATCTAATACACCATGTCTCTCTTTGACTACACTAAGAACTAGCAATCCATAAAGTACTGTATTGCTTGCCAGAGGGTCTTCTTTTATATCAAATATCAGAAGAAAAGTGGATGAGGGGGGATTACACTTTTATTATATTTTGAAATTGATTGTTAGAGAATAAATATCATTTCGCTTTTGTCTTTCCCTTTTTTTTTTCCATCCCCCCCCCCCCCGCCTCCATTTTATGTTTGTCCCTTTTTTATTATTTTTAATTGCATCCTCAAAGGAAGACTAAAAAAAAGATTGTTTAGAATTAGTTAAGGCTAATTCTAGACAATCTTTTTTTCTAAAAGGGTATTGTCTAAAACAACTGGGATCTAGTTTTTCTAATATTCTCCTTTTTGGTATAAAAGTAGATATAATTATCTATGGGTTAAAAAAAAAAAAGTATGAAAACTTGTAATACTCATACAAGTACTGGGTAAGAGGGAAGAAAAATATTGCCCTGTCAACATGTTAAATGTTCTAGAAATGATTTGATGGCATAGTACAGAAATGTATATCCCACTTATTTAAATTTCCAAAGCTGTCAATAAATCACTATGTCAAAAAACACTGCTTCCCCATTTTAAAAATGATGCTTTTCTGTGATATTTTAAACAAAAGTAATATTTGTTTTGATTCAGATTAATTACACTTTAAATCAACTAATTTTTCTCAAATAATTTTTCCAAGATTTTTTAATAAAGAGAATTATGTTGTGTTGAGAGATCTGTCTATATGGACAATTATATAGATTTCACTGATAATGAGAAAAATAAGATTCCAATCAGTTTAAATTTGGTTTGAAATACAGCAAAGTATTTTATTTTGGCTTCTAGAAATATTAAAGTAAATCTATTAGCTTGGAATTAAACCATAAAGATTTTTCATTGTTTTTTAAATGCAATTTAAATTTTAGTTGTTTTAGGTGTGTATATATATATATATAAATATAAATATAAACCATATATATATATATATATATATATATATATATATATATATATATATATATATATATATAAAGAAAAAACAAAACCATTGATGAAACCAAAAGACAACTTGCCATAACCTAAAACTCTTATCCAGATAAAGTCTCCATACTGAAAAAAGAAAAATGGCCTAAAAGTAAACCTATCTACTCAGTAAAGTGCTCAAAGCCTAGATTACCCAGATAGGGAAAAAGACACTTAACAATGTTAAATCCTGTGAAAGGATAGCCTAGTTGTAACCAGAGTTTTATACTCATGCAATCTTCAGATGACTTGAACACAAATGAAAGAAGATAGGGGCAAGCTTTATATAACCCATGACTATAAATCACCCTAAAGCATCATGAGGTGGGGGATAAAACAAAATAATTTTATTTAAAAAGCCATCGGTAATCATACCTTCACAGGGGTAAAGCAAATAGGCAAAGAAAAAACCCTGTTGGTGGGCTAAACTACTACAGGTTTTTTTTTTTTTTTTTTTTTTTTGCTTACTTTTTTTTCCCACCGGTGAAGGTGTGGTTACCCATGGGTTTTTAGATAAAATTATTTTGTTTGGACAATCTAGGCTTCAAGCACTTTACTGGGTAGATAGGTTTTCCTTTAGGCTTTTTTCCTTTTTCAGTATTGTCATTTAGTTTGAAACTTTATCTGGATAAGAGTTTTTGGTTTTGTATGTGTGTGTAAATGGGTATTTGTAATTTAGAGGTTTAATTAATTCATTTATGGAAAAAAAACAAAAAAATGCTTAAATGTTTCCTTGAATGATAATGTAGTAATGTGATCTCAAAAGAATATCATTCTTATCATTAGGTCTGTGAACCCTGACATAAGTTATAATTTGCAAAATCAGTCAAAAGTATGGCCATTTTATCTTGGGAAAGAGGGTAGGATCTGCAATTTCTATCACTTATCATGCTAAACAGCAATACAAGTCATTAGTTGCTAGGGAGACACCTAATTTATCAAAATGATTGTGCATATGTAAGTAAATGCTTGGGAGTACAAGGTGTGATAAGTAAATTGTCGTCATTTTATATTTTTTACTTTGTGCATGAACATTGTTTGTTTTTGATTTTATCAACAGCAGAGTATTGTAGGATCAGTTGGGCACTATCTGATTATGGCAGCATTCACCAACTTAAACAAAGAGACTGTCCAGAAGAGTTGTAGGAAATTCTGAAGGGCATGGTTGATGCCAATAGTGATTTTTATTCAAAGGTATTTTTGTGTAATTTTGGCATAGTATCTGTTAAAATAATATGTCAGTGTTATTTTTATTTTTGCATAATTTAGACGACAATTTATCCATCTCACCCTGTTTATGAACTTGCACAAAAAAGTCCATGTAGATAAAAAATGAATAGAAAAGATTTTTTTCTGCTAAATTCCAAATTTACAATCAAGGTCATTGTTCTTATTTTATTATTTTATTCTAATCATTCATATTTAGGTGTATTTTGCTAATATTTTGTAACAATGGGGCTTCAAATCACAAATTAACAAGTCTCAACACAAATTGTAAATATTCATTTCTAAGTCCATGTTTTAAAAGCAGATTTATTTATTTATATTGTTCCAGAGAACAATTCAGAAACATATTTGCTTTTAAACATGGCCAGAAATTGTGAAGTCTCTCATATAGAAAGAACTGATAGAAATCTGGAACACTAACTTCTGTATATTTCTGTTTCAGTATGGTATCAAATGACATCACCATCCATGGCCAGTGGTGTAACAAAAAGGATGAATTGCTTTATAATGCCTGTCAAATTCTGCTTGCAGATTTAAAATTATATCTACATATTCTTTCAAGCACTATGGTTCAACCCTTCCTGAAAACTACAATGCTGTAAAATAGGCTGTTATTTCCTGCAAACTGTCTTTGCTTCCAATATAAGTTTACACTTGAAAGATTTTCCACTGTCATACATCATGGTGATAATGGGATTTGGGCTCAGGAGCTTCAAGTTGAACATACAAATCGTCTTTCATATTAGCAAGAAATGCAAGGTTAGATACAAACATGGGATCACTTGCTTCCAGAACAAATTTTCCTTTCATTTCCATGAACAATCCAATTTCTCTAAAGCAAAGTGTCTTTTTAGAACATTTCCCTGATTAAGACACACCTCAATTCAGTATGATGCACCATCTCTCTCTCCATATATTTTGTTATGAACAGGAAAGCAAACCAGTAAACAAATTTGGTCAATGTTTAACCTTCATGCCCACAAAAAAGTGTCAAAAGGACAGTTATTCCCTTGACACTGCTATTACTGCATACACTTTTGACTCCTTCAGCAATGTTTATTGTTTTAAAAGGCAATGATCAGAATTTTAATAAAAAACAGATATGAAAGTGGATTTATACATTTTCCTTATTCTTGAGAAATGACAGCAAAGATGTTAAACACTTTATTAAATTGCTTATTTACAAGAATAATTTTATATTTTGAAGACTATAAAAATATGTGAGAAACTATAATGAAATATTTATTATTTACAATTTTATAAATTTTTGAATAAAGATTTCTTTTCAAATTTTTATTTCTTTATAAAATGGTAAGTAATTTTTTATAAAAAAGTAAATATCACCTTATACTTGGTCCACATACTTTTATAATCTTGTAAATAAACATTGCAGAGGGAGTCAAAAGTATATACAGTAGTAGCAATGTCAAGGGAATAAGTGTCCTTTTAACATAACTTTTTTCTTTTCTTTTTTTTTCATGCAAAGGTTAAACATTGCCCAAATATATTTGGGAAACTGCTTGCCTCCTGGATTCATGACACAAATGTCATTCTGTTGTTTTTATCTTATTGCTTCATTTCTTGTGAATATTGATATCTGCTTTCTGTCCCTTTGTAGACTTCAAATATTTAAGAAAGTTATGCTTTGTCATTTATATTTACTATATAACAAAAAAGGACATTTTTCTTTTGATTCCCTAATGCAATATTTTGGTTGATTTAGTTCCCAAAAATATTATTGGCCTATACATCATTTCTCTTTTCACTATTTTTTTTTTTTTTTTTTTGCATGTGCATAAAATTAAACAAAATTTCTTAGTAATAAAATAAGGTAGTTTTTATTTTTTCAAGAGTCTTTCAAAATTGAAGCCAAGACAAAACTTGCATGCTGGAAGGATTTAGATGATATCTACAGCTTTGCATTGCATTTGTAATTCCATTTATCAAGATTTAGGGTTTCAAAAAGTATTGTCTGCAAAGATATCATTGTATATGAAAAGACTTCTATTGAAGAATAAGATTTTCATAAATTCTGTATATTTTTTTTATCAAAATTATAGGAAAGAATTAAGAGAAAAAATGCAAATTACCTTTTTGAATTTTTTGTTTTGATCCACTACATGCAAGTTACAATACTTTTGCTTTCTGATAATGTTATGTAAATAAATAATTTTATTACTGTTGTAAAAAACAAAAGCTCGTGTATTTTATTTGTCTGTAAATTTTCTTATCTGATTTGACCAAATCAGATTTCCTCATTTGATGATATTCTTACTACAAATGTGATAAACCCAATTTAGCAGTTACTATATTTTAAAGTTAAATTTGAATCATTTCTTTGTTAAAAGCAGAATCCTATGAGTTTTTATCAAACTTCATCTGATTAAGATAATCTTATTTTTAATTTGCCTTATTAACCCATTAGTGACAGGAGAAATTTGTCACTTGTGGTTTGGTTATAGAATTGCAATGACAATTTCTATCATCCTTGGCCCTACTAATGACCTTCCTGATGACATCAGCTCTCAACTTTACACTGATGACACAACCATTTACTCTTGCTCTTGTAAGGCTGATCAGTCTGACAAGGTCAAAATGGCAGCCAATGTCCAAAATGCCTCCCATCATTAATGGGGACAAAAGATGTCTTATTAATTTTAACACCTCCTAAATTAAACTTCTCTCCATTAATCATCTAAGAGACCTCTCTCTACCTTCCATCAGCATGGCTGATGCTAACCTTCATGATTTTGACACGTTGCACCTTCTCAGGATAACATTCTCAGCTGAAATAAAGTGGAAATACTATATGGAATACATTGCTAGGTCAGATGCCAAGAAAGTCAATTCACTATGTCAGGCAAGACAATTTTTCTCTCCAGAATCTATCTTGCCTACCATTCTTAAAATATTTTGCCACATATGGTCTGATGTCCCTGCTATTTACCTAGAGCTCCTTGATAAGATCCAAAGAAGAATCAGCAATATTATTGGTCCTGATCTAGTAGTTCAGCTTCATTCACTTGCCTATTGCCATAAGATTACCTCTCTCTGCCTTTTCTATAAATACTTTTTTGGTAATTGTTTGAATGAGCTCTTTGCTATAGTATATATACTTCATGAATTTAAACACAGTACTAGACTGATGTCGAGATCTCATCAATTGACAATTGAACTTGCTAGATGTAGCTGTAAGTTCTATAATAAGTTACTTTTCATGCACTTCTCGCTTGTGGAACTCCATTCTGGCTCCATGCTTTCCAGCCAACTTTAATCTGCACAAATTTAAATGCAATGTCGATCACAATCTACTGTCCTCCTGATTACTCTTTCCACTCATTATTAATGTTCCTTGTGTTTTAGTAGCCTTGCCTGGGGTGATATCAATTAAAAAAAAAAAAAATCTGTGCTTAATGAGTTAAATATCACCAGTGGTGGATTTACAAAAGTTAGAATAAGTTTTGATCAATTTGAAAAAATATAATTTTGCCATCTATTGTCTAAAGTATTTTTAAAGGTAACTTATCTAAGCTTATATTTAAAGATGGATTCTATTGTCTCATATTGATGTTATGTTTAGTTTTGATCCTATTCTGTCTCAATTCATAAATTGGATTCACTTGTGTTTCTATCTTTTATCATTTATTCTCCAAAAGTTAAGATTCACCAGTTTGTTGTTATTTACCTCATGACTTCACTATGACTTCTTTCATGTTCCACTGGTTTTGTTTTTTGTTCTTTTTACTCAGTAGACCTGAAAGCCAATATGACAAAAAACACAAAGATTAACTCATGTGGTAATTGCAAGAGTCATATTATGTTAAGCTATATAATGTGATGTTGCTAGTCTACCAACATAGAAAGCTATTTAAATTCATTGGTTTAAAAATAACTTTATTTTCATAATACTTAAGAGCACTGTGATCGACTTTTGTTTCTTCTTAAGAGCTATAATTAATGAATCTTTTAAGGTGTTAAATTGCTCCCTGTCATATAACATTAATGCTATCTATCGTGTGTGTGTGTATAATGCCTGTGTATATTACCTGTGCTAATGACAGCATGTATGAAATTGATCAGCTTTGTTAGTTCTTACTTGTATTCACTTTTAATATGAGAGTTTTTAAATATATTCCACTTACTAATATTGTATGCTACACTTTTTCTTTTTGCTTCCTAGCTTGAGATACTGCCATCTAGTGTCATCAGTGTAAGAGAAATCACTCTGAAAATAGTAATATGTATAGTTAGCTCTCTTTAAGTAAAAGTTACAGTATTAATGCGATGACTTTAGATTTGAGGTAAAAGATATTAATGTTAAAGCTGGAACTTAATCATTTAATTTATTTTTTTTAATCAAGATGTTTCAGTATTCCTCCACTTCTATTTAATAATCATTATTTTTACTTTTAACTTGAATTTTGTAAATGTCTTTAATTAGAGTATTTTGTGCTGTATAAGGTGCACTTTAAAAAAAAAATACAATAAAATAAAAAATAAAAAAAACCATCTTGTGTTTTGTGTCCTGTTAGATTTGAGTAAGCCTTGGGGTAAAATTTCTACTCTGATACCTAAACCTTGTTCGACACATTAGTTCTCTAATGAGCCAAGAATTAAATATATGTGATTTCTAAATCAAAATTATATTAGAATATTAAAAAAATGTGTTTCACATAAGTGTTATAAGGATTTTTTTCTTGACAAAATTACTGATGCATATTATATGCCAGGAATACTGTATTGCCAATTCTTAAATTTTTGGTTGCTTGTCTTCACTCTGTAGAAAAATAATCTAATAAGTGTCTGTTGCAATTTTCATTTAAAATATTTTCAGAATCATGCAATTTTCGTCAGATGCATAAACCCCTAAAAGCCACTCAGCTGTTCATTATAGAAAGCAATTTGTCGACCTCACAGGAGCATATGACAACATCAATAGAGACTTTCTCTTCTCATCCATTAGAAAACGCCTTCCATGCTCCAAATCCAATGAATACAATGATCTAATAGAAGAACTGTATTGATCTACAATATTACATGTCCGGCGATGACCCCAATACGGAAACACTTCAGACCTCATCAGGAGTACGACAAGCAGAAAATGAGATCCCCAGTCTATTTAATCTCTTCCTAGACTGTCCTGTGCATTTACAAACACAGATTTGAAGAGATGGGCACTGACCATTTAAACATTCAATACTGCATTCCAAATGGTTGTACCAAAGACCACACTCTTGCTTTCCCTCCCAAGGCCAATGTGCTGATAATGCTGATGACATAGGTGTTAAGAGATAAGAATCATCTTGAACAGAAAATCAGCATTCTCTATCAAGTGTTCCATGAAATGAGACTTATGACAAATCTTTCCAAGACAGGAACTATGATCTGGAATTGGAATAAATGCAGTGATGGTACATGATAATCTGAATCCAGCATAAAAATTCAGGATGTGGAATTAATAAATACTGAACATTTCAACTTACTTGGCATATGAATCAGTATTAACAAATTTAATATAGGAAAAAAAAGAAATTGAACATAGAATAGGTTGCACCAGAGGTAGTTTCACCCAACACACAAATTGCAATAAGACCAAAGCATCAATCTCAAAACTTAAGACATGTGCTTAAATAACCTCATCAAATTGAGAGTTTTATATGGATGCCCTGCATGTCATCAAATCCATTCAGAAATATCTAAAGTGTCAGCTTTATACAACTGCTTCCTAAGATCAATGGTGAAAAAAACCTTTGAGCAAGTAAAGCCTGATTGTCTTGTGAAAGACCATCTTTCTTTCTTAACTGGCACTACAGAATCACAAATAAAGAACTTTACCAAATAACAGAAACCAAATCATTTGAGGACTACCAACAACAGCAACAACTGAAATGGATATCACATGTAACTTGAGAAAATTACATAATCAAGTTGTTAACATTCCATTCCACTTCAATTAGAAAATTCAGACAAAAACCTCCATCAATGCTAAAAAGAGCAATAAAAGCTACTGAACTTGAGAAAACTGTTTTCCTTAAAAAAAGTGTTTTAAGAGAAAGATTTTATAAATTTCAACCAAAAACAGTACAGACTGATCAATGAATGCTAAATGTTACCTTATAGGGAAATAGCTAATTAACATTGCCACCATTAGCAAAGAGCCTTCTCTCATTTTGCTCAGGATTCATTCTTAACAATTAATACGTTTATTTTGGGGCTCATGGCCATATTATGTTGAAACATTGATGGGTGATTGATTAAGAAAACAAGCTTGGATGTGCAGATGGTGTAATAGATAATGGCTCAGAACTGGAAGTCAGAGAAGTCAGTGTTCCAATTCCAGCTGGGTTTTTTATATTCACTTACAAATATCCTTGTGAAAGGTATGAATTCCCTTCTTGCCAGCTATGGTTTAATTAGTAGTAAATCATTATCTCAAAAAAATTCTTAAAATGTAAAATAATTTCAGGCTTTAAATAACCTACAAAAGGTTGATAAACTGTAAAAATGAAAATAACATTTGTTTTAGATGTGCATATAGTATAACTGTTATTGACATGAAAGGTGAAATCGGCATCCAAAGTCCAATTTCCAGTCATGTTTTTTGTTCACTTCACTTTCATGCCCTAAGAAAAGTTAATCAGTCTTTCTCCAGCTATAGGCTAAATAGCAGGTCAAGCCGGGCACTCTTGCCTTGAGATGGTAACCAATCTAGCAGGAGAACATTCAAAGCCTGCAAAAGGACATCTTTCACCATTACTACTATAGCTGCTGTACAAGTATTACCCTATTAGGTTACTGGACTTGTGACATAGCAATATTTGTTTTATGATTTCCAGCCATTACAGGTGTTATCTTAGTCACGGTAACTCTGGAATATTTCACATTTTTCTTTGTCTTCATTTGCTAGGCTTATTTTTTGTTTTTGTAAATAAAAAAAAATTGGCATTGAATTACATGGTATTAGCATACTTTTTTAAAGTGTGTGTGTATTATATATATTAAATCTTTTAAAAATAAAGAAAAAAACTTTAAAATCAAATATTTATTGACCACAGATTATGATGACTAGAATTATTAGAAATAATTCATTCCAGTAGAACATTTTCAAAAAAAAAGAAATCAGACATTACATTAGCTTAGACTATGTTGGGGAAAAATGAGATTGCTGTACTACTGTATAAAAATATAAAGTTTTTTCAGCATAAAATCAGAATAACTATTAAAACAAAAAATAGCACTTGTTAGAAAAGGGTATTGTATCATTAAAGGTCAACATTTGAAATAATGAAAAAAAAATACTTATTCCATGACTTCAATTTAGAAATCTGAAATTTATTTTGAATTTTCTGAGGGTGTTGACTTTCTGAAGGCTAATGGGAAGAACTTGATGAAGGCTCAGGTTGAACCTCAGAGGGCTTTGACCAGGAGTGCTTTGAGTTGATCATTGGAGAAAATATAAAACTAAATTAAATTAAGAATTTAATGTATTGGCAGAATATTTGGAAAATGAATATGACTTTTTTCTTCATTTGAAGCTCTGAATAAAGGGACTGTACTTTAGGATCAACTCACATCTTTATTACAGCAAAACATTATATAAATAAAAATACTAAAAAGAATAGAATAACAAAATATTATTTTTCTGTGAGTTTAGACTTGTTTACATTACAATATGTACAGTAAATGTCCAAAAAAAAACCCCAAAAACCTGATCCTTTACTTTCCGACATGAATATTATAGATAAAGATATTTTCACTACTAATTTTTATTGCCCAGCTTTCAGAACTTCCTCTACTCAGGCAATTTGTCAGATTGGAAAACACTCATTTTCTATTATTTCAGATGGAAGGGCTGTCCTGTTCGCAATATAAATACGTCAAACTGATCCCTGACTTTTTCTTTCCTTTTTGAGGGGACCAGTCTATTTATTGCTGTTTTAAAATGAAATGTATTATTACTATGTAATATGTGTGTGTGTGTACATATGATGTTCATTTAATTTCTGGTAGACAAAATGTTGCAAGATTGAACATTTGTTGAAATTCCTTTCATCTACGTCTTTTCTTGGAAAATATATCTGCATAGGGTTCTAGTCAAATTTTTTCTTGGAAAAATCCCCACGACCACCTTAAGAAAAACTTCTTTTTTTTTTTTTTCAATTTTTCATGTCACAAAAAGAAAAACAAGTTCAAAGAGTATTATATTTTAATAGAAAAGTAACAGACGTTTAAGATTTAAAAAAAAAAATCAAATAATTCTTTATTATTGAAAATTTATGGGAAAAAAAAACTGATTCTCTTTCAGATTTACAAAGATCGTGGAAAATTGGTCAACATAAATGTTTTCTTTTAAAGTTCATAAAAAAGGAGAAAACTTACCTTGTTTGTTTGAAAAAGGCTTCCAAAGTCTTGCACATTTTAGCCTCTTTTGATAGTTCAGCAAGTCTTCTCTCGCATTTCGGTATTTTGAAACGGTGTGTATGTCTTGTTTTGGTTGAAAATGAAACAAGCATGCATGGAATATATTTTCAATTGGGTTTTGATGATGGCACATGGTTTCAAATTCCAAGAATTTTTTTTTCCTGATGATAAAATGAATTAATTCTCAATTTCTCGCTCGCTCTCTCATATTTTTTTTTTTTTCTCTTCCTTCAAGTTGAAGACAAAAATTGCCATGGACGTGGCAACAGGTGTCCCCATGGCATTTTGCCGTGGTTCCTCAGACTAAACTCATCTTTATATTTTGACAGCATATCTTCATTCAAGCATATTTGGTTGAATAATCTAGATACATTATGTTTATTTTAATCTTCTCAAATTCACAGATCAATTTCTTAGTGCTTTTACAAAACCGAGTAACAAGGTCATTGTAGTTTTGACTATTTCTTTATCTTCCCAAATACTTGCAATCTCATCCAAGATCATCTTCAGGGGTAAATTGCTAAGGCAAAAATTAGTGTAATTGATAGTATGAATTTTTTCGTAAATGCTCATGAACACTCTCAATTTACGTTAAGCATATGTAAGGAAGGTAACATAGTTTAATTCTTTTTTATTAATAATATTTTAAAAATTCTCAACCTGCAATTTTAAAAAACATTTTTACAATTCGAACATCTCAGAGCATTGCTTTTATAGACAATTTATAATATTGTTGCTATACTCATAATTTTATTTAGTATTGGTTTCTTTTTATTATATACATATATATATATATATATCTCACTTCGGGAATTTGAAGTTTTTGTTTTTTATTTTCATGGTTGAGTATACTACTATTGCTAATTAAGATTTTTCTTAAGTTGTGAATGATGACAGGAATGTTCTTTTAACTGTTGTGCAATAGAACGTGAATCCAGCATATGTAAAGTAAGCCTTCTTGATAGTGTCATCCTTGTGAAACCAGCACACACTATATATATATATATATATATATATATAAAATATAGTCTTAAGGTGTGCTATATTTATGGGATAAAGTGCTCAATATCAGAGATAGAGTGTAAATATAAAGTGAACATAGTCAACACTTAGAGGCTAGAGTCTGTTTCATGCTAGATGCAATCTGCAAGGTGGCCTGACGATTGCATATAGCATGAAACAGACTGTCGCCTCTAAGTGTTGTTCACTTTATATATATTACTTATATATATATATATATGTGTGTGTGTGTGTTTTTGTCAGAGCAACAATCTCCCAAAAACACTAGTTAATGGGCAAGAGTTATTGCGGATGATTGTAATAGTACTAAGAAATTTATCTATGAATTTGAGAGGATTAAAATAAAAATAGACATATATCTAGATTATTCAACTATACATGCTTGGGGAGATATATAATAAATTAACTGATTTAAAATATTATATATACACACACACACGCACAATATCTTTTTAACTTTTGTTTACAAAAGTGAAATTTCCGTTTAAAATTTGTTTAAAAAATCAATTATTTTTTTTTTTTTTTTTTTTTTTTTTAATTAATTTAAGAAAATTAGAACTTATAAAGTTTATTTAATGTATTTTGAAACAAACATTACTTACTTTCTGTGCTGAAAAAAAAAAACATTAAAATGATAGCTGGTCTTAACAGAGGTGTTGATTGACAAGTGACATGTATGTGATTTCATCTTACGAGAGGAAAAGTTATAGTACAGAAGGCCACAAGTGACAGTTTAGCTTTATGGGAACAACTTATTTACCTCATTATTTTTAAGTGGGCATAGCATGATAAAAACGGCCATCAACTTGACGAAAGCAGAATTTTATCATCAAAATGTTTGTTGCTACCAACGCAAACCAAGTGACAGACTATTTTTTTCATGATGCTTCCGGTCTTCCGTATATTTGAATTTAAGCTATTTTGGGGCAAAAAAAAACATGTTATATTAGATTTTTAGCTATTGGCAACTTGCTGATTTTAACCAGCTTTATTTTATAATCTGTTTATCTACTTAATAACACCATTGACTAAGGTGTACAAGATTTTCATTAATTTTAGAACATTTAACAACTTTAATGTAAAAAAAATAATTGTTGTAAAAATTTATTTTTCATCGAAAACGTTTTTTGCTTTCAGAAAATATTATCCATATTCATACAAACAAGTAAAAGTATCTAAAAGCTTTTGAAATTAAATAATATCTTTATTTTATTGAGTTTTGTATGTTACAATTCAGAGCTGATTTTAAGGTAGAAGGGTGTCAACTAAAAAAAAAAATGATTTGCTTTCCTCAAAGCCTTGTGCCTTTAACTAATTAGTCACTAAAACTGTACAAATTAGAATTTCATGAGTTTTCATAAAATTAATTATGGGGGTGGGGTAATAAATATATGGTGGTACCTATAATGAAAAGTGCTACAAATATTAATGGTTGCTACATGTTATATTAATATTCGTAAAATCTATTTCAAAATCTATTTTAATCAGGCTCAAAGTATTTGAGCAGATGTTTACTTTTGTGTCTACCTGTAACCATAAAGTCACTTCTTTTGTTCAGTAAGTTAGGGTCATTTAAGTGTTTTAAGATAATAAGTTTTTCTAAAAGACATAAATTACATCTGTCTCTCTTTCCATAGTATGGTTTAGCTTTTGTAATTATCTCCCAGCTAATGGTTAGGTTGTTATGATTACTTTTTAAACTTTACCCGACTAATTTCTTTCTAGAATTGTTCCCCTTGCCACTGCATTTGTTTGTTTTTTTTCTTCTTCTTTCTTGGGGGTGCAAAAACATGAACGCCTACTGTTTTAAAATTGTTATAACTTTCTTTGTATTGTGCGTATAGATTTTAATTTTTGTACACTAATAAAAGAATGAATTAGTAATATTTTAATATAATGCAGTATGTAATGTGTTACGTTTTTGCATGCATGTTTTGACGTTGAAAATAAAAAAATTGAAACGCAAAATAAAAAGTGCGAAATGAAAAAAACAAATGCATTAAAAAATACATAAATAATTCAATGTACTTTTAACTTTTATTACTCCTTGCAGAGATCTAGTGGTGCAATAAGAAGCAAAACCGCTAAAAAGGATTTTATTTTGTCAAAAAAGTGATGTGTCTCCCTGTGTTTAGATACGAGAAGACACTAGCATTTGTTTGCACTTTCTTTCACCTGACTCATATTTATTATTAAGTTATTAATTCATTGTTTATGAATAGACAAAATAATTCACCCTCTGAAAGGCTATCTGATATATCAATGGTTGCCAGCAGCTTCCATAAAATTACTCTGGCATGGATGATAATAGTCGCTAGTGGTCATTGTCGCTTTCCTCCATGTCACTAGTGTGATTATCATCTCCGACCACTTCACCGTTAATATCCACTCAAGTAAAGCCTTCAAAAATCATCATCGGAGTCCAAATCAAAGAAAAACTACTGAATAAAGTCTTTGTTGCATATTGACATGGCCATTTTTGTTTACAAAAAAAATCACGAAAAAATTAACGTGGGTTTAAGCAATGTTACACCTCATGTAGAGTCTAGAAGAATTTAAAATGGCATCGGAAAACAGAAGTTTAGTCTTGTTGCAAAGCCATAGTAGGTGATTTCCAGCTTAAAATACCAGAAATAACAACTGACAAGTGTTTATTTATAGCAACCGTCTCAGGGCGACAGAATGCACCTAGAGTAGCAAAGGGAGAGAATTGTCGCCTGTGCAGTGGTAAAGGTTAATCACCAAAAATACTTAGAGAGTGTTGTGCAGTCTTTGTATTTAATATTGTTTATCGTCATTTGATGATGGTAAAATTGCAATTTCCAGTTGTTCTTGGTGGAACCAAAGTAGTATTTAACATTGTCGTCTGAATTGATCCTAGCTCTGTAAATTATGCCTTTGGTCATGCACTGGCCATTTAGTGGGCTGGTTAGGTTTTTACAGTAGTTGCATTGACTTTTAGTAGAATTATTATTTAGTATTTTGTTTGTGCGCTTGCTTAATATATTATTGTTGCAGTATATAGTTATCAATGTTTTTAGTACAGCTATAGCTTACCTTAATATTAGTTTTGTTGAAAATCTTTTTATTGCTGAAGAATGACTAAAGTGTTTGAATTAAATTTAGTCTTGGTCTAAACTTACGAAGGAGGATTATATGCTCTTTTTTTTTTTTTTTTTTTTTTACATCAGAGATAAATCCAAGTCTCCATAGCAACAGTATCCCTTTGAATTTGCATGTTTCCACTGAATCCTGTGCTCTGATGGATACACAAAAGTCTGGGTTATTTCTCTTCTGTTGTGAAATAGTTTCTGTGCCTGTCTTATATTTACTTCTTGGTCAGTAATATGGCAGTAGTTCTTTGCTAAATTAATCGTGGCCATCAGTAGCTCTTCCATGCTGGATGTGTAGAAGTCACAGATATCAAACTGCAAGAATGTGCATTCCTCTTTCTGATACATTGAAACATTTTAACTAAGATATTGAAGAACCTGATTTTGAATGTTCTAAAATGAAAATCTAAGATGGAGTCACGCCCTTGAAAACTTTTATTTTTATGTATCTAACCAAATAATTTTTGTGCTAGGAAGGGACGTTAACTCTAGAATAGTTACAATGTCTCATGATGACAATGGAAAAGCCTATAAACCAGAAAAAATACTTTCTAATAAAATCCATCAGACTGATCTTTCTCATATATATATATATATATATATATATATATATATAAAAAAAAAACACTTTCTGATTGTTGAATCTGATAAAGTGTAATTTACTTTATTGCTTTTTTTATCCTCAAACATCTTGATACATTTTCCTTACACAAAGTTTTGTCATTCATTTCAATCTAAAGAAGCTGGTCTCAACAGGCACTGCCAAAACACTTTATTTATAAGCTTCTCCACTTGGTTTTGAGATATTATTATACATCTTACACACACATGCATGTAAATACTTTTCAACATCTTTTATAAAAAAATTTTTTTTTTTGTTTTTTGGCAATCCTTCTACTTAGCTCAAACTTTACCATGTACCTATGAATCATTTTTTTTTTTTTTTTTTTTTTTTTTTGTTTATTTTTGCTGAGTAGATAAAAGAAAAAAATGCAGTTGGCACTATTTATTCATCAGTCTCACCCTTTTACAAAATGGTCATTCAGATCCTACTTACAACCACAAGCAAGTATAGACAAGAAACTCCTCAAATAATAATAATTCATTCACATATTTTGCTGATATATTATTGTAATTCCTGAAAATCTTTGGTCTTTTTCTGTCATGCCATCTTGTCACTTCAACAGTTTCTGTTGAATGTCTTTTTGTTATTGTTTTTTGCACCTTTAAACAATCCTTTGTTACCTGACAGATGTTCCTTCTCATTGCCAGGTTTTCAATCATATTGTTATAATCACATATGGATTATTCACTTCTTAGTTATCCAGAATGAGTCTGCTGCTTTTAATTCAAAGCTTTGCTTTCTACTTCAAACTATCAGTAAAAAGTAGTCTCCATATTCTGTGTAAATGATAATGTTTAATTGGCAAATTCTAAATGTTATAGAAGACATAAAATGAAGCCAAACATAAGCATATATTGTAGTTTCAAGGCATATTTAATCTGAACATTTCACTTCATTTGTGCCTGCCCTGTTTTTCTACGTGTGGATCTATTCATTCTCCACCCACATACTAAAAACAAACTAACACTCACATACACACACACACACTTTTTTATATACTTTAGTTTACCCGATACAAGTCTCAAGAGCCACTCAAGGTAGAGATTTACTGAGAGATTGTTGTAAGGTGAAAGTAAGAAATGTATATTATGATATGTAGGATATACCCCTAGACTTCAAGAGTTTAAGATTGGAGTGGTCAGGGAAGCATCTTCTCGGTTGTCTGTTTCAGAAAGTAACAGTTGTGTAGAAGAAGCTGAGTGTAACTTCCTCCTTGCCAACAGAATATGGAATGAGGATGATTCAACTTTGTTCTTGGCATGGATGGGGATCTTAGTTATGAATGTCTGGACAGGGGGAACTAAAGAATGTAGCTTGTTTGGACATTTGTCATAATAATAACAATAGAGTAGTGAGAGGCTAGCAACATTTTGTCTCTGGGATAAGGGTTTTCAGAGTACAAAATTCATTACCCCCAAGGCCACATGAACTCTGTCAAGTAATATTCCAATCTTGGTCTGATCTGACTCTTGTAAAGATAGAGCATGGCAGCAGGAGTCTGGTATTTTCTCTGTATTTCATTATCCTTAATCCAACACAAAAAATGGAAATGAGAGGATTGTGTTGCACTAAAGTATTCAAAAGATCATGTTTACTTATCTTAAAAACATGTAGAATCTTCTGGGCATAAATACTACCCACTAGCAAAGATAGGCAATTAGCCACCAAACATATCCACTATACATGTGAACCTACCCTCTTTGCAAAAAGCCATCAAACGTGTCCTCCACTGGCCATGATAGTCATCTAAGCAAAGTTACATGCACTGATAACCTTCAATTGTCAAGTGGTCTCATTGTGTTCCTTCAGCCAACTTGGATAAATAAGGTTCATATATATAAGATTGTATTTGGTTAATTCATTCAATTCCTTTTCTGTCCAGTCCCCTTTTGGCACCAATGGAAACAATATCAATTGGTATTTTTATTTTTGTACAAAAGTAATTTGATTTTTCTTCACACTAGTCTACTTTGTCGGGGCAGAGGTTGAAAAAGTTAAGAATAAAGCAAAAGTTGGTTGGATTCTCTATCTTGATGTCCCAAACTAAACAACAATCACCTGATGAAGGCCAGAGTGTGTAACAGTCAAAATATAAGAACAACAAAAATGTGGACAATATTCCATGTAAATAATTTAAATAAAGATGTGGCTGTTTAAGCCATCACATGAATTTTTAGTGTTTATTTCCAATATTTGGTTGTTGACATTAGTTAACATATGCTCACCAAGTGAAGGATGGATTTCTGTACTTGTAAAATATAAAGTAAACATTGAGTATAATGACCATTTGAAAAAGGTGCCAAATATTACTTAGATATTAAAGTTATTAATATTATTACTTTTTTGACTTTATAAAAATAAATTTGCCTAACATAACTTGGTTCAGAATACCAATTTTATCTGTTTAAATGTGAAATAAAATAATATTTACTTTATTTTCTCCTCTGCATTTGGTCTAAACCTTCCTTTCTTCCAAGAACTTTTACTTTTAGTGTAGATAAGGTTAATAGATCATCTTGAAAATATAAGACTGAACGTTACATTTAGAATCTGGTTAGTTTCATGTTTCCTCATTTAGTATATACAAATGTATAAACAAATTTACTATGGAGTGAGTAGCCATGGTCAAATGCAAAGTAAGTAACGGAACTGTCCAGCAAAAAGAATTGACAAATAGTCAACCCCAAGGCTGCGGGTGACCGTTCAGCTACTATTACTTTAGGCCCTCACACTTTCACTACCCACATACATGGTCTGGGAGTTTATGTATGAGACCATCTGCTACTGGCTAGAGAATCTCCAGGCCATTCATACATGTGTCTCTGTTTATCTCTCCTCAAATCCTTAAGCTATCTCATCTTTCTCTATCACTCTCCATCCTCCCAAGACTGTGGTGAACTCAATTGCATTTCTGATAATATAGACAGGGCTATCTCTCTACATCCATCTGCAAACATATTTGTGCTTGGTGACGGGAAAATGAAGGTTGTCCTAAACATGTTCTCCTCTGGCTCCTTTATCACGAACGCTGCTGTCTCCTAAGCTTCTATCTTGTTCCTGTTCCTGTTCTTTTTCAATGACCTTCCTAATGTCATCAGTTCCCAAGTTGGCATCTACGCAGATGATGCCATTATTTACTCCTGCCTTAATAGTAAATCTAGTATCATTAATAAAACTAACCTGGCTGCTGATCTCGAAAAGGACCTCTAATCTGTGGTTGACTGGGGCATGAAATGGCTTGTAAAATCTAATGCCTCCAAAACGAAACTGATCTCCTTTACCCACCACAGAAATCCCCTCTTGCCTCCCATCAGAAGGACTGATTCCCAAATCCTTGAGTGCGTCTTGTTATGCCTGTTTGGTCACACGCTGCCCGCTGACATGAGGTGGAATAAATACATTGAATCAATAGCTTTATCTACCAGTTGGCTCTCTGTGTTGTGCCAGAAAGTTTTTCACGTCTGAGTCCGTCCTTCAAATCTATAAATCAACCGTCCGTCCTTGCATGGAATATTGCTTTCATATATGATCCAGTGCTCCTGCTGTATGTCTCGAGGTCCTTGACAAAATCCAGAGACAAATATGTAAGATGATAGGTCCTGATCTGGCATCTAGCCTACAATCACTATCCCACTGTGGTTTCCCTCTCTCTTCTACAAATATTTTCACAGCAACTGTTCCAACGAGCTACTTTCGCTGTTTCTCAGACTATATAAATTTAAACATGCTACCTGGCTGGCATCTCAGCCACACCCTTTCAGTGTCAAAATGGTTAAATGTAACCGTCTCTTCTCCCACACTTCCCGTCTACAGAACTCCCTTCCCCTTACTTCCCTGATGACTATAATCTTCAAATATTCAAGTGTAATGTCAATTGACATCTGACTCTCTGAGCTTGTTCCCCATCCTTCTGTGTATCCTTTCCTCAAATACACCTCTTTATTCTTGTTCTCAATCCTCTGTAACCCCTTGCATGCTAGTGGCACTCCCGCCTTGCATGGGGTGAATTGCCTTAAAGAAAAAGAAAAAATAACGGCAAAAAAAATAATATAAAGCAAGCAAACAATATATGCAAGGCAAATTAACAGCAATATGGCAAAAAGTTTGCAAACTAAGAATTGGCATTGACACACAAAAGCAAGTTTGAACAAGTGAACTTAGCGCTCCGACTTCAAAACACAGACCAGGACTGAGTCAGATTAAGCCAGGTTAGGAAAAACTCGGCATGCATTTGTGCCATTTTTTATAAAATGGAGAGGAGTAAGTGTTTTGCAGTCATTCCCAGTAAAGATAGTTAAATACTTTCTGTGTATCCTAGTATTAGAGAGTAAGTTTGAGGTTTGTCCATTCTTAGTCAGTGAGATTCCTCACTGTAGACTCATAGCAAACAGAAATTGATTTTAGTTTAATAAAATAAACCAGATTAGTAATCAAATAATAGCACTGATGTTTCATCTTTTCATCTTCATCTTTTTCTTCATCTTATTCTTTTTTCTTTTTCTTCTTTATCGTCTTCTTTATATTCATCTTTTCCCTTTGTCTTTTCATCTTTTTCCTTTTTCATCTTTTCTCTTTTTCTTTTAATTTTAATTTTTTTTTTTAGTATTCTTTCATTTTAATTTCAGTTGCTTATCACAATTGCCTGATCATCATTCGGTAATGTTTACATCAAAAATAAAAGCATACGCTTCTAATAAGAATTGAACATGCATCTCTATTTTTGAGGGCTTGCCTTTTCATGGCAGCTGTCTTACCAATTAGACAATCAAGGCCAACCAGTTGCAGTAAATTCAAGTCTAGTGATATAGATTTATTCTTTATTTTCTTTGACCACCAGTAATGCCAACATTTTTGTTTCAAATACACCAGTATTACTAGCATTTCTTTTATCATAATCATGAAATGACAGTGGTTGCAATGAAAAAAAAACTGAAATTAAGATGAATGGAATACTAATCAAAAGTAATAAAGACAATGCTTGTTTTAACAATTAAAATTAGATAATATTACTACTACTGGTGTATGTAAAGAAAACATGATGACAATGGCAGACATTTGAAGAAAATACAGAATAAGACTGTATGGATAAGTTTGTACTTGTGTAACCATTTATTTCATTTGTTATTTTTATTAGCTATTAAATGTTTAATTAACTGCTTTGTTAAACATAAATCATACAAACTAGAATTAACCATGATAAGATTAATGAACTTGGAAGCTATTTGTACAGAGTTAATAGTAAATATCCTTGTTGATCAATATATCTTGGAGAAAATATGGTCTGGAATTCATATTATGTCCATTAATCTAAGTAATTGTTGCTGTATTTGTAAAAGCTGTGTATTGTTTGTGCAGCTGTTTTTTGTTTTTTTTTTTTTCCTCTCATCAGTCAGCCACCATTGTTCTTTCATCAGCTCGACTACACATTGAGTCATAACATACTATTGCTTACTTGCTTTTACTGTTCAACTATTTCCACATGTCTTTTAAGTTTTCCATCATTGATGTGAAATTCCTTAAATGTCCAATACTTTCTTTTCTTTTTTTTTTTTTTTTTTACTTGTTTCTCTCTCTTGCCATCATTTTTTTTTTTTTTTTTAATTGCTTCCTCAATATAAGGAATTTTTGTTGGATTTCCAGTAAATAAATAAATAAAAAAAATTTGCTGTACTGACAAAAATTTTCCAGCACAATTGTCATTGCAAGACTCAGACTGATGCACATGTCCCAAAATTATTCCAAACATCCACTTTTATAGTGAAGTGCTGAAAAGTTTTCAGACTGGCTCACATCCCCAAATTTGATTAATCCTCAAAATATTTTCCTTTTAATCTCTCTTTGGTTAGGCAAGAATACATTTCAGTAAATGTTGCATTCTTATTTTCCTCTAATAGTTTTATTATTGCTCAGTTCAAAACTGTTTAAGAGTTATCTACTTTAATACTTAACTGACTAAACAGTTATGGTATTCCCACAATGAGAATGAGAACCAACAAAATTTGATGATAGGGTTAGGTACTGCTTGAGTACTATGGATTACTGTTTATGATGCTGTGACCCTGAAATCATATGTGAACCCAGGATCATCATCTGATGAGAGATTTCATAGTTTGAACAGTGGCAAGGAAACATGGCAGTGTCGAAGCAGCTTGTTTGGAGTTGTCTGCTTTATGACTTTAAGGTGGGCTTGTCCACAGCCTCCTCATGTTGCCAAATACATCCAGCATTTGGAGATAATACTTTGAAGGAATGCACCACCAGAATTTCAAGTCGAGAGATCTGTCCCTTTGTGATGGATCCTGCAGTGGTCGGCCACAGGCCCTGGATGATGAGGCCTGAAGGCAGCCATAGAAAAAGACCTGTAGTGTTTGCCAATGCTTCCTGTTGCTGATGAAACAGGCTTCATCTGAACTGCATAGGGAAGTTGAGCAAGTGGGTAGCCCACAAACTGCCAGAAGCCAACAAACAAGTGATAGCCTGTCTTTGATTGCTTTCTCAGCACTGCACTGTAAACATATTTGATCAAGTGCTCATTAGTGATGAGAAGTGGGTTCTGTATGAGACTCCCAGACATTGGTTATCACCATGGGACCTTGTGCCTCACACCACAAGACCACTTCTACATCCACACAAGATCATGCTCTCAGTGGCGACTCTGGGGATTGAGTTTGTCGGGCTTAGCCCAAGTGAGTCAAAATTCAAGTATATCTATTGCAAAGCAACAAGAATTTTTCATAGCATGTTGTTTTCATTCTTGACTTCAGCTGTACCCAAAATGAATTGTTTTAACTCTGTGCCTCAAAATATTGACAAATACATTTTGTTGATATTGTTCATAATAAAGAAGAAAGAAAAAAAAAAAAGTAAAAAAAAAAGAATGAAATAAAATCAACATGGCTCGTCAAGCTGAGTAGGTCTGAGCCTGATCAAAGCTGGAGATATACTTAACCTTTACCCCACTAAAGTTTTTCTAGATTTGTTCCCCTTGCCACTGCATTTTTTTTTTTTTTTTTTTTTTTTGAGCACTCAAAAAACATTGAGCACTTATTGTTTTAAAATTGTTATAACTTTGTATTGTGTATATAGATTTTATTTTTTTGTATACTAATAGAAAATGGAGGAGTAATATTTTGATGTAATGCATTATATAATGCATTACATTTTGCGTGAATGTTTTGACGTTAAAAACAAAATAAATTGAAACACAAAATAAAAAACAAATACATTAACAATTTAACATTTATTACTCTTTACAGAGTTCTGGGGTGCAATAAGAAGCAAAATGGCTTAGAAGGTTTTTATTTCGTCAATATGTTTACATATGAGTAGACACCAGCATTTGTTTGATTTTCTTTCAACTGACTAGCATATTTATTTGTCTTGTTGACAAATAAAGTTATCAACTTTGTCCACTTCACCATCAATATCCCCTTGAGTAAAGCCTTCAAAATCATCATCGGAGTCTGAATCAAAGATAAGCTCCTGATTAAAGGCTTCATTGAATGTTGATGTGGCCATTTTTGTTTACAAAAAATTGAAAAATTTAACATAGGTTTAATTGATGTTATTCTTTGTGTAGAGTCTAGAAGAATTCAAAATGGCATCACAAAACAGAAGTTTAACTTTATTCCAAAGCGGTAGTAGGCTATTTCCAGCTTAAAATGCCGGAAATAGCTGTTGACAAGTGCTTATGTATAGCAACCCTCTCGAGGCAACAGAAGGCACTTACAACTGCAAAGGGAGAGAATTCTCTTGTGACAATTTTCACCTACAGCTAGTTAAAGGTTAATAGGCAATGTATTTCTTGCTTTAATTTTATAAATAACCATTTAAAAATCTCTAATGACTTGTATGCCGTTTTTCAAAGAACACATTTTTATTTCAACTTATTGTTTTTAAATGTCCATTTTAAATAATTTATTACGTACAGTATAAGGTTATTTAGCAAAATGTATCTTTTGAGAAAAGGTAAATTTAATTTAGTCTGACCTTTTAAATTTGGTGAAAATCCAGTGCCAGCATTGTCGTCAACTGGAGAGTTGGGTTGAGGACTGACTGGGATAGTGCTGAGGAAATATGATATTAGCCAGCAGTACTGATCATAAACACACACAGAAAAGATGCATAAACACACACTTGAGATAGATACACACATTTAAAAAAAAACAAAAAACAAACAAACATGTCTGGCTTGATCTTCGCTCCTTTTTCTTACATGTCTAGAAAAATAAATTCGTAAAATGTTTATTTTTATAGAATTATTACAATTGATATTAAAATACCAAAATGTGTTTTGTTTTTGTTTGTTTGTTTTTTTGTTTTTTGTTTTTTTGTTTTTTGTTTTTTTTTAAATTTCATGCACAGATTTTTAAAAATTATATATTTTAGTTAGAGTAAAGGAATCATTTTAGCATTTAAGTTATACCAATAGTATATTTTTTTAAAGATTGTAATGAGCCCAATAAAAACATTGATGACCTAGAGTCACCACTGCATGCTCTGTGTCTGGTTGACAAGTAGTGCACTATGGACCAAATGACCACTGAACTTGTACTCGCAGCTGTTGGAACATGTGTAACAGGCACTGAAGCAGAAGGAGTTAGCATTGGTTAATCACAAGGGTGAAATGTTCGTCCATCGCCAGGTATGGCAACTTGGCTGAGAGACACAGTACCATCCACCTTACTCTCCAGACCTTGTGCCAACAGATTATCACCTCTTCCATTCCCTAGACAACCACCTTTGTGAGAAATCCCTCTCAAATGAAGTAGTCATATGGCAAGCATTCACAGATTTCTTTGTGCCTAAGAAACCAGATTTTTACTGCTAGGGGATTGTGCAGCTGGAGGCATGTTGGTGAAATGTTCTGGATGCTGATGGGGATTACTTTGAGGACTAATATTTCCTGTATACCTTTTGTTTTTGTTTTTTTTTTTCTAATAAATCAAAAATGGCAAGGAACTTTTTTGGTTACTTTGTACTTTAGAGTTTAGATATACACCTTTTTGAATGAAGGTGTTAGTTTAATGAATTCACATCAAATGACTAAATTACAAGAAAGGGAAATTGGTAAAAAATAAAGACAAATAGTCAACTTGCCTGGCATCTATTGACAGTGAATGTTTATATCTATTAGGTTCCAAAAATGCTGACAAATTGACATGTAGAGATCATTTGTTCACTCAAGATCTGGCACATATGTGTCAACATCAACATCATCATCCTCATTTGAATCAGTAGGTTCATCATTATTAATGTCAGAAATATCTATCTGATTCATCTTGCATTTCTTACAATTTTTTTTTTCCTCAGAGTCTAGAATAACCTGAACTATATATCCCTCAAATGAGCACTTTGAACCACCAGACTCCATTTCATTGTTGTCATTGGACCTTACCCATAATAACATAATAGACTATTCCATATGTAATAAATACTGTGCCTAAAGAGGAAGCAGCGAGTTCAGTCTGGAGTGATGTCTGTCAGGAGACTGTCATTCAGTCAGTCAGTCAGTCAAGTCAGAGGCAGTCCAAAACAGATTCGCGTTCAGACAATTTCTACTAAACCTGATTGTTCGTACTAACACTTTCTACTTCTCTGTATATATTCCTGTTTGTAATATATCTGTGTTATTCCATATCCGTGTTCGAGTTCTTCTTTATTGGTTCTACCTTGGATTATCACTGTGGTGCAAGGAAATGGACCATAACAATTGTGATGCTTGATTTCTCATGATCAAAAATAAAGATTATAAAACTTGTATTTTCTTTGCTAATTGAACAAAGAAAAGATGGAGAAAGTAGCATATGGTCAAAGTCTCACTATTTGTGTGATTTCCTGTGTTATTTGAGATGATGTCATCATATATTATGGCAGAATATAAATGGAATGAGAGCTGATATTTACAGGGTGGGTTTGAGCATGTTGAATGCTAAAGGGTTAAACAGACACTGGGAGAATATAGGTAAAAATCCATATTTTCTAACCATGTTTTACACAAGTTTTCTTTTCTTTTTTTTTTCTTTTTTTCTTTTTTTTTTTTTTTCACTTTATTGATCTCTATCATTTATTATTTTGCATTCAGAACCCTTAACAAAAGTATACAATTATTTTTCCACATGAAAAATTTTATAATCTATCAATGTAATGTAAGAAGAACTATTATAGCATATCAGTGTCACAAGGCACCACTTTTGATACTTTCATCCTTTTATTTGAAAGTAGCAAATAGCTATGATTATTCTTTTTACTTTAATCTTAATGTCTTCGTATTTGATAAAAAGATCTGATTCCCAATTGACTCGATTCCTACAATTAGGAAAACAAAGGTAAACAAACATTTTGTCGGGAAAGATGCCGGACTTTCTAAATAAATTTGAGAACAGAAAGTATTCAAA